>OX336375.1:47561845-48075504 GCA_946902895.1 Fragum fragum
CCCTGCACATTGACCCCCACAGGAAGTCTCGCTTCGATTTTAAACGGGGTTATTTTGCAAAATTAAAGGCTAGTAGCATGAGAAAAAAAACACGGTTGGTTGGCGACTTAAACGGTCGTAACTACAGTTTGAATAAGGTATAGTTACGACGTTTAAGTCGCCAAACCAACAAAAAATGTAAACAAAAATGGTGTCCCATGTTGGAGTTCAAAACTCATACTGGTCTGAATGACCGATTTCATTGGTCGACAGTTTATTTTGATTGACAGCCGCGATTGGTCAATCATATTGTTGAAAATACAGTTAAAGGGTGGTGAAATGGCTTTTTACAAGCATTTTCTCCCTTTAACATTTTTTTCTACCCTAGTTTTTACTTACTTTTTTCAATTTAAACGCACTTTAAAATATCGTATGTAACTCTCTACATTTTGGCTGGTTCACAAATTTGCCATTTTTGACGGACTCCGTAGGCGTCCATCAGTGTTACCCAGTTTGGAAAATCCAGTAGGATGTTACTATGTTAGAAGATAAGTAGTGCCCTGTAAGGTCGATTTATTATTTTTCAAAACCTGTCTCCCTGAGCAGCTGTACATTTTGCAAATGGAGTAATACGAGGATTTTGTTAAATTCCTAGAACGCGTAGAGACTCCTCTTAAATACGAAAATACCTACAAATAACCCGCTTTGCGTAGATGCGGTCACGGGTTCAATAACGCGGAGTCTTTCAATTATATAGTGAGTAATTTGCCTCCTATTTTGAGAACTCGGCATAGACAGTTAGATATGCTTAAAGGTGTTTATTATTATTTTGAATAAGCCTTTCCAATCCATTACCAAACGACAAAATGTTGGACTTGTAACATACGACAATTCAAATCGCTTTGGGATTGAAAACTAAGGTCCAGGTAGGGTAGAAAACATTGTGAAACAAGCAATTTCTCACAATATTTTCATTAATGCAATTCTTCAGGGGCGTGAAAAGGGCGTGATTGTTTTGGAATGAGTTAAGCTTCTACTGGATCACGGAAGGTTAAAAGATATACAAAACCTCTCATTTGTTTCTTACGAGTAATTATTCTCGATTAAATATTGCTAATCTAACATTGTCCAAGTTTCTTAAATATCTTAATTAGTTGTGGAATGTCTTCGGAAAAGGATAATATTGGAAAAGTAAAAAAGAGTATTGATCTTGAAAGTTAGTTGGACTGCGATCAAGTGAATTTGGTATAACATGACTTTCAGTAGTATTTCAGTAAAGCCGCGGTTGGTGCACCGAACCATGGCTTCTTGTCATTTTTCACACCAGTAACATGTACAACTGCAACAATAAATTTGAGCCATTACATGCATAGCTGCTCAGCCAAAATCACAGGCAAATTACTTATCATATTTCCATCGGTGAAAGACAAATGACGTGTGTAACAATGGTCCTTTTTCCGAGCTTGTGATCGTGCTTAGGAGTCTTGCATAGAAAACATCGTGTATGACATGTACCTATTAAACTCACCAGGCTAGGCGAGAAGTTATGCTTACCCCTTTGCCGCTTTTGAAATGTTCGAATGACCTAAACTGAAAGAGGTTGTAGACGACATTGAAAATTGGATGCAATTTGAAATAATTTAAATTTAAATTTCGTCTATCAAAAACGAGCGTTCTGATTGGTCGAAAAATAAATCATAACCGTGGCTCCCAATCGGAACTCCTCGTTCAATTCTACGAATCAAACCTCGGATGTACATCGTCAGACTATTTCAAAATCCACGTGACAAACTTCCAAAATGGCGGTTTCCGTTATGCAAAGTAACTGCGATAAATGTATCTCATAAAGTTCTGTTCTTCAAAGGAAAATTAATATCAGAGCAAAATAGGGCAGAACATAAAACAACATGCGGAAATTTAATTTTTTCAGCAAATTTGAGACTGTAATACCATCCGGGTTTATCGAGATTACGCGCTACGTTTTCTCACACTGTTTCCGGCTAGCAAAATGCACCATTTTGTTACATAATGCTCCGCCTTATATACATCCGAGGTTTGATTCGTAGAATTGAACGAGGAGTTCCGATTGCGTGGCTCCATGAACAAAATTTTGAGCACGCAGCGATTTTGTATGCTTCCGTACAAAAATAGTCCCGTACAAAAGGTATCAAAGTTTGTAAAGCTTTTGTTTTCGCGTATTCATATAGTGTGATAAGTTTTTCGGTTCATACCTCCATGAAAACAAAAAACACTCTCTTCATCGCTTAAATGAAACATTCCTTTGTGTGATAAAATAATGTAGGAAAAGGAAAAATGCTTGCAACAAGCAATTTCTTCTTTTTCTACAATGTTTTCTTGTGTATAGAATCAATCACAGTGACGTAAAATCCCGGGATTGTACAGGAAAGGATTTAAAAAGATTATCTATATGAAAACTGGCATATTGTACACCAAAACGGGCATATTACTCTACGGTGCAAACACGGACGTCCATCATCAGTACTTTCAGTGCTTTATTTGATGAGTTAACTAGCGGCTGGAGCAAAACAAAAACAAAGCCCGGTAAAATATCTAACCGTCCTGGTCAGAACGTCTTTTTTTTAAACAAAAAGACGAAAAATATGTTCAGCGATAGCAAGATACAATGTATATCGTTACTGGGTGATCAAATTATACAGCTTGAATGAAGCTGTATTTACGATATTTTGGTCAAGTGACGATGAGTAGTACGTTGGTACCCATCATTAAATTTACTTTTGATTCGACTAAACCACACATTACAGGGTACTGTTTTCGAAGCGTTAGCTTTCGCTTCGTAACTATAAACACAGGGCAGTCTCTCGTATAGTTTTGCATGTACGATTGCCATTAAAGAAATACGTAAATAACCCGATGGACAATGCGCAATAACATGTTTCTTTCGCTTTCTTTGTAATTTGCATTGAATGATTTATTTTGCGCGTAGAAAACACGTCACCGGTGTACTTCTAAAACCATGTTATTGAATTTTGTTCTCTCAAGCTGTAATTAAGACGTTTTAGAAAATAGTTGACAACAGATCTGTCCGCTTCTAGATCTATCTTTAACCTTGTTCATGCTGAATGAAATCCTTTCAGAACTGAATTTAAATCAAAATGATGGAATCGCTTCAAGTCAATGATTTCTTTTGACAATGAATCTTATATAAAACAAAACCAAACCAAACAAACAAACACCCGAGAAATCAAACCAACCACTTACTAACTAGCTTACTAACTTACTAACTCACTAGCTAACTAACTTACTAGCTCACTCACTCAGTCACTCAGTCACTCACTAACTCACTCACTCACTCAATCACTCACTCACTCACTCACTCGCCCACCAACCCACCCACTCACTCACTCACTCACTCACTAACTCACTCACTCACTCACTCACTCACTCTCTCTCTCACTCACTCACTCACTCACTCACTCACTAACTCACTCACTCACTTACTCACTCACTTACTCACTATAAATTAAAAGTTAAATCAAGTGGTGTAAATTAAGATCAAACAACACATATATACAGACCGATCTTTGACTCGACCTCCTGCCCAATCCCACCCCGTCCCCCCCCCAAAAAAAATAAATATTTATGATCTCATCATGACAAGGGTTAATAAACAATTTCCAGCCAATAGAGGGAGACATGACAGCGGCATTCCGAAGGACAATATTTGTTTTGCCGACGGTTTGATTAAAGCTGACAACCTCTACATCAGACATTATACACTGTATAATCCAGGAATATTATATAATAAATGTCCTCCTCAATTTACAACAGTTTATGGCGATGGTTCTTTTGCCTATTTCGTCATTTAATTTCTCCTCCCTTTTTTCAGAGGAAACGTTAAAACGATTGTATTGTTAGAACTTGTACAGTTAATCTTGCGTAAGCGACACCCTTATAAAGCGACCATTTTTACTCAGTGACGATAATCAAATTTCCCTTTCCGAAAATCACGAGGGTTTGAGATATTGAAGAATTTGCTTAAAAACAAACAAGCAAACAAACAAACAAACAAAAACCCAAGTAACTAAACCCTATGTTATTCGAACACATTAGAATCGTCTCGATGAGACGATTCTAATGAATTCGAACAACATAGGATCGGGTGAGAATTTTGCAACAATTTATGTATGCAAGTAAATTAATCCATCATAATTATGTCACAAAAAAAATAAAGAAAAAAAAATAAAGAAAAAATAAAGGACCAATTTCTTCAGCGACCACTTTTTTTAGTGTTCCTTGAGTGGTCGCTTAATTCAAGTTTTACTGTATATTGTCGACTGGTGACCAAACTGTCGTATCTTAAACTCCCATTAATCTGTAACTACGACGATTTGGTCATCAAACGGCGATATATTTCATTCAAGGTGTGCATACATTTCAACCTTCAGGCATAGATTTTATAATGACTTAACTGATCACACCGGATTCTATGAGAATAACGAACACTGCTATTTCAAGGTATATTAAGACTCCGTGGAATTTTATGAAACTTCAATGCGTTGGCTGATTTTTATTGTTTGAACCTGAATATAGAGGATAATTTGATTGTTTGTTTCAGTGTAAAATCGATTTATCTTCCATTGAGTAAACAACAAAGCTGTATTTTCACGAGTGGCGAAACAACGAAAAAGAAAGATTATCCTATTTCTTAAGCCTTTTCCAGTACAATCATTGATTTTCAAGTCCCTGTCATGTCATACCTGAGAAACCATTGTGGCCAAAAAAGAATTAATTAGTTATATCTTTTCCGACATTTTCTATCATATAGGGTGGTTACTTTTTGAATTGTCAAAATAATTGTCAAAATAACGTCTGCCACTCCTTTGAATTTGGACAAATTTAAAAATTTGAAGTAGAGTACTGGATTAATGCAAATAGGGGCAAATTTTTTTTTTTTTTCGAAAAAAGAAAGAAAGAAAGAAATCCTCTAAAAGCGAGTCAATTTGCACGTGATTTCTATTGCAGAATATTGACATCATGACGGTGAAAACACGAGAGGACGATTGTGAGAACGCGAGAGTACGACGACGAAAATTCGAGAATACGACGGTGTGAACACGACAGTACGACGGTGTGAACACGAGATTACGAGAGTAGGACGACAAGATTTCGGGATTAACTCGTACTCTCGCCATTGAGATCTCATAATTTCCGTGTCCTCGTACTCTCGTGTTCTCATCGTCGTACTCTCGTGTTCTCATAATCGTACTGTCGTGTCCCGTGTTCCAATTTAAAACAGAAAACGCCATGGCCCTAACGGTATTTTCGACGTTGGGTAGCCCTAAATGAACGAAAACAAGGCTTAATCTTCTGAAACAGCGAGTTTATCATTTTGATAATTTCACCTGTTTCCCGTCAAAATTATCGTTCGATAAACCACCAAGAAATCTCAATTATCCACTAGAAAGCATTAGAGAAATGGACGCATTGATATTATACCGCACGTGTCATCTTTCTTTTAATCCTTTCCCATTTTTTTTTAAATTTCAGACTGGTCCAAATTCAAATGTTTTGAAGACGACAATATTAAGTTACACTTATATGAAAAATAATCATTCAGTGGGGTAGATAATATTGTGGAAAAAGAAGAAATTGCTTCTCACAAGCAATTTCTTCTTTTCCCACAATGTTTTCTCAAGTATAAAAAAACCACATGGCCGTAAAAACATGGATTAAACAGGATATGGTTAAATGATCTCGAGTATAGAAAACAATATATTTCACGGCAAAATATATGGAATATAAACGTATCAATGGTCGAATTCTTCCAATTAAATGAATTGGATTACAGAAAATTATATTCAAACGAGGAACGAGGGCTTGTCTTGTTAAGAAATATTGATATCATTAATAATATAATGTAGAATATAAACGGTTTATCTTTCTGGAGTTGAACTTTAGAGAATGTTTACCAGTTATCGCATATTTAACCCCCTTGTCATGCTGAACTCGGAATATTTATGTTTTGGCAGGAGATATATACAAAGATCAGACTGCACATATGTGCAGTCTGCTCTCTGTATACACCACCTGCTTGTCCAATTCAAGTCAGAATTGTTTATAAATTCATTTATCAAAAGAACCATTGACCCAAAATTAAAGCCTTACAGTCCTTTCAGTCCTTTGATTTTCATGTAATTCTCAATAAAGATTTTATTCAGCATAACAAAGGATAAGATTATCGAAATAAAAAGCAGACGACAGTTAAAACTGCTTGACGATATGTTTGCTTTTCATGGTGTAGCTGTAGTTTCGAGGTTTTTGTCTTCCAGTGACATTTCTACGTTTTCAGACAAGAAAAGTTACTGTTACAGTCTAACGGTGATCTGAATGCAGCCATAATAATATTCATTATTAACACTTAAATCCCCCCCCCCCAAAAAAAAGAAAATCCTCATACTTTGATGCAATCTAATGATAAATGTTAAATTACCTCTTAAAAACTGTGTGAGTAAAGAAGAAGTTTTTTGTAACAAACAATATCTTTTTTCCTAACTATATTTTCTTCCCTATACAGTACATATAGTCATTTATAGGAAGAGAGTATAGTGTGAAGAAACGTTTTTTGTTTATGACATTTTTCTATCTCCGGTGTTTTTAGGTTCATTGAACGAAGTCATGGTCCCGCATGCTCCCGTATGAATCTTGAATTTTCATTTAACCCATTCCAACACAATGATAGATTTTGACGCCCTCCAAGAAAAAATAATTGGGAAAAAATTGTGCAAAATGAAGAAATTGCTTGCAACAAGCAATTTCTCCAATTTATACAATGGTTTCTACACTGAACTTTGAAAATAAAATCTTATCATTTATAAACTTTAAATTATTTTCTGGAACATCTTTCGACTTGGACCAGTCTAAAATTTTGTAGTCCGGTAGAGGGTTAAACATCTCTTTAAATACTTGTCAGATTCCACTCAAATTTGACAAAAATGGCCTGTGTAATACCCTTTTATTTATTTTACTTAGATTGAATGGTAATAACAATAATAGTAAAAATGATATAAATCGAAGTTGAACTTTTCTTTGATTGTGTCAGTCAGCTATAGTTTTTTTTCAAGAAGGACCAGCTTATGCATAGATAGAAATGATTACTTTAATAGATTCTGAAAAAGGTGCCAACTCGAAAAGTGTCGACTCTGATAAGCCTGCGCATTCCTGGGCAGTCTGACCAGGATCGACAAATTTAGTACATTTCAGGTAGCACCTTTTCGCTAGACGGACGATAACTGAAAGCCGTAAAACTAACGCAATTGACTCTATCTAAAACTGCATTTGACAGAAAAAGTCGATACTAGTTCCCTCCCTTGAATCACACCCCACCTAAATTCTCGGGAGTATAAACGTGCCTCATAGACCAAAGTACCGAAAGTACTGTTCGAGAACAAATAAGAAAATAGTTGTTAGCAGCTACCTAGAAATTTGATTAAATGACGAATGATTTTGGAACTCGAGCATCGAAAATGTGGAATATAAGAGCTGATTTTGAATGCTATCGACTCATTTAAAATGGATAAAACTAAAAAACCAAATTGATAAAAAAAATCTGTTTTCTATGAATATTTTTGCAACGAATTAATTGCACCTCGGACCGAGGTGCGATGTAAAATTATTTATAAGCACTTCCTTATTTTCTCATAATGTTTTCTATCTCATGTAGCCCTAATTTTTCATTTTAAACAAAGCTAGTTCTGTTGTCTGCGACCTATTTCTTAAAATTTTGCTGTGTGGAAATGGGTTGAAGTGATGTACAACCTATTTCTTAAAATTTTGCTGCGTCGGAATGGGTTGAAGTGATGTACAACCTATTTCTTAAAATTTTGCCGTGTGGGAATGGGTTGAAGTGATGTACAACCTATTTCTTAAAATTTTGCCGTGTGGGAATGGGTTGAACTGATGAACAACCTATTTCTTAAAATTTTGCCGTGTGGGAATGGGTTGAAGTGATGTACAACCTATTTCCAGTCTACACAAATTTTAAACAGATACAAATGAAAAAAAAAAAGGCTTGTAATAATTCATTTCCTCCTTCTCCACATTTTTTTTCAAAAAAATCTTTTTTCAGAGGTGTAAAAAGGAAGGAGGGATTTTGTGAGAATACCTTAAAGCAGGCGGTTTAAAAAGGTTATTTCGCTAAATGAAATATTTGTGTCATTTATCAGATAGTTTCCATGAAAACTTTTCTTAATGAATGAAATTAAAGAGGGATTATGCGTAATTCCTGTCATTCTCAAAGTGCACTGTTTGATATTCTTTTTGAAGTGTTAAAATAAGTTCTTTTTAAGTCTGTATATCGTCGATGGCGACCAAAAAACTAATAATTCTAGCTCGTTTTTAAGCTGTAGTTACGACATTTTGGTCACACGCCGACGACATTTAGCCGTTAATGATCTATCAGTGATAGGAATAATTTATTTATGGTATGTTTGAATTCGACACGACAATGTGCACAATAGCTAAGGTTCAGGATTGGTAAATCAATATTTAATTATAATGCCAACATTTGAAAAAAGAAAAATCGAATTAAATGGATAAATTATTTCATGTCCGAAAAATTGGCAGAACCATTTAATTGACACAAGCGTACAAACCATATTCTAACCAAAAAGTAGATAGATAGATAAATAGATAAGGGAACAAATGAATAAACAAATGAATATCTAAATAAAAAATGTATATATGAATAAAGAGAAAAGGGTTGCAAGGCAGAAAGAAAGCAGGTGTATGTGTAAATGTGTATGTGTGAGAAAAAGGTAGAGAGAAAGAAAGAGAGAGAGAGAATGCGAGAAAGAAAGAGAGAGAGAGAGAGAGAATGAGAGAGAGAGAGAGAGAGAGAGAGAGAGAGAGAGAGAGAGAGAGAGAGAGAGAGAGAGAGAGAGAGAGAGAGACTCATTTCTGGTCTCAATGAATGATTTTTATTGGTTGACTTGCTATTTGATTGACAGCCTCGATTGGTAATTACGTCATAGGCTGTTCGAAAACAAACAAACAAATCAGTAAATTAAAGCAAGTTGAATTTCAGTAGAGCCAGGCAAAGAAAATGTTTCGGCCCTGTTCAGTCTGCGAAATCACAAAGGTCTGAACAGGGTCGACCTTTTTACGTTCTAACAAAAGGGTGCCATGTTGATAGACGGCTCACACGTGTCATTTCGTAACACGAGCTTTCACAATTGACCGATCGCTTGCCCCGCCCACTTACTCCGTTAGCCACGCCATTGACTCCGACTTGAAGTCCCACTTCTATCTTAGCCCATTCCAACACAGCAACATTTTAGACTGGTCCAAATTGAAAGAAGCTGCGGACGACAATTTCAAGTTGATGGAATTCTGAATTTTTTCGTCTTTTTGGATAGAAAACATCGTGGATAATGAAGAAATTGCTTGATACAAGCAATTTCTTCATTTTCCACAATGTTTTCCAAAGCTTTTTTCTCAAGGGGCGTAAAAAGGAGGGATTGAGTTGGAATGGGTTAAATTGCGTTATCTTGCAAAGTTTATGGCAAGTTGCATGAAACAAAAAAGCAATATGGTTGGTTATCGACCTAAACGTGGTAACTACTGCGTGAATAAGCTGTAACTACGACGTTTAAGTCGTCAAACCAACAAAAATGTTAACAAACATGGCGGCAAATGTTGGAGTTCGAAACTCACTTCTGGTCTAAATGAATGATTTCATTGGTCGACTGGTTATTTGATTGACACCGCGATTGTTCAATTGACGGATGGCTGGCCACGCCCACTGACCTCCAACAAAGTGGTTTGACTGAAATATCGAACCACATTAGTTTTTCATATCTTATAACCGACACCACCACCACAACAACAGCAACAAAAGCAAATCTCTTGCAGGTGACTTATATGTCGTAACTATAGCTTGAATAAGTTTGTAAGTCGCTCACCGACGAAAATTTATTTATGACATTCATGTCACGGGTCAACATTTCTCTTCCTGCCTTATGTGAACGATCTGATTGTCAAATCAATTGTTTGATTGATATCGATGACTGCTTTGTAAAATGCCAATGGGCAATAGGTTGCGTTCAGGGTAATTTTTGGTCGAAAAATTCCTATATTTCATTGAGTGAGCAAGGCAAGGTATATCTTCGCGCTGTTTTTTATGTTGTACCGTTTTGGTCAAACGTCCCCTTTAAGTCGAATAAGTTGTAGTTACAAAGTTTTAGTAGCCACTAAACTCATCTCTTTTATATGAATGTTCGATTTAATTTCCGGTCTAAATGGATGAGTTGATTGGCCAATCGGTTATTTGATTGACTCCGGCGATCCGTCGATTAAAAAAAAGGATTATATATGCATTTACTAGAATTAACCCTTGTCATGCTGAATGAATTACCCTACTGAAATACTGTCAAATCAAAGGGCTGAGAGCACTGATAGAACTTGTTGTTAAAAAATCAATATTTCTTTTACAAATCAAATTCATAAACAACCCTGGCAGGAAAAGTACAAGCAGGAGGTGTAGACTAAGATCAGCCTGCACATAAGTGCAGTCTGATCTTAGTCTACACCTCCTGCCAAAACCGGAATATTGCGGGTTCAGCATGACAAGGGTTAAGAACATTTTTTCGTTAAGAGATGAACCTCAAAACTTAATCACACTGTATAAATACATAAAGTGGATTCATACTTTAGGATGATGATGTTTTAAGGTTCATACCTCCGTAAAAACAACAGCAACAAAAATAAATATTATCTCCATTTCTTATGATTTAAATACCATCAAGCAGAGAAGAGCTAATATTTTACCAGTTTTGAGTTAACCTTTTCCTGTTTTTCATAATTTTAGACTTGTCTAATTTGAAAGAAGTTGCAGACGACAACTAAAAGAAGGTGTAATTTGAAAAGTAGCCAATCTACAGGGTATGAAATATTGTGGGAAAAGAAGAAAATGCTTGTTACAAGCAATTTCTTCTTTTTCCAAAATATTTTTCACGAATAAAATCCCAGGGGCGTAAAAACCAGAGATCGAAGAGGAAAGGGTTAAATACTATGGATCTACTTTGTGTGTCAACATATAAGATAGTTGCGTGCTGAGAATAAAATTCATTGAAATATGACCTAAACATTCAGCCAATTAAAACGCTTGAAGCCTGATAGACGAAACCAAAATTGAATTATTTGTTTGTATATAAACTCATACGCAGTATTTTTCGACTACTTATTTCGCAGATATTCTCAATTCTGTAAATTATATTTGCTTGTTGTCCATTTTTTCCAGAAGAACATCTAAATTAAATAAATCCCGACGTTTCCTCTCATTTTTGGACAAAGTTTAAAAGAAAAAAGTAAAACAAGAGTAAACAAACCAAGATTTACAAGTAAAAATGGATGAATCGGAACCATAATGGCCGATAATATTCAAAACCACAATGGAATCGATGGTAAGAAATTTTCGGAAGTTTCCAATAACTGGATTCCGTGAGCGAAACTCCCAAGTGAACATATTCTCCCATTTTGGGACGTCGGGTGGCGGTAATAACGATCCGACTGTTGCTTATATTGCAATTGTCTTATTATTTCTAAATTTTGTCCAACGCTACGACCATCCCAATGGGATACAAATTACCCGATGACGTAGAACCGTAGTGCGACATTTTGTTTTTCAATGTATTCCACCGCGACGCATGCGCATTGACTGATAAATATGTACATTGCTAATGACGTGGGCGGGGGTACTGATTCTTCCTTTCCAGCAAATACCGAAATTATCTGATAATACCTAAATCCACCACGTGACCGGCATATACTTAAAGGCGTCCGGTGAGTTAAGTAGCGGACAGATAAAACTTTAAAGAAGAGAAAGACGGTAACATCAAAGATAATAGGCAACAACTTGGAAACAATATAAAAAAAATACTTTGTGAAACTGATTCTGGACTCAAAAAACTTTTTCATCAAGGTAAGCCACTTTAACTTTTAAAGCTTTTTATTATATCATTTCTCATACAAAATAACAAACTTTTCTTTAATGGATTGTTTGGATTCTTTTTTAGTTCGAATTTGCACGTTTTTTTTTTTTTTTTTTTTTATTTCGTTTTACTTTCTTTTTCTGTTTTACTATGTTTTACTACGAAATATTTATTATAAATTCCGTTTGATATAATGTTTGCTTTGTGAACCTTTTGCGATTTCACAACATTGAACAAGACGCGCTTTTTTTATTACATGTCTAGTTAAGGACTATCCAAGATTTGTCAATTTCTTTGAGAAAAACTTTCGAAATTGCAATAATTGTTTACATACTTTAAGACCATCGTTTAAAATTTCGAATTGGGACAAATTTTCTCAATTATAAAAACGATAAGAGTGGCAAGCGCTTAGACTTTTTACACTCTTTAAGAATAAATTGCATATTTGAAAGACGTTTTCACTATAAGAAAAAAGCGAATTAATGTAAATTCAATACAATACACTAGAAAAAACGATTCCTATTACATTTAGTATAGATAAGTCGAATTACGTTTTGCTTTTAAAATCCTTCGTGATTCGTTTTGTTTCTAAAGAGTTTATACGCTTTGCACAAATCCATGTTTGAAATAACTAATATTTTCAAGAGATTTTCAAGGGGAAAGCATGTTGCAAATTTGATCCGGGTATACCATTCTGAAAGACGCGAAAGGTTATTTTTCAATATGTTATTTCAATAGAAAAGCATACATTTTTGCATTAAGGTAGCTAAAACGACTTTAAATTGTTCTAAAAGACTTAATATTCACCATAGAAATAAGGTTAAAAGGTATCAAAGTCCTGTAATTTTCAACAAACCTTAAATGTTTTAGCTAGCAAAGCGTCTGCTTTGATAGCTTAAGTAAAGAGACAAAATTTTGAGGTCTTCTCAGAGGTCAACAAGTGCAAACTGCCACTGGAAGCTTAACCGATCAATCCATTGAGTGCCTGCGCCATAAAAAGTAGTTCTTATGTATTCTATATTGTAGAGAACTCTTTCAAAAGCATGCTATGCTTTTTAAGAATTTCAAGAAATGGCTGTGGAAAACGTTGTGGACAATTAAGATATTGCTTGTAACAAGAAATTTCTTCGATGTCCATTATGTTTTCTACCAAAGAAATGACAAAAAAGATTACTTAACAAGACAATGCTTTGCTGGCTTACAATACTTTCAGCACTTTGAATTTACTAAATAAAGAGGATACTTTTTATGCACGTTGATGAAAGAACGAAGACATTTAACCACACCATATGAATATGCGAAGCGGATTGATTCATTTGTGCGATTGAGTCTTTAGTTTCATACATCAATGAAACAAAACATATTCTCTTCATTTCTTATCTTCCAATGCAAAGAAGTAAAAAAAAAAAAAAAAAGGAAATGAGCGCGTGCGTGGCATTTCCAACCATTACAGATGTGCGCCAAGTTAAGACTCAGATCATCCGCACAGTCTGATCAGAGTCTTCACTCTGCGCTCTGTAGATAGATACTGACCCAAAGCTTCTTTAAACATTCAGCGAATATTCTAATTGCCCCGAATTGCTGTCCAGGGTGATCAATGTGTGCGAGTCACGCACCTGCGAAATTGTTGGAAATGTCACGCACAGGCTCAAATATTTTAATAGTTTTGAGTAATTCATATTGGGCTATTTTTGTGCGCAGGCATACAAAAATAGCTGCGTGCTCAAAATGTGTCCTTTAAAGTATAAAAAATCCAATCAATATGCTTGAATCTTGAGGTACGAAACAAGATTTACTTCACAATGAATTCAGTATTCCAAATAAAACAAAAAGCCATTCTTAAAGTTTTAGCTTGTATCAGTGAAATAAGATGAAAATGAGGAAGGGAAAAAATGAAGAGTAAAAAACATTTGTGAAAAATCTGATGTAAGGCATCTTTAATTGAGTGATCGCAGCTGTCAATCAAAAGTTCAATCGACCAATCAAATCATTAATTTAGATCGGAAGCGAACTTTGAACGCCGACAATGACTACCGTTTATGACGAGCATTTTTGTTGGTTTGGAGGCTTGAGCGTCGTAACTACAGCTGTTACGGCGTTTAAGTCGTCAACAAACTTTTTCCATTTTTGCTTTTTTTGCTACATTTATTGGTCATACATTTTTTCAAAATAGTGCTGTTTAATATCGAAACGGAACTTCCTATCGGAGCTCAGTGGGCGTGACCAGCGATCCGTGCTTCAAATCTGTCAGGTTAAAGACACAGGCGGAGATCTCAGAAGTTCCGGTCTGTATCCATACAACTTTCCCCTTAACTTCTCGGAGTTTTGCCTTCATGGGTTACTAACGTGACGTTACAAAAAGTGTCGCTTTTCAGGCTCTGTCATACGTTTACTTTATCACATGGTTAAAACGTCAAACATTCTAGCATATTTCTGAGATCCGTTTTAGATTCTACGAGAGAACATGTTAAAAGTCAATCAAAGTGATGTTTAGCATTTTACGAGCCTTGTTCACGATACAAAAGGGACTTCCGAAGAAGGCAAACATATACCAATATCGTATACGTTACAGAACCGATGTAATCCATTAAGTGAAAGATAACAAGAATACACCGACCTGTCGGGCCAAAAGGAGTTATATATAGTCAGTTGTCGCTCAAAATATCGTAACTACAGCATGTATAAAGCAGTATTTACGACATTCTTGTCGCTCACGTCACACAGTATGGTTCTTTCATTTTTATTAGTACAGCGTTGATGAACGATCAAAATGTGGTAACTACAACGTCTTTTAAGTAGCTGTATTTACTACGTTTGTGTCGCCCACCGACGATTTATCAATAAACCCCTTTCTAAATAATTTTCGCATGGTTATGTATCAATCAGGACTTAACAGGCTAGAAGGAAGTAATATGTAATAAAAAATCGTTTGGAAGGGTTCGTATGTGTGTGTGTGTATGGGGGGTGGAGATTAGAACCCCTTTACTATATTTAAGGAGTGGTAATAAAGACTTTTTTTTCATAAAATTAAAAGCTATAAAACAAACCTACGAATCCTTAAACCTATTCCTGCACAATGCCGCTTTTTGACGCCCATCAAGAAAAACGATTGAGAAACATTGTGTAAAATGAAGAAACTGCTTGTAACAAGCAATTTCTACACTTTCCACAATATTTTCTGTCCAGAAAATTGAATAAATCTAAAAATTTTATAAAATTTAAATTGACTTCTGCAACTCCTTTCAATTTTGACCATGTTAAAATTTTGTTGTCTGGTAATGGGTCAATAGCCGCAACGCAAAGGTATTTTCATAGCCCGAAGATAAAGATAAAAAAGGGAGTAATAAAAGTTGTCATAGCTTGTTCAATGTAATTTCTCCATTTCTCTCATTGCTAACTACCCCATTTTGTGCCTTATTCCTTTTAGTCAACACGTAATTTTCATTCACGTCTGTCACTTCTTTGAATTTGGATAATTGTTTAAACTGGTTAACGTGGTTACCTAGCCCCGTCGATATGAAAAAATAATTCTACGGTCCTGCCGAAAATTGAACAAGTAAAACATATTGTTTTACAAGACATACGAAGAGAAAAGTACAGTTTATCTTCTGACAATACTTCTTTAGCCTATCCCCTAAATTAATTGACGGATTGCTGGCTCCGCCCACTGACTCCGCTGGCCCTGCCCTTTGTCTCCGACGGAAATTGCACTTCGATTCTAAAAGGGGTTATTTTGCAAACTTTGTAGCCAGAAGCCTGTACTAAAAGGTAGAATGATTGATTCGCGACATACCAGTCGTAACTACAGCTTGAATACGTTTAAGTCGCCAAACCGATGAATAGGCTTCCCATAAATGGCGGCCAATGTCGGAGTTCACATTTAATTTCCAGTCTCTATGAATGATTTCACTGGTTGACTTGTTATTTAATTGACAGCCGCGATTGGTAAATTACAGTACATTTAAGACTGTGAATACGTTGAATAGAGATGGGCGAAATATCACAAACTCGTAAAGATCACAAATTAAAAATGTGTTTATTTTACTCTCTTAACCCGTCACCAGACGGCAAAATTTTAGACTGGTTCAATTTGAAATGAGTTGAAGACGACAATTTTAGATTTATCAACCTTTTTCAACTTTCTGGATAGAAAACATTGTAGAAAACGAATAATTTTCTTCATTTTTTCCCTATAGCTTGCCTTTAGGGGTGTCAAAATCATCATTCTGTAGGAACGGTTTAAGTCTGGGTTTCTGTTTTATTTTTTGTGCATATATGCCCAAAAGATTAATTAAAAAGTCTAGGAATGTTCAAAGCACTGTAACTACCAACGTTTATATTCTTGATAGACGTAAAAAGGGGGGACTATGTGGGCATGAGTTAAACCATAATTTCTTGTGTGAAATTGATCTAGATTACAATAAGAAAAAAACATTAATCACATTTTTCAGGGATATACATCGAAAATAATGTTAAATGCATATACCCGTTTTGAAAGAATCGCACACCAGTTAACTTTGTTGCAAGCATTTTCTTATTTTCTCACAAGTTTTCCAAAACCATATTTCTTCACTGCGTCAATGCAGAATCGTGTGGTAATGAGTTAAATTATAAATATCTGGCAAGGCACAATCGAAGACCTCTGTTTTTACCGAGAAAGTTTAATTTCGTTACATGATATATTTGATTAAGAAAGAGCTTTTACTCTCGTACATATCCTTCCAAATTAGATTTGATGCAAAATTTCGAGTTTTTCAATGTTTATAAATTTTTGATTTGTCCTAGAATTGAATTTGACAAATATCAATTTGATCCCGGTAAGATATTTCTACACAAACCGTTTCCACACAGCCCCGCTTTGTTAGGGAAAAAAACAACAACAAAAACGTAAGAAAATATTGTGGAAAATAAAGAAATTGCTTGTAACAAGTTGTTTCCTCATTTCCCACAATGATTTCTTCCAAGAAAGACAAAGATATTTTAAAATCACACCCATTTGAAATTGTCGTCTTAAACATTTTTTTCGATTTGGACCAGTCTACATTTTTCTCGTCTGGTAATAGGTTAAACAGATCTCTTAACCGCAGAATTTGTTTTATAAGACATTAGATCTAGTGTTGTTTTTTTTTTGTTTGTTATTTTTTATCTATTTTCTAAACACCGAAATTGTATCATTGGATCCTTTAAACCGTTCCCACACAAAAACCCTTTAAACGCCCCTACAAAAAATACAAAAGCTTTTGAAAACATTGTGGAAAATGAAAAAAATGCTTGTTACAAGCAATTTCTTTATTACCAACAGTATTTTCTGACCGAAAAAACAACGATTTTTAAAATTCCACTTACTTAAAATTTTGTCTGCAACTTCTTTGAATTTGAACAGGTCTAAAATTTTATTTTTGGGGGAATGGATTTAGTGTGAAAGAGGGATCAAGAAATTCATATTATAACATGACCTACAAATTGGTAGTGGAAAAAAAACTCGTTATTTTTTTTATATTATATGGGCGATATTAATTTAGTTAAATGACTCTATAACTGAAAACTATGGTAACACGTTTAAGTTACCGTGAAAATAACGCCACGTAATGCATGCAATGACGTCATTTTATAACGGTGTTATATGTTGTGGAATGTCTTATTTTGACAAAGTCCAGGTTGTATGTCAGCTATTTTTCAACTCAAACACAGGGTATTTAATGTTAGTAGTATTTTGGTACGTACAGTTGAACTTTAAACATCAAAATTGAAAGCCAAAACTTAGTTTAATCCCAAGTGATTGCTTTAATTCCAAAATATCGTGACTACTACTAGTTTTAAGCTAGTCTTTGCAAGAAAATCGGCTATTAGTACAAAATAGGCAAATTAAAAAAACGATCCCCTTTGCGAAAAAGGGAATTTTGGAAATCCGTGAAACAAATATCAGAAAAATATATTTTTATCCAGCAGAGGTCAATGAGAAAGATATCTTTGTCGACCCTGGTCGATCTGCGCAGTCCCCGCAGTCTGGCATACTCTGGATACTTACTGCACTCCCTATTAGATGAAGGGTTAAATAAGTAAAAAGGAAGTTCGCGATTTCTTTAATTTCAAAATGTTTTCCCAAATTGTTTTTTTGAGGGGCGTAAATCGGGATTATTCGGAAACGGGCCAATCCATGTTCCTAAACGTAAACTTGTATTTAACCATTCGCCAATAAAAGGAACAATGTCTGCTTAAAAATGTTTCAAATTGATTATAATCCGAGAAACATAACGCAAAGTTTCCTGTCTTCCGACGGAAAAGGGCTTTTTTCATTTTCATGATCGATTTAAACACAATCCCTAGTTAAGACGGCGACATCATCGAAATTTAAATGGAGAAATTGCTTGTAATTCACCAATCGTTGGCCCCGCGCACTTACTACCTAGGCCCCGCCCATTAACTCCGTCAGGAAGTCCCGCTTCGATTTTTAACAGCGTTATTTTGCAAAATTTATGGCCAGTATGATGTAACAAAAAAGTATATTAATTAGTTGGTGACCTAAACGTCGCAACTACAGCTTGAATAAGCTGTAGTCACGACGTTTAAGTGACCAAACCAACAATAAAGGTAAACAAAATGGCGGCCAATTTCGGGGTTAATAAGCTCAGGTCCGGGCTGAATAAATAATTTGATTGGTCGGTTTATTCCTTGATTGACAGACGCGATTGGTCAATTAATCAATTCCTCATTTACTTACAGAGCTTTCTACACATTATAAGAAATAGTTTTTCCAATATTTCTTTTTATCATACTTTTATTGAGTTGCACAAAATTTGAAATGTCATTTGCAAATTCTTTTAATTGTACCAGAGTAAGATTTTGTCGTCTGGTAAAAGGTGGTATCGGTCATTAGGCTATATTCCTATAATTGTTTTGCAGTAAATAGGCCTACGCATTCAAAGACTGGTGCCGCCGTCGACTTTAACAAAGTCTGGTGGTACCAGTCTAACACTAATAATGACATAGAGGAAAATAATTTGTTTCTGTATAAAGAATAATTTATTTTCAACTGAGTGCACAACAACTAATATATTTTCACGAGTGGCAGAGCCACACCGCGATTCATGAAAATATAGCTTTTGTTGCTCACGAAACCAGTGAAATTACAATAATGACATTTTCGCCGTCTTTTATTGAGTCATATCTACCACGAAATATCGACAATCCACCAAAAAGCATTAAAGAAACGATTTAAATAATATGTTACGACGTTTCTCGATTTTTTACTTCTCGAAGACAACATCAACAAGCGCTGTATTCATTTTGACACAGATCTTTCAATTCATCGTAATTAAACCTCAAATTAACGGTGACATAACCCTTTTAACCTCCTTTCAGGAGAACTCTCGTCATACGCTCGCGAGATCTTAAAAACATGTCCCAGTTGAATGAGCGTCTGAAGACGTGGAATTAATCGCATTAAACTTCCGGTTATTAGATTTTGTTTCGTTTTTAGGCAGGTCGGAACTTGGATGGGATTTGAAATTTGTGCAGTTCGGGGGTTAATCAAATCAAGTGGGGTGTAACAATAAGTTATCGCTCGTTTATTTTGATCTAAATTTGTGGCTCACGGGTTTTTTATTGTATTTTTTAAACTCCCAGTAACACGCAATTTAGGACAAAAAATAATAGCAGACTCCAAATAATAATTTATTGGAGGGATATACTTCCTTCGCTTTTAAATCCAACTTTATTAACCTTTTTAATTAAGTGTTCGGACCAAATGTTCAGTATCCGAGTGTAATTCGAAAAAGATCATATGATTTCATGTTTGTAGATAGGAAAGTAAAACTTTTTGACACACCGTGATTTTATGTTGCTGATAAGACGTAAAAGTTTGATTTTTAAATAGCTTGGTATCTTTCGAAATATTCTGATGGAGATAAAGTGTTTAGTAGGCAAGATAACTTTTAAACGGGTCCAAATTCAAAGATGTCGCAGACAACTTGTTCTAATAGATTAAATCTTCGTCAGTCTGTTTGTTTGTCGAGGTTAAAACATTGTGGATAATGAAGAAATTGCTTGTAACAAGCAATTTCTTCATTTTCTACGGTGTTTTTCAAAGCTTTTTATCTTGGGGGCATCTAAAAGAGTTATTATATAGGGAATGGTTTAAATGGCTTATACAGATTGATTCAGTGTGAAAAATAACATTTTGTCTCTGTTTATAATCCTAACGTCCCCAACGAGATTGGGAAAAGAAAGAAACAATATCATATCGTCTTTGGCTGAGACCAAAAAAATCATGAATAAGCTGTAGTTACAAGGTTTAGTCGCCGAACGACAATTTGAACCTGTGCGCGACATTTCTAACAATTGCATACGTTTCTACAGCGATGAGATTGAGCAGCCTGGGCGACCAAATAGTTTAAGTAGAATATCCCTGATCCTTTGGAAGCTTTGAGTCAAAAAGGCTATCTGCCGAGTGCTTAATGAAGATTCTGACCAGACTGCGTGGATGCGAAGACAGGTCGGTGTCTTTACTTGGTGGATATGGGAAATTGTTTGAAATACTACTCAGTTTCCCATGTTCGAGCCTTCTATGTTTAATGTTTTCGAGCCTTCTATGTTTAATTTTCTAAACGACAAATATTTTAGGAATGAGAATACGGTGTATGTCGAATTTTCGGAAATTCCAGAAAAAGTCTCCAGCTCAAGACCGTCGACGTTTAATGTTCTAGTCGTTAGCTAATTTTTATTGGAAGGAAAGAAGGATATATCATGCAGTTTTATGTTAGAGTCTTTGGTGTTTAATGTTCTAATTGTCAAATATTATATTATGGTGTATATCAAATTATTTGAATTGCTAGGAATAGTCTCTTCCTCGGGACTTTGGGTATTTAATGTTCTAATCGTTAAATGTGATGGAAATGAAAATCTGTAAAACTGTAGGAAAAGTCACACCCAGTCTACTATGTTTAACGTTCTAGTCGTCAGAAATTATTCTTGAATTGATAAACAATGTATGTAACATTGCTAGAAACGCCATGACAAGTCTCTTGCTCGAGGCCTGTTTAATGGTTTAATGGCTAGATATTTGGGAAATGAGAATTTGTAAAGTTCTTAAAAAAGTCACCAACATTATAATATTCGAGCTTTCGGTGTTCAGTGATGAAACCGTCCAATATTTGGGAAATGAGAATCATTTATGAAAAAAAAGATATTTTACAACATTTTGCTTTTTCAAAACGAGACATTGAACCAAAGACAACATGATTCGCGGAAAGGAGCCTCTAATCAGCACAAAATGTTTAATGTAAAAAAGTACCCCCCCCCCCAAATAACAACATCGACAACAAAAACTGCAATGACAATAACAACGACGACGGAAAAAAAGAAAGAAAATTACAATTTTTCCACCATTAAAGCCCTGATGTCGTGCTTTCGGTATTTTTGCACTGGCCATACGAATAGCATCTTTTATTTACGCCAGCCAATTCTATGGAAAGGATACGTGACTCGTCAACTTCAAAAAGGATCTCATTGGAATTCCGTGCAACAAAAAGTAGAAAGAAATAAATATAATGCAGCAGAGGTAATTATTTCGAAATTATTACATATTTTTTTTTTGAAAAATAACACCGTTTTATATCGAAGTGGAACTTCCTGTTGGAATCGGAGTCAGTGGGTGGGGCCAGCGGAGTCAGTGGGTGGGGCCGGCGAATTCAGTGAGTGGGGCCAGCGGTGTAAGTTGGTGGGGTCAGCGGTGTAATTGGGTGGGACCAAAGATATCAGTGGGTTGGGCCAACGGAGTCAGTGGATTGGGCCAGCGGAGTCAGTGGGTGGGGCCACCGGAGTTAGTGGGTGGGGCAAGCGATTTTTACACTTATTTTGAAATAAAATCATAAGCTCTGTCAGTTCCGACCCGTCTTGGAGTTTGTTGCCTTGTGAAAAGTTGAACGTTATTCATCCACGGGTTTTTGTATATGACAAGTCAACTAGACCTATTTTGTGAAGACCCGGTGCATATTAGGATTAATATCTTGAAAAACTACAGACCCGTTTATGATAGTAATCATACCATGGGAGGGTGATGTCGTAAAATGTCTACATTTGCTCTAAATATGAACAAATTGGGATAGAAATACACTTTTAGAAAAACAATGTAATCTTTTCTTGTTTCGTATTTTTCGGACACTGAGACTTCTGATAGCTTCGTCACAAAACAATGAGTCCTTTTGTGACAATTTTTTTTTTTTTTAAACTTAATTAATAATTAAGAACAGATTTTATTTGTAATCTGTCGAACTTTCGGTCTTTACCTTCCACGTGGGAGTAGAACTGCTATACGCGCTTATAAGATATGTTAGAATTTAAATGTTTTTTAACCAAAATTGAGTGTCTGTGTGTGGGGTGGGGGTCAATTTTGAAAGAATGCGTATATTTCCGAGCCTTAACCCATTACCAGACGGCAAAGATTTAGACTGGTCCAAATTCAAAGAAGGTACAGATGACAATTTTTGCTGATGAAAATAAAAATATCTTATTCAAGCTGTAGTTATGAAGTTTGGTTCGTCAACCACTTGACTTCTTTGTTACATGTTACGGACGGTGATTTTTTTCAAAATTTTAGATTAACGCCATTTGAACGTGTTTTACATGAAAAGAGCGCTATATGAATCGGGTACAATGATATAATAATTGACCAATCACGTCTGTCAATGAAGGAATAAACCGACCAATAGAATAATTTATTCAGCCCGGACCTAAGCTTGTCAACTCCGATATTGGCCGCCATTTTGTTTACCTTTCTTGTTGGTTTGGCGACTTAAACGTCGTAACTACAACTTGAATAAGCTAACTACAGCTTGAATAAGCTGTAGTTACGAAGTTAAGGTAACCAACTAACCATTTTATTTAATTGTTGCATGCAACTGGCCATAAATTTTGCAAAATAACGCTTTTAAAAATCGACACGGAACTTCCTGTCGGAGTTAATGGGCGGGGCCTAGGTAGTTAATGGACGGGGCCAGGGATTGTTCAGTTAATATATAAGTCGAACTTCCTGTCGGAGCTCATTTAGAAGGGCAGCGATCCGCCAATTTTAACCCTTGCCATGCTGTATAAATTACCTCACTGAATTGCTGTAAAAGGATTGAAAGCACCGATAGAACTTCTTGTTCAAAAATCAAAATTTCTTTTAGAAATCAATTTCATAAACAACTCTGACAGGAAAAATACAAGCAGGAGGTCTAGACCATGATCAGACTGCACTTATGTGCAGGCTGATTATGGTCTACACCTCCTACCAATACCGGGATATTCCGGGTTCAGCATGACAAGTGCTAAGGTTAAGACACCTTGTAGAAGCGAAAATTTAAGGTGTCGGCGCTTTCCGTATTGACTAGTATATAAGTTAAGCCCGTGGTCTCATCTGTCTAGGACCTTAACGAAACGAGACTTAAGGTCCGTGGCAGCTTAGACCCGCGCTTAGTTTAGTTTTCTACTTTAACAATTTTGCATAAATCCTTAACTAAGAATTGTAATTAACGGACTAGTCAATTTTTGTTATAACTTAAGTGGTTAAATTAGCACACGTGTAGTCAACAGTATCGCTACGAATATTTTACATAGTTATTCAGGGCTCGTGTTTGGCTTTTGACCCTCAAAATCTGAAAATATCCTGTTTTGACGTTTGACCCTCTTGAGAGAAATTTCTAAAGGTTTAACCAGATTTTTGATGTCTCATTTTTTCTATGATCTACGTAGGTTGATTGATTACTTGAAATTTTTACAAAAAAAATGCCTGCGTGGACTTACGCCTTCTAATTAATACTTATACTTTGCCCTTTTAGTTGTTTCGACTCCTTCAAAATCAGACTTACGGCCGCCGTCATAGCGCAGTTAGTAGCGCGTCGGACTGTCAATCTAGAGGTCCGGGGTTCGATCTCCGACGGCGGCACTCATCCTTTTCGACTATTTGTCTCTCACCAATGGGTCGATAATCGTAGAACTATGTGGGATAGCAGCTGGAGGCTAGGAAAGGATGTAATGGTAGTACTGGTGTGAGAAATACCAGGATACCATTGTCAGGTGCTCCAGCTGCCGCGATATAACTGAAAGATTGTTGAAAGCGGCGTAAAACTCCCATTCAAAGAAACAAATCAAAATCAGACTTGACCCCTAAAATTTCATGGTGAAGGGGTCACTGACTCCTCAATTTTAAACGCTAGCACAAATATTAGTCCAAGAACTGTGTTTTGTTTTTCCTTTCTAGAGCATATACATGAAAATGGGACAACTGTTCCAAATCTATATATGTTTCCTTTTATTTGAGTTACCATTAATTGACCAATCGCGGCTGTCAATCAAGGAATATATCGACCAATTAAATCATTCATTTAGCTCGGAATTAAGATTTGAATTACGCAATTCGCCGTCACTTGTGTGAAACACTTTTGTTGGTTTGGCGACTTTAACGTCGTTCTTCAGCTTATTCAAGCCGTAGTTACGACTGTTTGGTCGCCAACAAACAATTCTACTTTTTTGTTGCTTGCCTCATGCCGTTAATTAAAAAATAAAAATAAAAAAATTAAAACGCCTTTTTAAATCGAAACGGGACATCCTGCCCGAGTCATTGGGTGGGGCTAACGAAGTAAGTGGGCGGGGCCGGCAGGGTCGATCGCGTCGTTAAATTATCAACACGGGAAAAATACTTATTAACCATACAAAAAGGACGAAAGGGCGATTCAAATAACTAGAACATTCAAATTTGTACAAAAAGAAGTGCAATCACAGCGTTCGTTCACATAGCACCACAGTCTGTATTCAAAACTTTCAGACAGTTTATGGCAATGATCATATTATCTGAAGTTATTGTCGTAAAAATGTTCTACACTTGCTATAAATGGAAACAAATTGGGACAGAATTTATGGAAAATAATTGCTCTTATATTCTGTACTATCATAAGTCGATTCTCATATCGTTTACAGTGATCTTTACTTTCTAAGTTGTAAGTGTGTATTGTTGTTTACTTATAGCATTTGCCTATATGAGGGACTCCCCGAGAAGACGGTAGTTTTTACGGGGGGGATAGTGCATTTATTCAAGCTGTATTTACGACATTTTCTTCGCCCTCTTACGTCAGCCCGGAGCTTGAACCGCTATCCCTGTGCTGCAAACTGAAATAAATCCGGCTGACATTTTTGCTAATATTATGGAGCTTTACATATATATTGTTATCAGTCATACGAAAATTTACCACAATGAAACAGATAATTAAAAAAGAGATCGGTCCGAGCAGAGGCCAGTTAGATATAGTATTTCAAGAATAAACATCATGTAAATTATAGTGACAATTTTAGATTCAGAATATTTACCTAGAGTTATAGTAACAATCAAAAAGGAATTAAACCTCCCCAATAGTCTGGTGTTCATAATTGCCGCATGTTCGAATTGTATATTTGATAATACATAGAAAATATATTCGAATATAAGGCCTCTTTTTTTTATCAATACATCATATTTAGCCTGAATTTGCGTAGTTGGTTTATTCCAAAACCCTTTTACTTATCTAGAGTTACAGTATCAAAACGATCCGGCTAGACGAACGCTGATAAGCGAAGTTGTCGGTTTTACGCACGATTGGAATGTTTCGTTTAACAAATTAATTGGTCATTCATAGGATTATATTCGCACTGTCTGCAAACAGTTTGGTCGTGCTCGGACTTTGTGTCTGTATATTTACCTCCGAATTCTACCCATAGGATGCAACGTCTACATATCGCTTTCGAGAGGTGTACATAATCATGTAAACCTGGTAAACGCCCGCCAGCCCTCTCTCGCGCTCTTTACCTGGAGATTATAAAGCACATACTTACATAAAGAAATTGGTCTGTGAGTTTTTGTCATGATGTGGAGTCCATCGTCCGTCCGTCCGTCCGTCAACTTTTACTTTAAAATTCTCCTTCTCAGAAAACACTGAACAGAATTCAACCAAACAAAGATCCTTGGTTGCCTTTATCAGATTTCTTCAAAACATTTTGATCGGGTGAAAAATATGTAATGATATATACATGTAAATATATCGTTAAATACCTCAAAAGCGGGAAGAAGTTTATTGTGGGCAGGTTGTGTCCCCTAGCGCACAAATTGGCAGATCGATCTGCGAATAATCGACAGTAGATTTGGGTAAAAAGTGACACCCCCGATAATCCGACCATTAAACCTATTCTGCCCAGGTTATATATCTCATATATATGTATCTAAGGCTTTCAGCGCTTTGTTCTATAAAGTGGCCATCAAAAAGCAGTTAAAAACTATCCCTAGTCTGGTGTTCATTTACGCCATATATTCGAATTATATTTGATCGCAAGCTTGTAATATATCCAAAAAGCAGTTAAAAACTCCCTCTAGTCTGGTATTATAATAAGCTAACAAGGCTTCAAAGATAGACAATTGGGTCTTAATCAAATGAGAACTTAATAAACACCATCCCACCTGTGCCCCAAAACAGTCACGGAGAGTTTTCTTTTGGGGTACAGTTTAATTTAAATATGGTGTTACATATTACAAGATTCTAGACTAGTTTTGGTTACATTTGATCTAAAAAGATAATGATTCGACCAGTTCTAATTGAAGTTGGTTTTTTTACGTCTGCAGTTTTGGCGATAAAAATTTAATGAAAGAAGAAGTACATGTACTTTTATCGCGGAGTCAGCTCTAATCTAGATTTGACGGACATTTTAAGTCATATCATAAAAATCAACATTAGCTCATATAGCTGAGGCAATATTTCTTTCATCTAACGCGGCGTTTTTATAGCGCTCGCTTTTATTAACCCCATTCCAAAACGACAAAATTTAAGACTGGTCAGACGACAATTTCGAAATTGATGGAATTTTGTGTGTGTGTCTTTTTGGATAGAAAACATTGTGGACAATGAAGAAATTGCTTGACATAAGCAACTTCTTTATTTTCCACAATATTTTCAAAAGTTTTTTTTTCACGAGAGTTGTATAAAGAACGGATTGAGTGGGAATGGATTAACCCTTGTCATGCTCAACCCGGAATAATCCGGTTTTGGCAGGAGGTGTAGACTAAGATCAGACTGCACTTATGTGCAGGCTGATCTTAGTCTACACCTTCTGCTTGTAATTTTCCTGCCAGATTTGTTTATGAAGTTGATTTCCTAAAGAAATATTGATTTTTGAACAACAAGTTCTATCAGTGCTTTCAGCCCTTTGATTTTGGGAGCATTTCAGAAAGGTAATTTATACAGCATGACAAGGGTTAAGACCAAAATTGGACGCATCTTTATGGTTAAGTTTAATATTCTTTTACTAACTTCAGAATGGGCGTTCATAATCTCTTTTATGATATAAATTGACGGATCGCTGACTCCGCCCACTACCCTCCGACGTGGCAATTTGGCTGAGGTAACGAAGGACACTATTCTGTAAAATATGTGTTCGAGGACATAAAATGAAGGCCGAATGTTGCTTAGCCGGATTACAGTCGTAACCACAGCTTGAAAAAGCCGTCAATTAACCAACAGAATCGCTTAACATAAATGTTAGAGTTCAAACTTCATTTCCAAATCTAATTAAATTATTTGATTGGTCAAACCAATTTTTGACTAATAGCGGCGATCCGTTATTTCTAATCAAGGAAAAACATTGACTTTAGATGCGAAAAAAAGCATGACTCGTTCGAAATGCTTTCAATCAATAAACTAACTGACGGATCGGACATCATAAAAAAAAAAAACCAAAACAAAACAAAAAAAAAAAAAAATAATAAATAAATAAAAAACAATCGACCAATCAAATCACCCATTTAGACAGGAAGTGTGAACTTTGATCTCCAACATAGGTCGATATTTTCGTGAAGCAGTTTTGTATTGGTTTATAGACCTAAGCGTCGCAACTACAGTTTATTCAAGTCGGAGGTCAGTGGCCAATGTTAATTGATGGGTCGCTGACCTCGCTCAATGATTCCTCTGGCCGTGCCCATTGACCCCGTTAGGAAGTTATACGGCGTTATTTTGTAAAATATATGGTCAGTAATATGTAACAAATTGGTTGGTTAGAGACCTAAACGTCGTAATTACATCATGGATAAGCTGAAATTATGACGTTTAAGTTTTCAAATTAACAAAAATGCTTCACATAAAAGTCAGCCAATGTCTGAGTTCAAAGTTCACGTCCAGTCTAAATGAATGATTTGTTTGGTCAATTAATTCTTTGATTGACGGGCCGCGGTGGGGACAATGTGTTCGCTACGCAAACGCAAGTCGTAAGCGAGGGATTCATTTATTGACAGTCTTGCTAGTTTATAAGTAAAATGTCGTTTCTCGTTTATTTCGTTCAGCCTTAAGTTTCCCTTGTTGACAAGTGTCTCCTGAAGAGTAAATAGAGTTTTTTTTGTGTGTGTTTGGTTTTTTTAGACTCTCGTTTGTTGCCAAGTTCATAGCCGGTCGTAGTCGGGCACAATTACTATTGTCTTTCCTGAAATGAAGTTGGTATATGACATTCGAGAATGTTAACCTCTCATAGACTAGAGGACAAGTGTACTAGCATGGCGTTATTTCGTTTATCCATTTCCAAAGGATACAATTTTAGAATAATCCAAATTCAAAGGTGTTGTGGACGAGAAGTTTTTCTCGGTGAAATTTTGTATTTATTTTTTATTTTGTGGTAAAAAGAAAAATATTATGGATAATGAAGACATTGCTTGTTGCAATTTTGCAGTTTTGTAGTAGAAAATATGGGGGATAATGAAGAAATTGGGAAAAAGGAGAAATTGCCTGTAATCAACGATTCCACCTCACCTTTTCTCACGATGATTTCTATCTTAATTGGCTATCTTTTTTTATTTTAAATTTTAGCACACCTTTAATTATCGTTAACATTTTGTTTCAATTTGGACCAGTCCCATGTTTTTAACCGTCTATTTAATAGTAAACCCATTCCCACACAATCCCGCCTTTTTACGCCTGCCACAAAAACGGAAAACATTGTTGACAATGAAGAAATTGCTTATAATAATCAACTTAAAATTGTTGTTGGCGACTTCTGTCATTTTGAAAAAGTCTTAAATTGTGTTGTGTGATAATAGGCTAGTACTTTTCACGATGGTGAAAACACAAGAGTACTACGAGAGTACGATTTTGCATCGTACATTTTTGCACTCTCAAAACTTTTCGCTCACTTCCCGAATTCTTACGCAGTGTCTGTGTCGGTATACTATGGTGTACCGTTTGGATCAAAAGTCCCATTTAAGTCGTCTTAGCAAAAAGAACGCGAGCACGCGTAAATGAGATAGGTAAACGCGTTTTATTTAAGCGAGTGCGCTTATATTTTGAAAGTGAACGCGTTATTTAACGCGTGCACTTTCAAAATATGAGCGTGCACGCGTAAAAAGTAAACACCTTCATATTGTGCGTGCACTTGTAAATTAGGCGTACACGCACATTTTATACCCTTGAACGCTCTGTAATTATGCGCGCACGCCTAAATTTTGTAAGCGCACCTGTATTATTTACGCATGCTCGCGTTTATTTTAACGTGAACTACCTAAAGTGGATATATGACCCATTTAGTGCGCCATAGTATGTATACAGTATAGAAAACACGGGGCCATCTTCTCGAAAATCCAGGAACGTTTCTTTAGATACACATAGACCCATGTCAATACGGGTTATAACATAAGTAACGTCTAGAATAAGTGCCGAAATTCGATGTTCAAATGGCTGGAAGCCAAACACAATTTAATTTGTCTTTGTCGGGTCGAGATCAACAGTTCTCTTAATTCAAGATCTTTCTATAAAACCACATCTAGAATTATTGTAATTTATTCAAATCTGAAAAGAAATGGACGCCTTTGATTTTGATGGAGTGACTCGTTTGCCACTGAAAAAAAAAAAAAAAAAAAAACACAAAAAAACGTGTGAAATAAGTTGTAATCTAGGACCAAACAAAGGTTGAGTTTCGCCCAGAAATGGATAGGTTAGTTGTCAAAGCACTCATTAACATCTCAAAACAATGAGCACTGATACACAATTTTAGACTTAATTAACAAAATACAATTACAGACCGTAAGTAGTTTTAGTTACTCGATTCTTATTTCAAATTGACCGGTTCGATCCCTGAAGGCGGCACTCATCCTCTCCGACTATTTGTCTCTCACCAATGGGTCGATAATCGTAGACCTATGTGGGATACCAGCTGGAGGCTAGGAAGGGATGTAATGGTAGTACTGGTGTGAGAAATACCAGGAATCCATTGTAAGGTGCTCCAGCCGCCGCGATATAACAGAGATTGTTGAAAGTGGCGTAAAACCCGAATCAAACAAACAAACAAATCAAATTGACCGATCGATCAATCAATATTTCTTTTAGACCAGAAATGAACTTTGAACTCCGACTACCATGACCCCCCCCCCCCAGGACTACGGCTTCAGTAAGCTGTACTTGCAGAGATTTTGGTCCCTCCCTGACGATGTTTTTAATTGCCTTCATTTACAAAGGTTTGTTCTCTCGGTCAGCCCGATTAGCTCAGTTGGTAGAGCACTTGACTTCAAACCTCAAGATCACGGGTTCGAGCCCTGGGCTGACCATATCAACTAACAAAACTAATTGTCTTTCGGACGAGACGTTAAACCGAGGCCCCGTGTGACGATGCTATCCATCGAGCACGTTAAAGAACCAGGCGGAGCTCTCAGCAGTTTCGTCCTGTATCCTTGCACTATCCCCCGTAACAACTAACCGTCTTCTGGGGGCGTCGCTCATATGGGCATGTGCTACGGTAGCGACGATAAATAAACGAAAAAGGTTTGTTCTTTATAGGGTCACCCCTACTTAACACATTACAAGACGACCCAATTTTAGACTGGCCTAATTTAAAGAAATTGAACATGAAAGGGTTAACATATATAGTTGGGGACAATAGTTCTAAGTTGATGGCGTTTTGATTTTATTTATCTAATAGTGTAGAAAACATGGTGGATAATGAAGAAATTGCTTTAACAAGCAATTTCTTCATTGTCCACAATGTTTTCCAAAGCTGTTTTGTTGGTTTGGTTTAAATTTATTTGTTTTTACATGGATAAGGAAACGATCTCTTCCAAACTTAGATTAATCCCTCTCGATTCTGCTTCCTGGAGAATGCACCAGTACTCGCGCCGATTACTTTAGCCAATGACAGAACCAAGATCAATAGCCGCTACCGGTAATCTGACTCAGGGCCTCTTGATCGAGAAACCGACGCTCTGCCTCTTGTTCACGGACACCACAGCTGTTTTGTCGATGGGCGTCAGTGTTTGGGATCGTCAGTGTTTGGGAATGGGTATGAAATATGCCAGTTAGAGCTTATGAGACAGTTTTTCTTTGAGTTCACAGTACTCCCTGAATCCTGTCATTTTTTAACCGGACGCCCGACAGAGGTGGCCTTATGGTTACCATTCGTTTAACTAGATGGCGGCAGTGTCAATTACAACCCAGTTATCCGGCATCCACCGGGTTTCGAACCTTCGACCACCCGCTTCCAAAGCGGACGTCCTAAACATTAGGCCACAGAAGCGTGTATTTCATGTGAGTATTAGCTCATAATGGTCGATATCTTAATTAGTGGAAACTCTACGGAGTGACCGCAATAATTAGATCTTTATGAATATGATAGTTGATGACGCGTCCAGAGGTCTCAAATCGCAACACCTGAAATTCGAAAACTGGTAGGTTTTATTACATTTTCGACATACTTATATCGCTGCTTTTGTTAGTTCGTAGGATTGTCAGGATGAAAGGCGATGAAAGCTAAGGTAATATATAATCTATTTTACATGACATTATTACCGATTGGCTAAATTTTTACTAGACCAAATTGAAAGGAGTTGCAGACGACAATTTAAAGTTTATGAAATTTTAGATTTCAACTTTATTGGTAGAAAATATTGTGTAAAATGAAGAAATTGCTTGTTACAAGCAATTTCTTTTTCTACACAATGCTTGCCTTTTTTTTCAAAAGCGTCACTGTGTGGAATGGGTTAACTTTAATGAATAAAACTGATTTTTTATAATAGAATATTAGAATAAGATACAAACCGATTAATTATGAGATTTTTTTCCGTACATTGGGAATTTTTAATAGAAAATAGCACCAAGACCGTTTTCATCTGTTAAAAGTGACATGACTACTATTGTACTTTTTTACGTTAGAATGCGCGCTTCATTAAATATCGAGGACTTTAATCTTATTTATAGAAATGTGGAGGGTAACATATTGCATAATATTCAATTAAACGGCGTCATTTCGCAAAATTTATGGTCAGTAAAATGTATCAAAAATGTAAAATGGATGGTTCGGTTATTAAAAGTTTATGCCGTAATCATACAATACTTCGGTATTTATTTTTCGATGAAGGTATTAAATATAATTTTCTGCCAATAACCATGAAAAAAAGTTTGTTAGGAGAAATAAAATCGAGTTGAAAAATCAATAAAGATCACCTCTGTAAAGAGGGTATACGGTGACAGAAGCTTGGTTGTTGTCCGCTTCTGAAAAGACGAACAATGGACATGAGTCTTACAAAACCGCTACTGTAGCAATCCCCTCAGATAGAAAGGTTGATCTTTTGGTAGTTGCTATATATTTCAAGTTTCAATTTAATGCCGTTAGTAAATCCTAAGATATTGTTTGTTTGCGCTATGACGGTGGCTTCTAGAGATATTACAAAATGCCAAAGTTATTTCGCGACGTCGGCGACGACAAAAACGTCGACGACGGCACCGACAATGACACAGCTACGACATAAAATCGGGTATTCACCGAAAACAGCCGAGCTCAAAATTTTCCAAGAAATCTTATCAGGGTTAGACAAGTTCCTAAAGGTGGTTCGATACAAACACGTAAAGGCAAAATCTACGACAGTAACAATTATTCACGATCTCAAAAAGGCAGTTTCTTGTCGGGACCCTCGAGGAAAATAAAATATACCAGTCCTGGAGATGTTTTTTCGATGTAGTAAGAATTGGACGAAAGTCAACGGGACACCATTTATTAATGCATGTATTCATTGTCGGCCATCAGCCATTTACTTCATAAACAAATGGTTGGTTGGTTTTAACCCATTCCCACACAGTGACACTTTTGAACGCCCCGCATAAAAAAAAGAGAGAAAAAACCAACAACAACAAAACTATTGGGAACACATTGTGCAAAATGAAGAATGTCCACCATATTGAAAAATCACATAGAGCTACTCTATTATATGAAGTGACTTTAACCATTTACCAGACAGCAAAATTTTAGACTGGTCCAAATTGATAGAAGTTGCAGATAACAATTAAAAGTTGGTGAAATTTGTTCAACTTTCTGGGCAGAAAACATTGTAGTAATGGATGAAATTGCTTGGTTCAAGCAATTTCTTCATTTTCCACAATGTTTTCTTAATTCTCTTTCTCGAGGGGCGTCAAAAGGTGTTATTGTGTGGGAATTAGTTAAAGACTGTCTAGCAGTTAAAAAAGACACACACGACAAAAAAAATTGATGTTCTGGTGTTTTATCCCGGCAACAGCTGCCAATTTCTTCGAAAAAGGTGACCAAAAGTTCGAATTCTGTAAATTTTAATCGGATATATTTTTTGGGGCAAAGTGCTGTCATAATGAGAATATGCTTACACAATCATGGATAAAAAATATATAAATAAAGAATTGAGATGTCATAGTTTATGGACAAACTCTTTTAAATCTTTATTCTTACATAATGCGAAAGGAAATAACTGTTCACAGGACCCGAAAATCGACTGCTGAATAGCTAGCGTACATTACCCCCTGTGACGCCAAGTTACTTTGGTTGTGAAGGGTGTAATTTGTCACAAAAAAAGTTCTTAGGAAGATAATATTTTATATTACAATTTAGTTTATTTTTCGTCTTTCAAATTTTCTTTATTTTGCTTGTATGAATATCCCATGGGGGAAACAAAAACCAACACCTCGAAACTATTCTGTATATTTGCGAACAAAGTAGTTCGGTAAACGAGTAAAAACGAAGAAAAACATGTTTTTGGATTTTTTTATGACAAGTCCATTTATATTTTCAGGAAAAGAAATTAAGAGGATATTATCGTGTTTATTCAGATTTGAAACTAAAAACCTAATTACAAAACTGTTTGAATCCACTTCATTTAGCGTGTTTGGTTGTTGTTTGTTTGTTTGTTTTTTGTTTCATAATTCGATGAAAGAAAATTATCTTCATCTCCCTATTCTCTCCTGTGAATAGAGAATTACATAAATACTATTCCTTAAGAAATGAAGATAATATTTTTGTTTTCATTGAGATATGGACCCAAAAAATTTAACCACTTTGTATGAAAATGTGAAGCGGATTTATACAATAGTGTGATTCGGGTTCTATGTTCATACCTCAATATAAAAAAGCAACAAAGATATTTTTCTCATTTCTTATAGTTTAATGCCAAAAAGCAAAGCAAGTATTTTACTAGCATTGAGTGCAATTTCATTGTCCTACTTTGAGTGCCAGCATACAAAAAGTTGCGTGCTCAAAATAAATCAAGCCAATCAAAACGTTTGAAACTTAACAGACGAAACTAGAATTAAATTATAGAAGTTTTAAGCGAATTTGATTAAGCAGCAATCATTATAACAAAGACTTGACAAACTCGTAGTTGCGACAATTTTTGTTACCAACCAATGATATCAAAGATGACTTCATTTGGCCAAAAACAAGATTCTTTGCGAGTTTGGATATTTTCTCCGATAATTATAATTCTACATTTCAACACTGCAGAGCACGATGTTCATTATACAGGGTGTCAATTTCTTCCCATTTTAATGGACACAATTCATCTTTTCGCTCCTTGAAGTAAAAAACAAAAATATGGTACGTGCCCACTGGGGGAAGAACTTATGAGCTTGAAAGACTTCTATCGGAATAATAGATAAACAATGAAAACTGTTAATTACAAGGAAAGAGGAAAGTGGTCGGAAAGAAAAATGTTGCCACAAGGGACCCTTTGATAGCGATTTTCCGAAATAACCCCGTTCTAGTTTTGTTTCGGGGGAAACCCAAATTACAGCTGGAGAAAACTACTTTTGACAGCTAGTACGGGACGAGAATAATCGACGGGATAATTGAATTCTATCACTTGTTTAGACCCGACCATCATTTATATGCCAATACCTCAACGGGTCATGACGAAATTCATACTATGTATTTCGTAAAATAAACAAAACAACAACAACAACAAAACCCAACAAATGCTTATCGATAATCGCGATACTTTCAACTTCTGCGATAAAATTGTTCAATTGAAATTGGTATTCTTTTTATACCTTCTTAGGCAAAGCAATCTCCAAATCTAAAAACGTTTTAAAATTCCAATACGTTTATGAGCCTCTCTTATTACATATTGGTTTTCACAGCAAACCCAACACTATTTTCCTCAATTATGGTCTGTAAACAGATGAATAAATAAAAAAAAATGATAATGAAATAAAAGAAAAAGAAAGAAAAGAATATAGGAGTAGACAAATATGTTACACGAAATATTAATGGATGGAATAAAATAGAAAACAACAACAACAACAACTAGAAGTGGATTCGAACCAAGGTTGATGTCATAAAAAGATATTTGAAGATTTGTTTACGTCTGATATGCATCAGGATTATGTATCCATACGTATATAATTATCTTTTAATAGCTAATATAAATTTCATTTTTTACAAAAAAGTCGATATGTGCAATACAACCCCTACAGAATATTTCATTTCTGTCTTTTACAGGCGCCATACGCCTCTCGTAGGGACAAAATTTCTCACTGGCGGCAAAACGGATCCTTAAATCTTCGTCAATATTGTACACAGAACCTCTATAAATGAACAGATTATGAAAAGCGTTGCACAAATTGAAATGAATGCCAACTTAAAACAATTTTGAAATCTATTTTGATTTTCTGTTCGGCAACGCTGCTCATAGCTGGTTTATGACTAATTCTGATAGTATTGGTAAAGACGTCTGTAAATAGTTTAACCCTTTCCTGGTTCGCAAAAAGTTAGACCCGTCCAAATTCAAAGGTTTTGTAGACGAAAATTTAAAGTTGATTTCATTTGAGAATTAATCATTCAGGAGGGTAGAAAATATTGTGGAAAAAATGAAGAAATTGCTTGTTACTTGTAACAAGCAATTTCTTCTTTTTCCACAATATTTTCTCAATTATGAAATGACAGGGGCGTAAAAAACAGGGATTGGACAAGAAAAGCATAAACGAAGATTTTAGGATTCGTTTTGATGAGAAGTTTTTTCCCTACGAGAACCTTAGAGCCTTTAACTTTGGGTGATAATTAATGTATTGCTATTACCGTATCGCATATTTTACATCCACTGCCACATTTTATTGCAGCGACGAAAATAATATCACGTGCATCGTAGAGAGGCAAATTTCGCATATAAGGCTACATATCGTGCTTTAATAAGCTATATCTATATATACAACTTTAAGGCCGAACAACGACCAATGGATTTAAAAAAACTATAGGATTTAGAGATTATAGCTACGGGCTGAACGAGCGATTTGATTGGACCATCCGCATTCTTAGTGATTACGCCAATTGATGGATTGGTGGTCACGCCTACTGACAAGAATTTCGACTTGGCGTCTTTTTGTAAAATTTATGGTCAGTAACATTTAACAAAAAATAGAATGGTTGTTTAGCGACTTAAAAAGCTGTAAATGGGACGTTTAAGTCGCCAAATTAGCAAAAATGTTTCATTTTAGAGTTAAATTATTATTCCGGCCAAAATCTATGATTTAAATGGTCGAACAAGGTTTGATTGACAGACGCGACCCATCAAATTGTCAGTCATTGACAGGGACTGTTCAATTGCATTCTCTCTCTCAACTCTCTATATTTCGTACAAACAAAAATCTCACTTGATAATTATTTCATAAAAAGATAGAACGTCACTACAGGGTCAATGACCTCGAAGAACAATAGAATATGCCAAATAAATGTCCAAATAACTGATGGTACTGAATAAGTAATTGATGGAATGAGTAAAAGATATGGTCATGCGATATATACCATACAGCCTATATGAGCTTTAATGAGTTTTGAGTTTCATCAGGGATCTCAAGTTATATATCTAAAAACAGATCAAAACTATACTTTATACTTCAACGGGGATAAAATGTCACATAAAATCGGCGACTGTAATAATCAATGAGCGTTTATCGGTTATTTATCATTTTTTCATTTTTCTTAGATCTATAAAACTTTCTACGTCTCAACCTGCATTATGTAGCACTGACGCAAGTCAGTCTTCGTTAGGGTAAACATTATCGCCGTTGGATTATACCGGGAATAAATGTCACTTGTTTACCAACAATTTCCTGTAAAATCATGACATTGAACATGAATTAACTTTATTTCAAATTGTAGAGAACACCTTCAAAAGAATGCTATACAACCCATTCCCATTCAATCCCGCTTTTTAAGAATCCCCCCCCGAAAAGACTTTGGAAAATATTGTGGACAATGAATAAATTGCTTGTAACAAGCAATTTCTTCAGTGTCCACAATGTTTTCTACCCTACAAATGGTAAAGAAGATTACATAACAAAACAATGCTTTGCTAGCTTACAGTACTTTCAGTACTTTGATTGCATAGTAATTTGACTCACAGTTGACAATTCGTCTACCAAAATCCCTGTATTCTGATTGGGCATGAAACTAAGGGAAAATTGGATTCGTAACTAATTTTTATGTGCTTACCAAAGAAGAAGTTCCACTAAATCTAACAGAGGATTTTTACACTGATTTGAATGTTTTTTATATAAAAATCATAATAAATGAAGATGATTTTTGATATTAAAATCGTAATAAATGAAAATGATTGGTTTTGTTTTCTTTGTTGTATGGAACGAAAACCCTAATCACAATGTATGAATCCGCGATGTCGATACTATGGAGGGCTTAGAGTTAAACTGTATTAAGCGAAAATTATTGATATATCACTTACTACAGTCTTGCGACAACCTATTGAAGTGTCAGTTGTTTGCTAACTGAGTTAATGCAGTCTCGATAACGGCAAATAAAATGAGCTAACCGTTTGGCAACCTATATCAGCCCGATTAGCTCATTTGGGTTGAGCACTTGACTTCAAACTTCAAGATCACGGGTTCGAGCCCTTGGCTGACCATATCAACTAACAAACTAATTGTCTTTCGGATGAGGCGTTAAACCGAGGCCCCGTGTGACGATGCTATCCATCGAGCAAGTTTAAGAACCAGGCACAGCTCTCAGTAGTTTCGTCCTGTATCCTTGCACTACCCCCGTAACAACTAACCGTCTTCTGGGGGCGCGTCGCTCATGTGGGCATGTGCTACGGTAGCGACGATAAATAAACGGAAATTCAATCACATGCAACCTATGGCATTTATTACTTAATAGCAATCATCCCTGTAAAATCATATGATTAATAGGTCTACCGTAAATCGTTTAAAATTATCCGATTGTGCTTAGTTTAAGGTTAGAATTATTAAAACGTTTACAATGCATAGAAATTAGGTTTAAGTCTAGTGGTAAGGTGGAATTTGATAGTTTATCCATTCACACAGACAACGGAAGTTAAAAATAAACGATAGTGGTCTAATCTCAATGGCATTCTTACGCATAAAATGTAAGTTAAAATAGTCCCGCGAGAGAGTTGACTGGCAGTGCTCCGACGTCATAAATTATAGCTACACGGATACTCACTCAAACTTTAGGGACTCGGACGCTCTTTTTGTCCCCGTGGAAATTTCGGTTTAGTCGAATTTATTTGTGACGCGTCAGGCGGAAAAGGGTCTCCTTGTTGATGTAAAACAATTCGTACATAATCAGTCAGCGCGGATTGCGAAGTCTCACTAGGATAGAAACCTATCGTTTTACGAATTTGTAAACAAAGAATGGCGATACAAGCTTTCTATATAATATTTTTCGGAATTATACTTCCAGTTGACCTCTGCTTGATCCGACCCCTTTTTCGAGTATTCATTTTACGAAACACCAGGGAGGTTTCCCATGGCCTGGCCAGACATGATGAATATTATAACAGAGTGTTTTTCTATTTGTCGTTATCGTGTTAAAGAATCGTGTGTAGGTATTTTTTTTATTGGATTCGACCTTCGGTCTAATCCAATAAAAAAATACCTATACATGATTCTCGAACACGAAAACAACATTATTGTAATATTCCTTTTATCATATCCCTTTTAGGACATGATATTTAGAAAATTCTTTTAAATGATTATGAAATATGCAACTTTCCGAAAAAAAAAAAAAAAAAACCGAACAGCAATACACAAAGAAGTAGTCCGTGTTTAACAGTACTCGGCGAATACGGTATTTAGTACACGCCAAATAATGTTGTTTTTTTTCTTTCGAGTTGTATTAGATAGCCAGACTTTTATAGGAGTATGTAACCCGTCACTAAAAAAGTGTCATCTGGGAATTCAGTTTATCAAATATTATTAAACAGGAGATAGATACAACACAGGTGAATTAGAGTTCGACTTTAAACCAAAACCAGACAACAAAAATTTGGTCCAAATTCAAAGAAGTTGCAGACGGAATCGTTTGACGTCATCTGGAATATAAAGTCAAAGAAGGAGACATAGTACTATATAGAATATATTCAGAACTCATGAAACCATAAGCATATGAACGCTGATCATCGCTGTTGTTTACTTAAAAATTCTGTTTCGTGTCGGACTAATTTTTGTTAAAGAACTACTTTTATCACACAACGACCAACGCAAGAAACAACAAAAACAACAACAAAACACAGAAAAATATCTTATCTCAAGAGAGTTTTTTTTTCAAGTTTCTTCCGCTATTAAAACCAGATACTATTATATAATATAAGAAACAGTAGGTTGGCAAAACGAGCGAGACATATCTCATTTCCGAGCCAAATCGAGCAAGTATATCACTGGTATCATAATACGGTGTACCGTTTAGGTCAAAAGTCCGCTTTAAGTCACACGTACACGCATAAAAAATAATATAGGTAAAACCGTTAAATTTAAGCGTGCGCGCTTAAATTTTGAAAGAGTACGCGTTATTTAATGCTTGTGCTTTCAAAATATGAGCGTGCCTACACGCGTAAAAAGTAAACATATTCATACTCTGCGTGCACTTGTAATTAAGGCGTACCTGCACATTTTATACCCTTGAACGCTCAGTAATTATGAGCGCACGCCTAAATTTTGTAAGCGCACCTGTATTATTTACGCGTGATCGCCTTTATTTTCGCGTGAACTACCCAAAGTGGACTTTTGATCCATTTAGTGCACCATAGGTATGTGTTTTGTACTTTTCTTCTGAAAAATTTACGAATCGAGGCAGATTGTTTATGATTCTGTTGTAAAATTTATTTGACAAGGAAAACGTTTTGAGGTTGTATAAGGTTCTTTGTTCTTATGGATATTTGTTAATTGAAAATTCCTTTCTTTGAGATCCCGATATTTGAAAATTTGATTGAGAAAAAAATATTTTGTCCGTTTTTTGTTCTGTACGATATTAGGTTTCTTTCACCGTTATATACGGAACGTAACGATTTACACTTTTCCTTGACCATTTATCCATTTGTATTTTTGAATGGGGTTTAACACCACTTATAACAGTACTTCAGCCATATCGAGGCGGCTGGAGCACCTTACCATGGATTCGATGTATTTCTCTCACCAGTCCTACCACTACATCCTTTCATAGCCTCCAGCTACCATACCGGTATACTTGCACAGATACTCGTGTTTGCTAGTAGAGTCGATCTTCCTCGAGCGACCACGTCTATTTAGCAACCACCTCCATTAAGCGAACAGAATCGGAATTACAATTTAAAAAAAATATCATAGAATTGAAAGCATTTTTCTTAAGAATATTGTAGCCAAAACCTAAGTTGTTGGAACTCATTAGAATCGTCTCAATGAGACTATTCTAATGAGTCCCTACAGCTTAGGATTAAGCGTGAATTCTGTAACACTTTCTTTATGCAATCAAATGAAAAAAATCACAATAAAGTGTATTAAGCGACCATTCTTTCAAGCAACCACTTTTTTGCCGTCCCGTCAGTGGTCGCTTAGTACAAGATTTACAGTAAGTGGAAGTAAGGACAATAGTCAAAGCATGCAGTCAGACACTTTTTTATAAAGCATCTGCAGCTGATTTCAACAAGATCAAAAATCTATTTAAACAAATGAAAATATAGAAAAAACGTGTGGTTTTTTTAAACGGGGTATTAAGAACGATCGCTGCAGTTGAATTTGACGATTTTACAAACGATTTATGAGCAATTCCAGTGAGTTATAAAGACGCATTGTTTATAATCAACTAAGTGGTAAAAATGGATTTTAAATGGTTCAAGATTCATTCCTTGTGCAAGGTATTTGTGTCAAAACTTTAATTTCTTCCGCTGACCCATTCCCAGAGAATCACACTTTTCGTCGCCCCCCCCCCCCAAGACAAAGAACTCTAGGAAAGATTGTGGAAAATGAAGAAATTGCTAGCTAGAAGCAATTTCTTCATTATCCACAATGTTTTCCACCACAGAAGTCAAAATTTTTTAACAATTTCATCCACTTAAAAATGTCATCTGCAATATCTTTAAAATTTTGTCAAGTGGTAACGGATTAAGTGCTTTAGAATCCTTTTATGGAAGAACAAGTCTGTGTTAAAAAATATTTTTCTAGCTTTCTTCTTGCAATTATGTCATTTGAAGAAATGGAGGAAATGTGAATATTAAAACCAGTACTTAAGTAAACTTAGATCATAAACTTCTTAATTTTAAGTGCCTAACCATAGAATTAAGATTTGTTTTGTAAGAAAAACCAACCTGGTTGCATATATTTTAAAAGCTATGTTTTGAAGTTGATTACCTGATTGAATTTTCAAGGAATGAAAAAATCTTAATTAAACAGCCTTTTCTAATCTTAGGATATGCTAGTTTTGTAGAAAAAATGGATAGAATTTAATCTTTGCCCAAAAACATGACAATTATATATTATAAATATACTCACTAGATGCATTTCTTTGTACTTAATAGAAGCCCATATAAAAAAAGTAAAATCTTGTTCCTGATTACTTCCATTCAATACCAATATTTTATACCAATTAGAGAAATTTGATTGACTTAGTTTTCCAACCTGCTGACCCCCTCTTTTCTTGTTTTGTTATCGAGCTTATATTAATCTAACTCTTAGCCAATTGTGGTGAAGATTTGAATTTTATGGCGAAACTGTAATGATTTTCCTTAATGGACTTCTGATAATCATTTGTAAAAGGATGACTTCATGCACAAAAACATGTGTTTGTTTCAAAATTACTTGACGAAAACGTAAGCCCATTCATTTTGTCACAAGAGATGTCGTTAGTAAAATTCGTCTGTCACAAAGTCAGATTGTCATGCAAGCCCCCGGGTGAAACAATTACTGTTTCCCTGTATTTATAAAGCTATTTCGTGTGGGAAGAGCTGGGAAACATCATCATAAACAAGTCACCGGAAGACATTGTGCGACTACTTTACGGCATTTGTAGTCGCTTTACCGCATTTTACGACATATAAGCATTGGGTATCATTTCAAGTTCTTGCCAAAAATAATTTCTATTAAAAAAAGTCACCCTGAAAATATAGTTTCTCATCTAGAATTTCGCCATTTCAGTATGAAAAATGTTGTCAAGGGGCTCTCTGAAGCTCTTCGAGAACGTTCCCATAATAATGAAAATCTACTTAAACTTTAGAAAGTTGACTTTGGGTACTCGCATATTTCAAAATGAGAGAACTTTGGAAGTACAGACGTACCATACTTCATCTGCAATTGACACTGTGGTCTATGCTTTTTGGATCCAAACAGCGCCAAATTCTGTCAAAAACAAATAGCGTTACAACCGTCTGCGGCAGATGTCCAAAGAGTCGTCTGCCTTAAACAAACCGGAAATTGTTTTACGAGAGAGGTCAAGAATCGTGATGCATTATGTTATAATAATAGACACACGAGACAAATAGTCTCCTTATATCAACGTGTACTTATGGACATCTCGAAAGATTTTGCGTACTTTGCCCTTTTCTCGTCGGTGCGTTATGTAGATTAAATGAAGGCATGAACCTGGCCGAGTTGGGACGAATGTGGTGTGAGACGAAGGGAATGTTTTTTTGTTAGTTTTTGGAGGTATGAACCGAAAGAACTAATCACACTGAATGAATACGCGAAGCGGATTCATATATAAGTGAGATTAGGGTTTTCTCTTCTAACCTCTATGAAAACAAAAAATATTCTCTTCAATTCTTGTAATTATATAGTATCTCTTCATTTCTTGTAAGTAAATAGTGTCAAGCGAAAGAAACATTACTATTTTTGATACATTGTGAAAGGGTCTATTTTGTGCGGACAAAATAGCTGCGCGCTCAAAATTTTGTTCATGGAAATATAAATAATTTTTTCGACTAATAAGAACGCCCGTTTTTTGATAGAAGTAACTAAAAATTAAATTTTTTCATCATGAAACGTCGAAACGTCTTCTACGGCCATTTTTATGTCTCTGAATAACCCATTCCAAAACGACAAAACTTAAAACTTGTCATAATTCTTAATTTAAGGAAGTTGCAAATGACAATTTTTGACTTTTTTTTGGGGGGGGGGGGCTTGGGGAAACATGTTGGATAATATAAACATTTATTGTACCAAATAAATTTCTTCAATTTCCTCATTGTGTTCCAAAGCTTTATTAGGGGAGTAAAAAGGCGGGATTTTGTGGGAATAGATTAAAGATTTGAAGGTTCTTGCTTTGTCAAAACTAGTAAAATACACTGCCGTTTTCCTAGATTTTCGCGTAAACGTATAAGTAGAAAAGAAGAGAGATAGAGGGAAAGAAATATATAGCGAAACCACACGTAAAATAGTACTCATGCGCCCAGCCGCATAGCCCTTTGCTATTAGATTAACTTTGGAATATCTGGATTATCATATAATACAATAATAAAAAGTTTACGGACTGTAAACATTCTTAGTTTATCTTTCTGGCACGACAAAGAGCTGTAGAGAAATGCATTCGGAATATCCAAAAATGGTATTATTAAATTATAAAAAATATACAAGAATATTTATGTTTTGTTTGAGGTATGAAACCAAAAACCCAACCGCACTATTTTCGGTTTCATTATTCGGTGAAAACATATTGTTTTTGATGCTTCAATAGTATAAAGACATGTGCCATTGAATTACACCGAATAGGCAAACATTTTACCAATTCTTAGGAATTACTTTTCGCAAAGCAAACAAAATAGTCCCGTTATCATTTTACCTTCATTTACACATGAAACGATTTTTCAAAGCCAATTAGAGCGTAGAATTTTCATAGACGAACTTTAAATGATCATAACAAAAGCAATTTTATTACCATTTATCTAAATATCAAAATGGCTACGATTTTGGTTGGACAGATTTAGTAAGTGATTATTTATTGGAAGATAGGGCCTATATAGCTTTTGAATGGTACTTTCATAAGGAAATAAAAAATCTTGTTTCAACAAATTTTGTAATAATAAGTGATTTCTTTACAAAGACTTTAACCCATTCCCATGCAATCCCGCTTTTTACGCCCCCGCCCGTAAAATCGAAAAACATTGCGGCAAATGAAGAAATTACTCGTTACAAGCAATTTCTTCATTTTCTACAATGCTTTCAATCAAATAACGACAGAGATTTCTGAAATTCTATCAACTTGAAATTGTCTTCTACAACTTTTCTTTCCATTTGGACCAGTTTAACTTTGTGAGCCGCCCTCATGGCGCAGTCGGTAGCTCGCCAGACCCCTAATCTTCAACCATGGGATGTCATGGGTTCGATCCCCGGCGGCGGCACATATCCTTTCCGACATTTGTCTCTCACCAATGGTAGGATAATCGTCAACAAAAGTAGGATAGCATATTGAGGCTAGGAAAGGATGTTGTGGTAGAACTGGTGTGAGGAATACCAGGAATCCATTGTTAGGTGCTCTAGCCGACGCGATATGACTGAAATACTGTTAAAAAGCGGCGTCAAACCCAATTCAATGAATCAGTCCAACTTTGTGTCTTCTGGTGATAGGTTAAAACACTAGAACCATTCCAAAATTACCGAAAATAGACTTGAAAGGTCATTGATCAAACGGATAGGATACCATTGTTTATCTATAACAAATCGAATCTTTCATGATGGATGGCGTCTTGCATCGACTGGATGACGTAATCTCCGGTCTACCGAGAATTTGATATTGACCATGCCTAATCGTTTGTACCGAAATGTATTAACACGGAAAATAGGCTTTCAATATTTCAAGGTCTAATGATTGATTTGTTGGTTTTGGGTGTAACGCCGCTTTTAACATTATGTTCGGTTATAGAACAGATCTGAAGCACCTAATCATGACTTACTGTCATTTCTCACACCGGTAGAACCATTGAGACAATTCTTTGCGGGTCTCGAGTTGTTGATGACACTAAAACGCACTACCTAACATTTCGCCATTGGTTAGAGGCAAATAACGTATTTCGCGATAACATTTTAGCTAGCAAAGCGTGATCTTTGATACCTTAAGTTAACAGACAAAATTTTGAGGTCGTCTCAAAGTTCAACGAGTGCAAACTAACACTGGATGCTTAACCACTAAACCCGTTAAATGCCTACGCCATAAAAATTAGTTCTTATATTTTTCAGGAATAATATTGCAAACTCTGGATGCAAGTTCATCTCATAGGTATTTTTAGCTCACTTTAGCAAATAGTGTCCAAAATAACTATAATCAGAGTCTCCAAATAAGTTGCAGACGTCATTTTGTTGAAAATCCTAAAATACTTATCTCTTTAGGTAGAAAACAATGTGAAAAAAAGAAGAAAAAATTGCTTGTAACAAGCAATTACTTCATTTCCCACATTGTTTTCCACAACTATTTTCTTGGGGAGCGTAAAGAGGAGGGACTTATGACAGAAAAGATTACTGAGAAAAACAACAACAATGCTTTGATAGCTTAGAGTACTTTTCAGTACTTTGATTGCCAAATGTTGGAAAGAATGTTTGTCAAGAACCCCGCAACTGTCGGAGTGCACAGGGCGTAGCTTACTGACCTAAACGGGCTCAGTGCCGCCGTCATAGCGCAGTCGGTAGCGCGCCAGACTCCTAATCTTCAATCATGGGATGTCATGAGTTCGATCCCCGGCGGCGGTACATATTCTTTCCGACATTTGTCTCTCACCAATGGATGGATAAACGTAAACCTAAGTGGGATAGCAGCTGGAGGCTAGGAAAGGATGAAGTGGTAGTACTGGTGTGCGAAATACCAGGAATCCATTGTTAGGTGCTGCAACCGCCGCGATCGAACCCATGACCCATGAAACACTGCTAAAAGCGGCGTTAAACCCCATCCAATCAATCAATGAACGGGCTCAGTAAATTGATATAACCTGAGGTGAACAAAACACAGCATATAATAGCTTTACGTGACATGGTATGACATAACATAAAAAACATAACATAATATAACATAGAATAACATAAGAGGAGCGTCTTATTTTTTCGACTTTGTTTGTAAGATAAGCATGCGTAATCTGCCAGCCTAAAGAGGTCACTCTTTGAACTGCGTAAAACAAATATTTGTAAAAAGAGTTAGCATCCAGCAGAGGTAAACCAGAAATAGTAGATTGAAATCAAACAAAGGAAAAGGTAGATTGACCATTCTAGATTCGGAAAATGCCCAGAAGTTGAAAAATTTTGATCCCGGTCAGCCTGCGCGGTCCGCGCAGGATGACCGGGGTCAATACTTTTAGCTGAATTGGTTTTATTTTACATATACATTCCAACAGAAAAATTATTTTCTTTTATTATTTGTTTTCACAAATAGTCAAGAGTAACGTTTTGTTATATTGGCGGCGTTAATCGTTTGAGAGACTACTAGAAATAGAATGGATGCCTTGCCAAATGATTTTGCCAAATTATATGACCACATAAAGACAGCCAAATGAGTCATTTTGTCATGAGCGACTGTGTTTTTTTTTTTTTTTGTTTTTTTTTAACGCACTTTTGTTAACGGAAAATGGATCGAAAATTGTAAGTTACCAGTTGTCTGTTGTCTGTCGACCTATGAAACAATTGAAGACTATTTGGGTGTGTGATTTAAGGCTATTTCGGCGTGCTGAGTTTGAGGAATTGGCCTTTACAAAGTTTATTTCCTGTAATTCTTTGTATCCAACAGAGTAATTTGAAAGATAGCAGGCTTTTGGTATTTTGGCGTCTTGTCGTCAATATTTCATCAAAACAGGGATTTAATTTTTAGTTTCGTTTATCAAAAAACGCGCGTTCTGATTGGTCGAAATATATGTTCATACCTCCTAGAACAAAAAATTTGAGCACGCAGCCGTTGTGTATGCTTCCGCACAAAATAGTTCCATACAAAAAAGTATGAACATTTGTAAAGTTTTTTTTTTTTTTTTTTTTTTTTTTAAGCTCGATTCTGTTAAATTATAAGAAGTGGAGAGAATATATATATATATATATATATTGATTTCGTGGAGGCATGAACCTAAAAAGTTTTATCACACTTATGTGTTAATCCGCTACGCCACGAAAACAAAAAACTATCTCTCTTCATCTCTAAATAATTTTTGAATTTTAATCATGAAATATACCATGATCTATGCCCAGATCATAAATAAAACTCAAAATAACTACAACAACACGTATATTTAGTATTATTATTTTTTTCTTTTTAAGTATTGACGTTTCGGCATACGCCTTCTTCAGAGTACATAATAATAATAATAATAATAATAAAAGATCACAAATAGAAATTCGGGCAGAACATATAGAAAAGAAAAAAATGATATTACTTAATCTTAAACTGAAATAAATATGGCATTCAAATAAAACACCATTTGGAAAGTAACCTTAGGTGAATTGGCGAATAACTGGCCGCTACCTCCGACCTCCACATAAGTGTCGACCAACGCAAACCAGAATGGAATAGCAGCTGGATAGCCAGAAATTTATTATTAGGTGCTTCACTCGCCGCAATATGACTGAAATTTTTTAAAGCGGCGTTAAACCCCATTTGAACAAATCAAACAAAAGGAAAACAGTGAAAATTGATAAATAAAATCGTGTATAGTTAATATCATATATTTGTAAGGCCTTTTTTCCAAATACATATTGACAAAAATCATAATAAATAAATATATAAAGATTCAAGAAGTATCCAAAGTATGCTTTCAAAAAGAGTATTTTTAGGATACTAAATTGTCCAAATATTCTTCGCCGTCGAAACTGTTCTCGAAATGATGCAGTTAAATCAAAAAGACAACTATGCAATGAGACAAACTATCATCTTCCCACGGGGAACATTATTCTCAACCAAACGCTCTGCCAGATCCGAAACATGGCGCGTTTGTTTCTTGTAATGAGGGGATTTCGGAACGAGAATTGACACATTTGTTTTTATTTTTCGTGTAAATCAATACGAACAACAAAAACGTGCAATGCAATTTTAGAGTTTCATTTTTCAAGTGCGCTCAGCCCTAAAATTGCATATTAGCTTTTAAAATTTTCATTAAGTTATTTCATCTCAGAAGAGACGGACCAGACAAGTATTGCTTAATTCCCCCATACCTACCTTCCTCCAGTGTTCGTCAATTCAATTCATCTTAGGCGTCGACAACATGTCGTCGGTATAATTCTAAAATCTAATAACCACAGCTTTACAACAGCTGTAGTTATGAGGTTTTAGTTTTACACCGACAATATTTTCAGACAAACGAAAACTATTAACGCAGCATGAAGCTATCACTAAGCTTGCGGTGTCCTTGGTCCTAAGTGAATCTTCCAGGAAGTAGAATCGAGATTGATTAATTTAAGATGAAATGATGAATTTTCAAATCGATGGTTTGGTTTAAACCTATTTATTCTAAATAGGTTCAAATAAAACCATAAATGTGACGAGATTTTATAATCTTTTTTTTTAACTTGATTAATAGGCACTAGATAAATGTTCTCTTAATCTTCAACAATCTTAAATTATCAAGGCATATACGAGATTTTTTTTTACCATTTTTATCGGACTTTTCAGTGTGTAATAATTCAATATAATTCTGTAGTACAGAATTTTGTCGAGGTATGAACTATAAGCCAATAAAAACACAACACAACAAAACCCAGATTTATGAAAACATCTAAAACGTTTTAAACCTTCAATTGACGTCTGGAAATTCTTTCAATTTGAAACAGTCTAAAAATTTGCCGTCTGGTAATAGTATAACAAGTACATTTATACTACTCACCTGGTCGTTTTTGCTATAACCACGGCGTTGTTGTCGTCGTGAAAAAAAACACTTCGATTTTGCGTGACATTTCTGTTATTTATATAGCGATTTCTCCCGTGCTCAAAACGTTTACATCGCTTATTGGTCTTTATCTCTTCCAAATATGGTATTGTGTGGTATTTGGTTAAACTAGATTTACATCTACTATGTAATATAAATATATGTAATATATTTAATTCTAAAGCCTCGTAACTACAGCTTGGGTGACAGCGAAGAAATAATGGATGGTGGAGATAAATAATTTAACCCATTCCGACTCAGTGACACTTTTAGACGCCCCCCCCCCTAAAAAAAGCTTTTGAAAACATTGTGAAAAATGAAGAAATTGCTTGTATTCCACAATGTTTTCTATCCAGAAAGTTGAAAAAATCAACAATTCAATTCACTTTAAATTGTCGTCTGCAACTTCTATCATCAATTTTGACCAGTCTAAAATGTTGCCGTCTGGTAATGAGGTTAATACAATACCATATTCTTTGTTTAACGAAAACTTCCACTGATGATTTTCGCCCTTTTTTATTTCAGAACCTCCGCGACAGAAGAGACAAGCACTAGACAGGGGCAATGAAGGCCTGGGGGTACACGGGATTACTACTGGCCATCTTTGTCAAATGGCTCGGGGGTCGGGCGCTCGCAGACGAAATAACAGATATACTATGTCAACAAGATCCTGCTGCATGTTCGGAACTCTTCGAAGGGGGTAAGCGAATTGACTTTCATTAACGCATTCCAACACTGTGACGCTTTTGGACAACCCTTAAGAAAAGGAATTGCGAAAACATTGTGTTAAATAAAGGAATTGTTTGTAAAAGCAATTTCTTCATTTCATACAATGTTTTCTGCCCAGAAAGTTGAAAAAAAATCTACTGTTTCACCAACTTGAAATTGTCGTCTGCAACCCCTTTCAATTAGTCAAGTCTAATATTTTGTAGTCTGGGAATGGATTAATCTTTTTCGCTGATTTATGATTTTAGTTAAGTTTCGTCTATTAGGATTCAAGCTTTTTTTTTTTTTTTTTTTTCATAACTTCATAAACAAAGTTTTGAGCACGCAGCTATTTTGTATGCTCGCGTGCACAGTATATCCAAACAAATGTACTCAAAACTATTACAATATTTGCTTTGTTTTGCTCTAAAGCATTAAATGATAAGAAAACAGGGAATATTTTTTGTTTCATTGGTATGTAAAACTAAAGAATTAAACACACTAAGGTATGAATCCACTTCGCGGTTAAACTCTGTGGATGTCGCCAAACCGAAAAAAAATGAAAATAAGAAAAATAAATAAATTTCTTCAACCTTTTTATGCCTGTTTAGACTTGCTCGTATTTGTCTATTGTTCACGTGACGGCCACATGATTACATCTTTCATAAATGACTCGTTGCTATATTTCGTTTGTCATTTTTCTTGATGATAGAGCACTGAACAGATATAAATGTAAAAGTGATTTTCTTGATCACAAATTGAGGGTTAATTGCGATACTGTTCCAAGTGTCTCTACATTGTATAGACACTTGAAACAGTATCGCAATAAACTCTCAAAATATGACAACATCATCTGGCCTTTTCTCTGAATCTAATCCTTATGGTCGTCGATATATTTGAACAGATAGTGTAATCTTGGATCCACGAATTGTTAACCCTTTTAAAATAAAAAGGGTGGTGGGGTTGGGACGCATTTCACATTTTGCTGTAAAAAACGTCGTTTAATTGCGACCAGAGTTCTAATTGACGGATCGCTGACCACGCCCACCGACCTCCAAAAGAAAATCTCGCTAAGATATTAAACAACGTTATTTTATAGAATGTATGACCAGTAACATGTAACGAAAAAGTGGAATGGAGGCTCGCGATCTAGTTACGGCATTTTTGTCGCCAGACCAACAAAAATGCTTCACAAATATGTCTACCGATGTTGGAGGGAGATCTGATTGTTCTATCGATTTTTCACAACAGCGATCTGTCATTTTAATATTCGATATTTTACAACACTTCTAAAGAAGATTTCTTTCATAACTTGAAACATTTTTTCTTCTCTTTTCTTCTTCTTTTCCCCCAAAAATGTGCCACTATGAGCTTTCGATTAAACAAGTACAGAATTTAATTGATTTTGTTTGAATATCAGATCAAATACAATTTTACATTTCTTAATTAGACTGTCTTTTAACGGCAAGCTCGGGTGAAATTCGAAGAAAAAGCAAAAAATTCAACTCTAAATAATTTTACTTTAGTTTTGTCTATCAACAATCCTGTATTTTGATCAGCTGAAAAAAACATTTCTATTTTTTTTTTTTTTTTCAATGGAACTATTTTTTTATTCTTGCTCATAAAGTTTTTTAATAAGTTTCAAAAATATCTCAAACTGCCTAATTTGATGCTTTTATCGTTAAGTGATATGAAATAAATATTTTTTCATTGAAATATGAAACATAAATACCCTAATCACACCTCTTGCATGAAGCTAAAATCGAGTCAGCGACTCCTGAGTTTTAAGTTCGTGACATTACAAAATTTTAAAAAATCGGTCTTACAATTCATACATATTCGCTTAACCCGTAACCAGACCAGAAAGTTTTAGACTGGTCCAAAATGATAATAATAAAAAATAAAAAAAGCAGACAATTCAGATAATTTAAATGAACATCGTATGGGGTAGAAAACATGGAGAGAAGGGATAATTTGCTTATTATAAGTTTTTCTCCTTTTCTCGTCACGTTTCAAAAGCCTTAAATCTTTTAGCACTTAAGACTGAAGGATTGTGCGGAACTGGGTTAGATAGTTTAATTGATTTAACTTTAATGAATACAAAGCTGGCTTTCTTTTTCGGACAATTTATTTCAGAGTTTTACACAGATCATTTTGTAACTTACGATATCTCTCGTTCTTTTAAAGACGTGTAAATACATGTATTTTTTTTTTTTTTTTTTTCGTCTATATAGTTCGCTAAGTTTGATGCACTGATTTCAGCTCAGATTTGCCTTTTGTGGTCGTAACGGTGAATGACAGAATGTCTTCGGTTAGGAGTATAAGCCGCTCTCATCGGTAAGATGCATAAACCGCTGTCATTTAACTGATGTACTTTTCAAAGTGGAACTACAAACCAACCGATTCACGCTCATGACTGCCGAATTATTTTGACAGAATTAAGCAGGGAATCGCGATTTTTTGTCAATTTTCTCGCTGCCAACTGAAATAACCAGCTCATGATTGAGAGAAAAGAATGATTGACTCTATGATTACAAACATCGTAAATTCCATGAATCCAACAAAAGATAATGGATAACAAATGACTTCTAGGACAGATTTATGATGGTGCATGCTAACAACGATGACCTTCCGCCATATTTATGACGTAATTTATATCCCATGATGCTCTATTCGTCAAAATTTATGACGCAACAAAGTGCAATTGCAATTGCTCAATTTCGGAATGAGTATTTGTCATGCGTTTTGAAATAACGGAAAACATGTTTAGGCTTACACTAAATTATCTCAATTCTTTGAATGACATTTTAAAATCCTTACAGCTTGAGACCGAAAATAATTCTGTTGAATAAGATATATCTAAAGAGAGAAAGAAAATGAAAATACTAAAAGGGCTATTAGCAAGCTGTTAAATTCTAAAAAAAAAAAAATGTCGTTGTAAGGCGGTCAAAATGTCGTAACTACAGCTTGAATATGGCTGTTGTTTTGCAATTTCTTTCAAATCGGATCAGTCTAAGATTTTGTTACGTGGGAATAGGTTTAACGCGTGGCGAGACTATTTGAAGAAAAGCCAGTACGTCAAATGTCAATTAGAAGTTGTATTTTGATACTGCATCTCCAGTAAGGTAAAATTTCAATTTTGATTCTTTAGTGATGTCGATCAGCCTACGTAAATCAGTGCAGTCTGACCAGGCTCGATACATTTAGCACTCCGAGTTGGTTCAATATTCATATTGTCACAAACATGAACTCATGAACACATGCATGCCATCTCTGTTTTTCTAAATTCGCTTGATAAATTGATCATCTTCCTTGGTATATTGGCATGAAGGAGAATCCTTCATACCATGCTCAAATATCTTTTGTCGGTCTACACAAATTCACCTCTGAGAGTCGAGTTATGGATGTAGACATCTGGGGACTTTTGGCAGACGATCAACAAGCGTTAAATTTCACTCGAAATTCTCTCTTATGATTCGATTATGCGACGAAGACTTATCAAATAACTGCGGTCAAATTCGCTCTGTTGTAGGGTGTCCGATGTCATATTAGCTTACGTCCGAACGCCCAAGTTTTGGGGAGGCACTAATTTCCCTGCGGAGTGACACATTAAACAAGTTAAGTAAATAAATATTAATGAAGGAAAGGAATCTTTACTCCGGAGGTTAAAAATCGATATTTTTGTGCGAGCTGATCAATTTAGTGGTGCAATGTCACTATGATATCAACATTTGTAATCCCTGATTGTCATTTTGTGATGTAATCATCGGAGATTCTAATTGATGATTGGTGTATCACGTAATGGCCGAAAGGTATCAGTTATTTCTTTTGTAATGATGATTTGTGCAATTGCTGTTGAACATCGGTAAATTTTTTACACTAAACATGATTAAGTTGAGCCAGTGAATATTACTAAGGTACTCCGAGCCAAATTTTACTACCTTTAACTTTATACAATCCTACTTAAAAAGAACTGTAGCTGTTCTTCAAATGTTTGGACCGCCATTTTGAAAACCAATTAATTGAAAGCAATGATAAATAAATTGATGAATACGTTTGAATCAATAGTTAATGAATAAACGGATAAACAAAAACAGCAACAAAACAAACATGATAAACGTACAGTAAATTAAACTCAACGAAACTCAATTTACCTTACACACCAAGCACCGTATAGGTTAGAAAGTGAAAATGCAATAGTTTCAATCTGTTAGTGTTATTATATCTTTATATTTCAAAATCGCTTCTTAACTTCTTAGAGTTGCCGGCTACTAAGGTTCTCGAAATATGTATTGTTTCATCGTATGTTTTAACTAATGGCTGTTCCTACATGCTGTTTGAAGCTTAAACCTACAAAAAACAACGTGGTATTCGTTCAACATCTGAATAGAATCTCAATACCTATAGGTAAATACCCAAAATCCTGCAACTGCAGCTTATACAAACTGCAGTTACAAGCTTTTGGAAACGAACCTATGACAAACAGAACCTATACGATTTCAGTAACTTGATTTAACGACCAAAGGTCGAGAAAAGTGCTTGCATAAATCTACTTTTACCAGATGCCAGGTTCTAATCCCCAAACGACATGACTGTCCACGTTTAATGCTGGACTTACAAATCCGGAATTTCTACTACGTTCTCTGTTTGCGTAGCTGTGTCATAGATAAATGTCTTTCAGATTTTAAAACGTAATTCTTTCTGAATCTGAGGCATTTTTTAAACCATTGCAAGCAAATATCGGTGGAAAAAGTATATCGAGTCCAGGTCTAAATCTCGTAAAATATTCGACAGCTAAACTCATATCTGTAATAGAACAGAAAGAAATGAAAGCGAAATTAGAACCTTAAAGCCTAAAAGTAAATACTCCGTTCACCCACTCTGGGTATCAATTTTAGGGGTTAACGTCAATTTAAACAGTTTATCAATCATACTGCAATAGCTAATGCATCTAATTATTATTTCTCGACGTTGCTCATGCCAGTACAACTAAAATGTTCGATTCGAGCTACCATCTACGCATCCACAGATAAGCGCACTATTTATCCTTGACCGCTGGCAAATGACTCATGTCGCGAAAGAATATTGGCCGAGTCTGGGTTCGAACTCATGACCTAATAGGATTGAGAGCATAGCGCGTGACGGACCGAGCTATACAGGCCCGAACCCATTGCGTCTTAGCCAGTGCGTGAATTGCAATTAGTTAATACGTACAATTTATGATTTGTTATCGTTATTTTATCCCGGCAGTTAACTCAAAGTGCCGAAAGGCCGCAATTTCGGCTTAAAATTTCTTGACAAACACAATTTTATATAAATATAAAAGTATGACTTAAAAAGGCAAGTAATTTGTGTAGATCTAGATCAGACTGCCCATATGTACTTGCTGATCTATAAAAAAAATTCGGGCACAGCATGACACGGTGGAAAACATCTTGGATATTGAAGAAATTGCTTGTTATATTTAAAACGTTCATTCCGCTCATTCAATCTCTTTTATAAATAATTCCGAATTAATTCACTCTCTCACGTTCAAGATGGTCTTAACTGTACACTTAATCAAGTTAGCAAATACTGAGGTGAAAAAAATCACAATAACAGAGGGAAGCATGAGTTTGGAACTCGACAAATTAAACAATGTAAAAGGATTATTGCGTAATTTGTAGCGACCCTAATTATTTCACAAAATTACACATAATTTACTTGACCCTTTCCTTTTGGAACCAAGGATTTTACGTTGCTGAGATTTTATACTTAAAAATATTGTGGAAAAAGAAGAAATTGCTTGCGACAAGCAATTTCTCCTTCTCCCAGAATATTTTCCACCACACAGGTTGGTTTCATTTCAGATTTAATCCAATTTTCATTGTCGTCTGCAACCTCCTTCAATTTGGAACAGTCTAAAATTTGAAATAACAAAACAAACAACAACAACAAAAAGAGGAAAAAGTTAAGTTATCTACAATACAAAATTCCACGAATGTCCTTTGATGGGAGTACGATAGTTTGTTTCATTTTTTTTTTTTTTTTTTTTTTTGTTTAAAAAAAGATTTTATTCAATATCAATACTTTTACTAACCTAATCTTAAATAAGGGTTTGAACTCACGAACTTTCCTAGGAAAACATGGAGCTTCAGCTTAATGTCAGAGGTGACCAAAATGTCGAAAATACAGCCTGAATATAGCTTCATTTACGACATTTTGTTTGCCCGTAATCATACTTCGGAATGTACCTATGTGTAATAACTCGCTTAAACCTTTTTTTTTTCATTTCAGACTGGTCCAAATTCAAACGTTTTGCAGGCGAAAATTCAATTAAATTTAGTAAAAAAAAAAAAAAAAAAATACATAAAAAACATTCAGTAGGGCAGAAAATATTGTAAAATATAATAAATTGCTTTTTACAAACAGTTTCTTCTTTTTCTACAGTGTTTTCTCAATCATGAAATCACAGGGACTTGAAAGACAGGAAATGTTAGCTTATTTCTATCCGCCCGCCGCTACATTCATATTGATCGTGAAGTTGATAAACGCTTAGAATGTGGTTTGACAATTTTCACAATCCCGCTTTTTACGACCTTCAAGAAAATAGGTTAGGAAAATGATACAGGAAATGGAGAATTTTTTTTCTACAAGCTTTCTACCCTGAAAGATAGAAGATTTTAAAAATCTATCAGTCTTCAATTCTCGTTTGCAAATTTTTTCAATTGGGAATAATCCAATTTTTTCGTTTGGTATATGGGTGAACTGTCCTTTAATTCAAGGTTATTATAACAGGTCTGCAAATAAATAACTGAAAATAGGAGAGTTCTTTCAACACCATTTTAGGGTTCGATCCCCGGCGGCGGCACATATCCTTTCCGACATTTATCTGTCAACAATGGGTGGATAATTGTAAACCTAATTTGGATAGTATCTGGAGGTAGTGGTAGTACCGCTGTGAGAAATACCAGGAATCCATTGTTAGGTGCTCCAGCCGCCACGATATGACTGAAATACTGTTAAAGTGGCGTTAAACCCCATACAATTAATCAATTAATAAACGTCCATTTACTTGTCATCTGCACCTTCTTGCAATTTAGACAAGTTTTAAATTTTACCATGTGGTAAAGGGTTAATCATGTAAATGAAATCGGATCTTCTAGGGTCACACATGTGCGTCTAAACGGCTCGCCTAATTAGAAACATAATTAATGACCATCGCGAAGGTCCATATTTGGTAAAAGAGGGTGAAAATATCAAACGAAACCCCGACCTTTTATTACAGCAAAACAAATTTTGGGGACAGGAGTGGGTGTTATTGGGCAAAGTATGAAGATTTTAGGGTAGACTCGAACGTTGTTATAATATTAACAAATGATCCATTATCAGAGGACAAAGGTGTACACTGGTCTGAAAAAGTTGCAGAGAACAAAATGCGGTGAACGGGTTTTTATACTTTTAAAAAAACAAGCTGTTTTTTGGGATTCAAGCATTAACCTTTTCCCACACATTAACGCTTTTCATCGCCCTAAAGTAAAAAAAAACTTAGGAAAGCATAGTAATAATTTAAGAAATTGCCGGTTTCAAGCACTTTTTTTTAATTATTCACATTGCTTTCTACCCCCCAAAAAAGGAATTTTTTTATAAAAAAAAATCATCAACTAAAATCCGTCGTCTACAGCTTCTTTCAATTCGGACTGCTTTAAATTTTGTCGTCTTGTAGTTGGTCAAGAGAATTGGGGGGTAATCCCCGAAACTGCATGTTATTACTGAGTTAGCGATATTCGGAAAAAGTTTTCAATCTACATTTTGTCTATAATGCTTTGATATCATCACCCCACTTTTCCTTTATGAACTAGTAGTAACTTTCCATATAATCTCTTTTTGACAATTTGCTTACCCTTGCTAGTTCTGTGTTTTTGGCGCTGATTGATACATTAATTTCACACGTGAGCATATCAGATTTCAAGCCAATCAAAGTGCAAGAGACAAAAAGTAAAAGTTAATGCGCAATCGCGTGACTGGAGTTATTCGGTCTGCTAAATAAATGATTTCCTTTGGCGAATTATTATTTCTCTAATTGGTTATTTATAAAAGTGACAGGATATTTCAGCTTCCATCTTGTCACGGTTATGCGGTCTCCGCGCCAATAGGGACATATCGTTATTCTGCACGCAAACTTGATCGAAATCATTTTCGACACACGGTCCATGGGGAATTCCCGATGACGACATGCGATCTCGTGCTGGGCGAGATTAGCGCGAGGCGAAATAAGTTCGTTATTCCGGTATATTCAAATTTCCTCACGGTAATTGGTAACTAAAATCTGCATAGTATATTGGTATAATGAGGTTCAATGTTTAATTTTGCATCTAATTATCGAGAGAATATTGTCAATCAACTGTTCAGGGTTATGAATGAAACGACAGTCGCTTGATATTTGATAAAAACTGACCCCTGAGGGACAAAACAAAACGACAAGATAACAACAACAACTACTACTACTACTGGAAGCGTTCAAGTTTAGAAGGCTACATAACGACAGACAGAGAATAACGTATATTTATATATTTATATTATCACATCAAATTACTTCAGCAATGTCAGAATTAAAAACTTAGAAGTAATGCATGGTAAGCTTTATATTGCATTATGCAGAATAACTCCCTTTTAAGAAAGTTAAAAAGCATGTTACGTACATAAAGGTCCTAAACAACCTTTTTGCAACTAAAAAGTAAACCGGTGGATACTTTCACTGCGTTATTTTCCCAAGATCTCTCGATACTCTGGAATAGTAGGCTTCCAGTTTAGTGCATACTCTCCTTCACTCACGATATTAAACATTTTTTCTCACTCAACTGAGAAATAACTTAACCTTTTGCCAGGCATCAGAATTTAAGACTGGTCCAAATTGAAAGGAGTTGCAGATGACAATTTAAATTTTAGGTTTTACGACTTTCTTGATGGAAAATGAAGAAAGTGCTTTTTGCAAGAAATTTCATAATTTACCTCAATGTTTTCCAAATTGTTTTGTCTTGGGAAGGGGGGGGGGGTTAAAAAAGCGTCATTGTGTGGTTTAGATCTTCAAATTTGATTTTATGTTTTAAATCAGCTTTAATTGGATATTAACAGAAGTATCACTTTTGTAATATTAATTCCATTATTTTACCATAGTCGTTAAGCAAAAATACATCTTTTACCCATTCCCAAACAACAAAATATAAGACTGATCCAAATTGAAAGAGTTTGCAGATGACAAAACAAAGATCGTTTAGAATTAAAAAATAAGGATTATATGGGACAGAAAACTTTGCGAGAAAAGAAGAAATGCATGTTTACAGATAATTTCTTCATTTTACACAATGCTTTCCGTAGCTTTACTTCTCAGGCGCATAGAAATGCGGCATCGTGTGGTAACTGGTTAATTTCGACTCGCAATTTGAGCGAATTCTAGCGCAAGGTCAACCAGAGATCGCGTTTCGAAAATAATTATAACAAAAAGATAGAATGACCAAAAGTCAGAAATTCTTCCAATAGTAAAAAGTGTCGACCCAGAATCGATACTTTTCGCTTCTCCCAGATAGCTGCTTTTCGCGTGACAAACTCCACCTTGAATTTTATATACAAGAAGAATTTCATGTAACCATGAGCTCTCCAATAAACAAAAGGGACAGTAGATAAATCCTCTACTTTAACAGAAAAAAACTTTTCTACATCCCACTGCCAAAAGGGATAAATATAAATTTTACCAGACGTTTGCAAATCTCCACAGTAAATAGAAAATAACATGTTTAGTAAACCATAAGCTATGATATCTCCCAATAAATATTTGTGGATGGGACTTGTCGCGTAAAAAGAGCACGACTTGGTTAAAAAAATAAATTAATTTGAGATAGAATTTTCATTCACCTGAATTATTGTTGATTGTTTGTAGTATGGTTTAACGCAACTATCAATAGTTTTCCAGTTACATCGCGACTTGTACACCTAACCTTAGATGACATTTATCAATTGTCGGAAAGAATGTTGGCGACACCTTGATTATGAGCAGGGCGCGTTTACGACTAAGTTAAACGGACTCGAGGTTTTAGATCACCTGAGCACAAAGTGCGGGGTGGGCTATTGTCACCGGTCATTTTCGCCGTCTGTCCGTCCTTTCACAATTTCTTTAAAACATCTTCTCCTCCTAAACCAGTAAGCCGATCAAGTTTAAACTTGGCAGGAATGTTCATTGGGTGAATTTCTACAAAAGTTGTTAAAAAAATGTGGCTGCCATTGCATTTGAAAATGGAAAATTTTAGTAAATCTTTGATAATCTTTTTTTTCTGAAACTGCTAGGCCAAGGCCATTCATATTTCATTTAAGAGATGAAGAGAATATTTTTTGTTTTCATGGAGGTATGAACCGAAAAACCTAATCACACTGTATGAATACGCGAAGCGGATTCATACATTGTGTGATTAGGTTTTTCGGTTCATACCTCCATGAAAACAAAAAATATTATCTTCATTTCTTATAATTTAATAGCATCGAGCGAAAAATGCAACAACTGAGCAAATTTTGATACCTTTTTGTAGTGAACTATTTTGTGCGGATTCATTCAAAATGGCTGCGTACTCGAAATTTTGTTCATGGAGGTATGAATTAAATTTTTCGACCAATCAGATCGCTCGTTTTTGATAGACGAAACTAACAATTAAATTATATACAGTATAACCACACAGCTCTCTACCAAGTTTGCTAAAAATATACCTGTGGAATCAAAAATGGCCCTGCTCTAGCGGTCCAAAGTTTAGAAAAATACTTAATTAGGGCAAGTTTAGAAGACTTCTTCTCCTATACTTTAATGGCTAGGATATTCATATTTGGATTTAGCATTACTAGAATTTTTTGTACTAAAATCATGTCCCTAGAGTCAAAAACGATCCTCCCCGAGAGGTTCGATATAAGGAAAACGTACAATTTGAGTAAGTCACAAAAAGTTATTCTTCTTCACTGAGGGCATTAATATTTGGAATGTAGCATAACATTTTATTGTTAGGTGAAAAAAAAAAGCCCTTTACTTGGTGTCTGAAAATGCTCGACTAGAGAACGTTCAAAAGTCTCCCCATCACAATGAATAAGGACTAAGGCATTGGTGAATAGCATAATTAGATGGTTGATGAAATTACAGCCATGAGGTAAAACTTAGTTCTACCCCAGAGGTCCAAAGTTTTGAAAAAACGCCCAGTAAGAGCAAGTTCAGCTTATGATACTTAATAACAAAGTTCTAAAATGTTGAACCATAGATGTATCAACAAATCAAAGTACTGAAAAGCACTGTAAGCTAGCAAAGCATTTTTTCAGTAATCTTCTTTTTCAAATGTTAGCATGCAAAAAGTAAAGAAGGCGTTAACCCTCTTCTCCCACACAAGGGGGGAGGGGGCGGCAGAGGTAGAATCCCACATCAAACGAGATGAGAGGAAATGGGGGGTCTTGTTAAACTACCTGCGCCTTTTGCGCGCGTATTGTTTTCAAAATCCTGTATACTTAGTACGCCCGCCCCAGAGCACCTGAAATTCTTCTCCAATTTCCCCATGTCCCGTTTTCTCAATGACTTACGACTTCCATAATAAATCACTGACTCCTCGGTTTATGACGTTAAGAATATCGTTTGTACTTATCTAGACAAATTGTTCTATGGATTTATCGTGCACTCTCTGTCATAATTTTGGGGCGAAATGTCTCGGGGGCGAAGCGACCTTTTTTTCCTATTGTTTGAAGTTAAATATGGTAATCATTCTTTAGATGGGTGGCTCTTGAATGTTATTACATTGTCATATAGATTTTCGGTAGAATTATTACTACTACTATTAACAATAATAATATTGATAAAAATTAATGATAATTAAAGATATCAAAAATAAATATATAGCTCCAAAAAACATTTTTGCATACGTCATCCGAGACCTTATATGTTGTACATCGATTGGGAAACAAGTTCTCACTACTGGGATTAATCCCTCTCGATTCTATTTCCTGAAGAATGCACCAAGTCGGTACGCTAATGAAAGAATCAAGATCGAACACGGGACGTCTTGAAAGAGAAACCGAGACTCTATCTCTTGACTAGAGGTAGCTTAGCCCATTCCCACATGATAAAATTTTAGACCAGTCCAATTTCAAAGAAGTTGCAGACGACAATTTAAAGTTGGTGAAATCCTTAATATCTTTGTTTTTTTGGGGATAGAAAATATTGTGACAAGCAATTTCTTCATTTTCCACAATGTTTTTTTTTCCCAAAGGTTTTATATTGAGAGGCGTTTAAAAGTATCTCTGTGTGGGAATGGGTTAAACACATATAAGCTATCGATAGGGGAAAAAAACACTGTAACTATAGCTTATTCGAACTGTAGTTGTTGTTTTTTTTATTTCTAAATACCGAAGAGGTGACCTCAAAATATTGAAATACTGAAATACTTGTCAGGAATATTTTCGGCTTTAAAGTCAAAGAGCTGGTGTATACTAAGATCAGGCTGCACTTACGTTTAGACTGATCTTATTCTATACCACCCGCACAAAACCAGAAATATTCTGGGTTCAGCATGACAATACTGTAATATACAGTTTCGTCTATCAAAACTGCGCGTTCTGGTCGGCCGCAAAAAAATGTTCATAATTTTGAGCACGCAGCTATTTTGCAATCATGTTAACCGTTGTCATACTTGACCCGGATTATTACAAAATTTTAGACTTGTCCAATTTCAAAGGTTTTAAAGACAAAAAATAGAAGTGCAATAAATTAAAAAAATAATCATTCAGTAGGTTTTAAAAAAAGAAACTGCTTGTTACGAGCAGTTTCTTTTTTTTTTCTAAAATGTTTTCTCACGTGGACGTAAAAAAACAGGCATTGCGCGGGAAATCGTTAAACCACGTTATTTCGCAAAAAAATGGTCAGTTTCATGAAACCAAAACAGTAAAACGGTGGATTGTAGACCTAAAATTCTATCCGCAACCTGAACAAGCTGTAGTTACAACGTTTAAGACGCCAAACCCACCTAAAACGCTAATACCATGTTTGCAGTTCAAAGTTCACTTCGAGTTTAAAGGAATTATTTGGTCGTTCAATGCAGGATTCTTTCATTGACAGGGTTAACCTGATCTAAGGAGACATTGTTAGAAAAAATATTGATTTAAGCATGGTTGAGCTGTTACTTTGTATTATGGTAGTAAGTCCCATTTATTGACAGATTTGATGAAAACCCATACATTTAGAGATTACTGTTTGTTTCAGTGTCAGATTTGTTTATTAGCTAGCAAAGCGTCAGCTTTGATAGCTTAAGTTAACAGACAAAATTTGTAGTCGTCTCAAAGTTCAACGAGTGCAAACTGCCATTGGAGGCTTAACCACTAAACCACTAATGCCTACTCCATAAAAAGTAGTTTTTATTTCAGGGAATATTGCAAATTCTGCCACTGCTTTTTATGTTCACATGAATTTAATTCATACAAATTGTAGACAGCTCCTTCAAAAGCATGCTATTCAACTCCTAGTCAATCACGGTTTTGAAGCATTTCAAGAAAATAGATTTGGAAAACGTTGTGGACAATGAAGAAATTGCTTGTAACAAGCAATTTCTTCATTGTCACACTGTTTTCTACCCTATAAGGCAAAGGCTTTCTTAAATTTCACGAACCATGTTTACCTTTGACCAAGAAATTTACTTAATCAAATCAGGCTTTGCTAGCTTACAGTACTTTCAGCACTTTGATTTTAAATTGGGTCAACAAATGGGTATCTTCACATCAGAATAAATCTCTGAAATGTTGGAGTGTATAGAAAGTTGTCGCCGTTATTATAGCAAGTTGTTGCTGTTGAGTGCAAGTTAGTGGAGACATTTTACGTATTCATTACGAGAGTATAATCTAATGGTGATGATGCGTCACGTGACTTGCGTCTACGCTCAAATAATTCAGACGAAAAAGACTAGTTTTTTTATGACTTCTACATTGAGAACACTAAATATATTCTTGATAGTCTCTAATTGGTTATTTTTTGTCACCGATGATGTAATTTAGAATTATTGGTTGTGCAATAGTGTCATTTTGTCCCCGTCGTAGAATACATATTCTCTCGAATTTTAACCCATTCCCATACAACAAAATGCTAGAAATTGCTTGATACAAGCGATTTCTACATTTTCAAAATGTTTTCCAATTTTTCTTTCTTTTTTTGGGGGGGGGGGGCGTTAAAATGAGGATTTGAGGAAGAATAGGTTAAAAGTGTGATTATTTCCGTCTTTTTCTTTTTCAGACGATGTGAACACGAGAAACAAAAGATTCCTCCGTTTCGGTCGGGCGCTTGCTGACGACGGTTTCTTTCGTTTCGGAAGGAACGGAGCATCTTTTCTTCGGATCGGACGAGGTGATATGTTTCCCGAAAACAAACGATTTTTACGATTCGGTAGAGGCGGGGCTGCTCCATTAGATGATATATTAAATGTGTTAACAGCTAGAGTTCGAAATTTTGAAACCAGTAACGATATTAAATTACGCCGAAAGCGTTCAACTGACTCTAACGTTGAAAATTCAGACTCTTCAAATCAAATAGCAGCTGAAGATCAACATCCAAGCAGTGTAGAAAAACGCGAAGCTTCAGTCGATGGTGAGATGGACGCTGATAAACGATTTATGAGATTTGGAAGAAATTCTGATCAAGAAAAAGAAGACGACAAACGATTTATGAGATTCGGACGTGACCCGGAGGCTGACAAACGTTTCATGAGATTCGGACGAGATCCTGACGCCGAAAAACGCTTTATGCGATTTGGTAGAGACCCGGAAGCAGAGAAGCGTTTTATGCGATTCGGACGTGATCCAGAGGCCGACAAACGCTTTATGAGATTTGGGCGTGATCCAGAAGCTGAGAAGCGTTTCATGAGATTTGGAAGAGATTCGGAAGCAGAGAAACGCTTTATGAGATTTGGTCGAGGTAGTGATGCCGATGATATTGCCGAAGACAAACGATTTATGAGATTTGGCAGAGCAGGAACATCCTCAGGTATGACAACCCCCTTTTTTTGAAATAAAGTCTTCTTGTTCATATGGTGTTTAGCAAGTAAAATAAATGTATTGCGTTGAAATATCCCTTTTAACAATTTGGTTAAAGAAAGTTGATTTTTTATTTTAAGTGGTTCTTTAGGGTCATATTTCATTCATCGATTGCCATGCAAATGATTATGTTCTTTTTTGTCAATGGAGTAAGAAAGTTTTAGTTGATTAAGGAGATGACGAGAATATTTCTTTTTTCTTTCTCGTGCAGGTATGAGACTAAAAACATAATCACAATGCATGTGGCTGCGAAACGGCTTCAAACAGATTAGTTTTTTTAGTTTTATACCTGAATGAAAACTTTTTCCTCGTCATTTGCGATATCTACTTTCACAAAAGCAAAGCATTTATTATTCTGGGACAGATTTTGTTTTCGTTTGATACCTCCATGAAGATTTTGAGTAATTAGTTCAGTACTAAAGATTTGACACCTCCTTGAAAATTTTGAGCACAGAGCTATTTTGTTTGCAAAATAGCTCAGTGCTCAAAAATTTCATTGAGGTATCGCGCAAACTTTATAAACTATTAGAAAACAAGACACAACGAAAAAATAATTTTATTATATACATTGCTGTGAAATCTTGGAATTTTTCAGTGTACTAAATTTAGATATCGTCACTGGAGTGACGATAACACTTTTCAGTTTCACTCTCTGCCGTAATTTAGGAACTACTTTTTCCCAACCCAGTGACATTATAAAAAGTCTATAAGAGTATAAAAATGGCGACTTCTTCAGTTTTGTTGGCGTCGCTTTGATCTTTAATCGTGTATTCATCCGCCCTTTTTCAATAGACCTTCTATCAAAAAGATTTGTTTCGATATTTAATAAAAAAAAAATAAGATTATAAGGTATATAATAAATGGAATAATCAATTGGTTATTCCAGATATGAAAAAATATTTCACTCGAATGCGTTGTTAGGCGTTAAAAAAACTCATGCTGCGCACTCGTTTTTTAACGCCTAACAACGCATTCTCGTGAAATATTATTTAGAATAACCATTTGATTATCCTCTATATAGTGTCAGTGATAGCCACCAAGCTCTGTACTTATAATAATGCTTTAATTCATGCAAAAAAATAAATAAATAAGAAAATAAATACGCCACATTATATTCAACAATGGATGAATTGAGAGAACCATAATTCTAAAATGCAAGAAAACCCTCACGGAGTATAAGCGATGATGTCTGGCCCGATCCGATTGTCTATCAATATAATTCAAAATGTCTCTGCCACTCAATTACGGAACATAATATGGTTAGAAGCCGCCATCACAGACTCACGTGACTGACATTTATATTTGAAATGATCAGAGCTATCGGTCGTCATCGGCTCACTTACATGAGCTATTCGATTAATGATTTTAAGCTGATTTTATCTTGGGGATTCCCTAAAATGTCTATTGAATATTGTTTCGAGAGTTAGACTCTTTGGGTAATTTGGGTATCATTAGTACTGAGGTGCGTTCTTTTCGTCGAGATGAAAAATCCCGCTAAATAAGATTTCTGAGACGTCTTACAGAACGAATTTTGTTGTTTTGAGTGAAAATATTCGACGTCGTCAAGGCTACTCGTTTAAGCAAATGCTGAGTACGCTTGAATTCCTCATTAAGAATTCTTAAGATTCTTATTTAGCGGCTTAAAAATCTTAATCTAAAGAACGCTTTATCTTAAAAATCTAAATAAGAATCTTAAGAATCTTGACGAAAAGAACGCACCTCTGGCCTGGGGATCTGAATGCCTTGCCCAAGAACCTGCCCAAGTGATCAGTGGCGCAGCTGGAACTTTCGTTCCGAAGGTCCCGAGTTCGATTTCCGGGAGCGGCTATCTATCTTGGTTCTGTGATTGGCCACATAATCGGTGCGAGTACTGATTTATTCTCCAGGAAGCAGATTCGGGAGGGATTACGTTGGAGGAATTTGTTTCCAAATTGATGTACAAATTAAAGATTTTTTAAATTAAAGTGACGATATCGTACAGTTTCCCTAAAAGGCTCCAGTTCTATTTACAATGTTATTTCGATAATCATACAAGCTATTTAAGCAAACGATTTATCTTTCATTTGATATTGTACTTTATATTGACAAATAATATCTGGCTAAGATATTACTGTTATAAGAACGTCTAGCCGATTGTTTCAGGAAGTGACGTTATGGCATAGGTATATGTCACATTTTAACACGCGCGCGTCATTTGCAGCAATTTCGCACGTGCGTCAAGTAATGGCTCGATTCAGGCAGTGTATCAGCAGGCTTTAACCCATTACCAGACGGCAAAATTTTAGACTGGTCCAGATTGAAAGACGTTACAGACGACAATTCAAAGTTTATCAAATTTTCGATTTTTTCAACTTTCTGGGAAGAAATCATTGTGGAAAATGAAGAAATTGCTTGAGACAAGCAATTTCTTTGTTTTCCACAATGTTTTCCAAAGCTCTAAAAGCATCACTGAGTGAGAATGGGTAAATCAGCTTTTATTTGCGTTCTGTAAATTGATACATACTCAAGTTACTTTAACCACTAATCAGACGTCGTTAAAGGTTAGACTGGTCCAAATCCAGATAGGTTGCAAAGGACAATTATTGTCGATGGACTTTTTAATCTTTTTTTTCTTTTTTTTTTTTTTTTGAGGTAGGAAATATTGTAGATAAGGACGAAAAATGAAAATGTTGGAAATATCACGCATAAGTGAACTTGTTGGAAAAGTCACGCACATATTGACTTAATGGAAGTATCACGCTTTTTTTAGCTTGTTGGAAGTATCACGCTCGTGTGAACTTGTAAGAAATATCACTTACATGTGAACTTGTTGGAAGTTTCACTCATAGCCTTATTCATTTTCTATACATTGCAACAGAAGAGTCCGAAAACGACACCGAAAACAAGGCCGACAAGAGGTTTATGAGATTCGGACGCCTTGCAGCCAAACGATTCATGCGATTCGGACGGGACAGCTCGGATGACTACGAAAAACGATTCATGCGATTCGGACGTGGCAGTGATGACGTCAGTGATGACGATTTCGAGAAACGGTTCATGAGATTCGGACGCGCAGGCGCAGAAGACGACTTTGAATCAGCGGATAAACGTTTTATGAGATTCGGACGGGATTCTATGGACGAAACAGCCGACAAAAGATTCATGCGATTTGGACGCAACTCAGAAGCAGATAAAAGATTTATGCGTTTTGGTAAATAAAGTTAGGAGACCTTTAGTTAACTGTTTTATTTTTGTAAAACTATAGAAAAAACTTGCAGGGTGTTCTCAAGAAACCTTTGACTTCCATTGTTTTTCATTTGTGTTCTGTTTCACGAATTTTATTCAACTGTTGTGGGGGAAGAGAAAATCAAATAGTGATCTGGTTTTAATATTAATATTTGGCATTTTTCTGATGCAAATATAAATTAAAGTAATAAAGAGAATTTTCGGGTTTTGTTTCGTTTTAACTATATTTTTTATAAAATGTAACCACGCCAATTACCATAAGATAGCATAGATGCTTTTAAGACCAAAAAGTCCCCATCCCGACCCCTAAAACCCTTCCTCTAAAAGCATCGTTTGTCAGCTCTTTTGGGTCAATATGTTGTCGTTTATTTACAGATATCTACGCTTTATATCGCATAGGAATCCTAGTCATAAGGTCCCGGGTTCGATCCTTTGCCGCGGCAAATATCTTTTCCGACATTTGTCTCTCACCAATGGGTGGATAATGGTAAACCTAAGTGAGATGGGTAGCTGGAAGCTCGGAAAGGATGTAATACTAGTACTGGTGTGAGAAATATCAGAAATCCATGGCTAGGTGCTCCAGCCGCCGCGATATGACTGAAATACTGTTAAAGTGGCGTTAAACCCCAGTCATTCAAACAACTTTATAACCTTTAAAACTATCGATTTACAAAAAATACTCCCATAAATTGTATCAGCAGATCAATCGAAGCTCAGTCAAATAAGAACACTGTTAGTTACTTAATTTACGGATCGCTGTGTCAATAAAGAAATCGATTGACCAATCAAATCATGCATTTAGACCGAAAGCGATATTTGAACTCCAACATAAGACGACATTTATGTGAAGCCCTCTTTTTAAGCTAGCAAAGCGTCAGCTTAAGTTTACAGAAAAAAAAATTGAGGTCTTCTCAAAGTTCAACGAGTGTAAACTACCACTGGAGGCTTAACCACTAAATGCATTAAATGCATACGCCATAAAAACTAGTTCTTATGTATTTCAGTCCGCATATTGCAAACTCTACTCAAATTGAAGAGAACTCTTTCAAAAGCATCCTAATTAACCCATTACCACTCAATCCCATTTCTAAGCATCCCAAGAAAACAGTTTTGGAAAACATTGTGGGCAAAGAATAAATTGCTTGAAACAAGCAATTTCTTCATTGTCCACAATGTTTTCTATCCCGGCTATAAGGGAAAGGCTTTCAAAATTCCACCAACTTTAAACTGTCCTCTGTAACTTTTTTTTTTAATTTGAACTAGTCTAAGATTTTTTCATGATGTAATGGGATAACTCCTGGGTTACTTTAACCTCGTTTAATTATCATGATAACCTTTGACAAAGAAGATTAGTTGACAAAACAATGCTTTGCTAGCTTACTGTACTTTCAGTACTTTAATTGTTACATGTTACAGACTTGACTTTTGCGAAATGACGCCGTTTAATATCTAAGTCGAACTTCGTTATTGGAGGAAATTGGCTTTGTCGGCGATCCGCCATTTTCTTCTTTATCCACAATGTTTTCTATCCAAATGACGAAAAAAAGAAAGAAATAAAATAATATGGAAATCCATCAACTGGAAATTGTCGTCTGCAGCTTCTTTCAATTTGGACCGGTCTGAAATTTTGTTGTGTGGGAATGAGTTAGCAGACTGATCCCCAAACTACCAGGCCCTAAAGATTTCATATTAATTCGACTTATCGACACCACTTAACCTATTACCATACAATATAATTTAAGACTAGTCGAAATTGAAAGGAGATGCAGACGACAATTTAAAGTACATAAAATTTTAGATTTGTTCAATTTTCTGGATAGAAAACATTGTGTTAAAAAAGGAGAAATTGCTTGTCACAAGCAATTTCTCCATTTTACACAATGTTTTCACAATCGTATTTCTTGAGCGGCATCCAAAAGCTTCACTGTATGGGAATGGGTTAATAAGAATGTATCATTTGTTTAAAATTTTTATTTCAAAAATATGGAAAAAAAATCACTTGATCTATGCCCGAATTACAATTTAAGAATATTAAGTGCTCGGATCGAATAGTTTGTTAATAAGGTTGATAAGGTCGATGAAAGTGGATTGAAAACTAACTAAACACACACATGCACAAAACACTCACAACCCCCCCCCCCCCCCAAAAAAAAAAAAACACAACATACTGCTCAAATGTGTCTTCATTAGAAGACTTCAGTTTCATTTTTACGTTTAATTGTCTAAGAGTGACCGGGACTTTAAATAACGATTGAGGAATGAAATAACTACTTGCGTTTAGAAATACATGTATATTTCAATTAAGAGATGATATATTTAATAGTATCGAGCGAAAAAAGCAAAAAAAAAAAAAAAATACATCTTTTGATACATTTTTGTATGGGACTATTTTGTGCGGAAGCATACAAAATCACTGCGTGCTCAAAATTTTGTTCATGGAGGCATGAATTCAATTTTTCGACCAATCAGAACGCTTGTTTTTGATAGACGAAACTAACAATTAAATTATAAACTTATGCAAGACAGTAACATCGATTGGTCAAACCGTCCTAGCTACGACCTGTTAACCACGTTTAAACTACCCACTGACGATTGACTCTTTACTTCGTGCTCAGCGACCTCCATAGAAATCGTCGATGGGCAAACAAAATGTCGTAAATACAGCCTTTTTCAAGCTGTATGTACGACATTTTGTTCGCCCGACGATGAAATGCCATTCTAGATGTCAGATGTCAGACAAATTGACCTTTCTGACTGTCGACTCAATTTATCCAAAAATAGATGGATCGCAGCTGTCAATCGAACTTTCGCAAGACCAATCGAATCAGACATTTAGACCGGAAGTGAACTTTGAACTCTTAGATTGATCGACATTTATTTGGAGCGTGTTGGCTGGTTTGGCGCCTTAAACGTCGTAACTCCAGCTCATTCAAGCTGTATTTTCGACATTTGGGTCGCAAACCAACCATTCCATTTTTGTTATTTGAAGTGGTTTGGCTGGTTTGGAGACTTAAACGTCGTAGCTACAGCTTATTCAAGTTGTAGTTACGACGTTTGGGTCGCAAACCAACCATTTCTTTTTTTATTACTAGTTATTTACCAGGAATTTTTCAAAATAACGATGTTTTACTTCCTTCTTGAGCACAATTGGCGATGCCAGCGATCCGTCAATTAGTAAATGTTTGCCTACACTTAGACGGACCATTTGCATGACAGTCGTATATTTACCCATTACCACTGTGGTGTCTCTGGTCGAGATATCTAAGAGGTCCCGAGTTCGATTCTCGGAAGCGACTATCGTTTTGGTTATTTCATTGGCGTCACATTCGGCGCCAATATTGGTGTATCCCCAAGGAAACAGGATCAAGATGGATTTATCTTAGCTTTAAGAACTATGTGCATGTACATGTAAATAGCTCTACCAGACGACTAAATGTTAGACTGGTCCGAATTCAAAGAAGTTGCAAACATTTTAAAATTGATGGGATTTTAAAAAAATCCTTATCTTTCAGGATAGAAAACATTGTCGATACTGAAGAAATTTTCCACAATATTTTCGATTTTTTTCCCTTGAGGGGCGTGAATAAGCGTAATTGTGTTGGAATGGGTAAAATAGACTCTTAAACAGACGACAAAATTCGCGGATTCATAAATTGTGTGATTAGGTTTTTCGGTTGATACCTCCATGAAAACAAAAAATGTTCTCTTCATCTCTTAAGCCTTTTTTAATGGACAACTCTCACAAGGTCTATAAAAAAAGAAAAATCATAACTAAAATTTCCAACTTTTCAGTTTCATTATTTGAAAAAAAAATGCATCCATCATCCCAAAAAGGACCTCCCTTTGAATGTGAAAACATATAGCGATCATAATCACACTAATAATTATTCAACGACCCCCAAAAGAAAATCTTTGGAAAACATTGTGGAAATAGAAAAAAGTCGCTAGTAATAAGCAAATTCTTCATTTCCGTATATCATTTTCTGAACTCAATAGACAATGATTTTTTGAACTTTATGAAGACAAAACTGTCGCCCGCAACAATTCTTTGAATTGGGACCAGTTTAAAATGTCGTACGTTAATGAATAAAGAAAGTTTTTCTGATAGAACTACTGATTGGCATTGGTTGCCAAAAGGTATGGAAATGGACATGGAAGAAAAAGTAAATCGTGTATTGGGCTTTTAAGCGTCGTAATTACAGCTTGAATAAAGAGCAGTTACAACGTTTTAACCAATTTCCGTTTTTCAAAATTTTAGACTGGCCTAATATGAAAGAAATTAAAGAAGGAAATTAAAAGAGGGTGCAATTCGAAAGGTAACCCATCTACGGGTTAGAAAATATTGCGTTACAAGCAATTTGTTACAAGCAATTTCTTCTTTTCCCACAATATTTTCTCAAGTAAGGAATCACAGGGACGTAAAAACAAGGGATTGTGCAGGAAAGAGTTAAGTCACCAACCAACGAAAGGTTTACCATACGCGTTTGGAGGTCAATATTTTATCTCCAGTTTAGATGAATTAATTGGCCAATTGATTATTTCGTTGAAAGTGGTAGTCCGTCATTTCATATCAATGTTTTCAAAGACGAGGTTCGCAAGCAGTTGAAGTCTTGTTTTTCACATTCAATCAAGAAACTTTCGTAGACAACTTCCCCAAGCAAACTGACCCGACAATCCGAATGAAAGGTAGGACAAAGCAAAACAAACGACGAGATCGCCGGTCGCCAGCACGGGGTTCAGAATGGTAAATCGCTTCCTTACGTTTAGTAAATGGTATCCTGCTTTGTCGATGCATTTATGTACGAAGAGGGGTTAAAAAGGGAACGCTCGTTATTGTGTTGTGAACCTGACTGCACCCAGATATACTCTACGGGTGATAGAATACCACTTATTGCTAAACAAAAAACTTTAAATTCTCCAGATCGGCGACTGAATTGCTCAAACAAATTAGCGTATATCGGTAACTTATTAAAACATTCCTGTTCAATCCCTGGGTTTTACGTCCCTGTGATTTTATAATTGAGAAAATATTGTAGAAAAAGAAGAAATTGCTTGTAACAAGCAATTTCTCCTTTTTCCAAAATATTTTCTACCCCACTGAATAGTTATTTTTCAAATCCACTTTAAATTTTTGTCTGTTAAACCTTTGAATTAGTGTTCTCCTCATAAAACAGTAAAAACAATTAACCTAGGCTGCCTTTAGGATGACAAAACTATAGAGGGCGTTTCCCTCTTGAAATCTGCCTTCAACAAAAGTGCGTGTTCAAAGAGGGGTACCATGCCTTAACCCATTACCAGACGGCAACATTTTAGAATAGTCCAAATTGAAAGGATTTGCAGGCGATAATTTAAAGTTTATGAACTTTTGGATTTATTTTAACTTCATGGTAAAAACATTGTTGAAAATGAATAAATTTCTTATGACATTCGTTTAGAATATTCAGTGTGATTAAAATTTTAGGTTTATTTCTCAGCGAAACAAAAATATTTTCAAAATATATCCGTTATTTGGCAAAAGAAAAAAAGCAAATGTCCGCCTCGTTCGTCGAATGGTAAAGATGCTTGGTCATGAATTCGAGCTCCACCGTCACCAGTATGTGTTCATGGGCAAGACACTTAATAGCCAGCTTCGGTCTACCCAGCTGTAAATTGGGTAGCAGTGGATTTAAGCCAATGCCTCTCTTTCGGTGATGTGAAAACATCTTAATTGCGAATGTTTTTTTTTAAGTTAGTATGAACAAAAGTAAATGTGGTGATAGGACATTTTGGATTAAAAAAAGTTAATAAATTTGATATAGTTTGCATAACCTTCGAATAAGAATTAGACCATTTCTGAAAATACTCCCCCACTCGATCTTAGATAACCAAAAGGTCAACTTTTCTTTTGTCAAATAAACTTAGCAAAAACGTGTAAATTATCAATTTCTTTGCTTCCACGAGGGAATTCAGAAATATGGGAAATTTGCGTTTGCGAAAAGACACAATTTTGAAAAATGTGTTTTTCGATGATTACTCGGGAAATTTAATCTTTTCTAGGAAAGTTCGATAATTTGTTAGATCACGACAAGCGATGGGAAAGTAATTACTTATAAAAAGGACTTGATCCGACCCACGCGAACTTATATCATTAAGATACATTAAAACTTGTTTTAAGCGGCAACAACAACCAAAAAGTGGCCGTTTACTGGAAAGGTCGCTAAATACAGTTTTTTGTGACATCTGCTCAGTTTGTCTTACTTTTTATGAACAAATCAGAATCGGTTTACTGAGACATTTCTAATGAGTTCAAACAAAATAGATTTTAATGACGATCAGTTTTTGATTGAATACATGAACTACATTACCCATTCCCAAACGATAAAATTTTAGACTGGTCCAAATTAAAAGGCTGCAGACGACAAGATAAGTTTATTTACAAAGAAAAATGAGGGCCATATAATTTTGGAAACGTTGTGAGAAAAGAAAACTTAGGCTTGTATCAGTTTCTTTACTCTCACAATGTTTTCTATAGCTTTATTTCTTCAACGCGTAAAAATGCGAGATTGTGTGGTTCATGGGTTAAAGAACGTTTGCTCTTAGAAGGAGAAATTTAAATGAGTTTTATAGAAGTGGTCGCTTGAAAGAGGAGGTCGTCCAACTAAGATCGACTGCATACACCGAATAAATCGTAGTTATGCAGGAATTTAACCCATTCCCTCAGAGTAACGCTTTTGGACGCCCCTCAGTAACAACAACTGCGAAAACATCGTGTAAAATGAAAAAAATATGATTGTGACAAGCAATTTCTTCCTTTTCCACAATGCTTTCTATCCACAGAGTTAAAGAAAATTTAAAATTTCATAAACTTTAAATTGTTGTGTGCTTCTTCTTTCAATTTGGACCGGTCTAAAATTTTGTCGTCTGGTACTTGAATAATACGTTTTCCTAATGAATCACAGCAACAACATTAATATCATATGTCAAAGAAAAGAAAAGAAAAATAATTTCTATTTCAAAGCTACTAATGAACTTCATTTTATTAAGTTAAACATAACAGAACTGACTGCCTCGAGGGCCGAGTGGTATATGCTTGACTCGTGATCTGAAGGTCACGAGCTCGAGCCCCACTAACATCGGGGTGTGCTCATGGGCAAGACACTTAGTAGCCAGCCCCAGTCTACCCAGCCGTAGAAGTGGGTAGCAGTGAAGATAAACCACTGCCTCTCTTTCAGAGACGTGAAAAAAATCTGGTTTGTGTGTTCGAGAGCGACTCTATAAGCTTAAAGCTTACGTCGCAATAGAACTAAAATAAATTAGAATAAACTAAACATAACATTTTAAAATAACCACACACCTGTAATGGAAAACAAACATGTAAAAACCCAGTACCACACGACAAAATTTTAGACTGGTTCAAATTCAAAGAAGCTGCTGACGACAATTTCAAGTTGAAAGAATTTTGAATATCTCTATCAGTTTGGGTTAGAAACAATGTTAAATATGAAGGGTTACTAGTGAGAAGCAATCTCTTCAGTTTCAACGTCTTTTTTTTCATTTAGGGGAGGAAAAAGCGGGATTTTGTGGGGAAATGGGTTAACGCACCTTTCTTTTAGGATTGGAAACATTATGTAAGCTAAACAATTATAAAAGATTTTTTTGTGAAACAGAGCGTCCTAAGCGAGCTTAAGTGAGAAAAGACAAGCATAATACCGGCTTCTAAAAGAACATTCATGACAACTACTTGCCGCCGTCATAGCGCAGACTCCAAATTTACAATCATTGGATGTCATGGGTTCGATCCTCGGCGGCGGCATATATCCTTTCCGACATTTGACTCTCACCAATGGGTGGATATAATCGTAAACTTAGTGGGTTAGCAGCTGAAGGGTAAGAAAGGATGTAATGATAGTACTGGTAGTTCTGGTGTGAGAATTACCAGGATTCCAGGTGCTCCAGCCGCCGCAATATGACTGAAATACTGTTAAAAGTGGCGTTAACCCCTATTCAATCAATCAGTCAATGACAACTGTTTTTTCGTTTTAGACTACACCAATCGATTGAGACTTAATTCTTGTTATACTTAATTAATTTCTTTCTAAGAAATGCACAAATAGTGGATTAGATTAAGATTTTACTGCACACTTCTTTGTCTATACCGCTTACCAAAAGAGGGATATTCTGGGTTTAGCACGAAAAGGGCTAAAATGATGTTTCAATAGACAATAATTTTCGAGCATTCATAATTACATGCTATTTAAACGATCAATCATTGGCTTATCTTTTTTTATTCAGTAGCTTTAACCCTTGTCATGCTGAGCCCGGAATATTTCTGCCTTGGTAGGAGGTATAGACTAAGATCAGTCTGCCCATATGTGCAGTATGAACTTAGTCTACACACTCTGCAAATATTGTTAATAAAGAATTAACCTAAGAAATAATGACCTTTAAGTGCTCATTTTAATTTAATTATGAAGGTTTTATTTAGAATGTCAAATATTGATGAGAGAACTGGAAAATAATTCCCATAATCAACATTGTGAGAAATTAGAATCGGCTAAATTCAGTAATTTGGGTCGAGAAAGGGGGTCATGTACAAACCCCAAAGGCTCAGTCCAAAACCTTGCATTTCACCTCAACCAAATTTGGTAAATGTTATAAACGTTGTTAAAAACAATTAAATAAAATAGATCTACGTTGGCTATGTGGCCAATCACTTCATCTTTGGTCGAATAGTGCTTAAAAATTCCGTTATACATTTCCATTTTGGAGATTTTCATGCGACGAATGTAAACGTAAAGGCGAGGCATCAATGTCAATCGTTGGTTTATGTTTGGCACCTCCGTGTGTAGTGGGCGACATCTTCATCACTCTATCTGCACATGATTTGATGACGTCAAAGGAATACCGGATGTCCGATGACGTAGTTCTTTCTGCACAAATGGCCAACCGGAGAAAGTACACATCTCTAGCAATGGCAGGAATAAGATATATTCGACCATCGGCAAGTATTTCATCATGGAGCATTTCACTCAGGATGTTATCTCCCTGAAATAATTTGAATTGAATCTATTTTAGATTAAGATCTCAATCAATACTTTAATACAATTTATGAAAGGCCATTTGGCGGTTTTAAATGTTTTGGAATCTGTTGTGATATACACAATCATTACAAAACTTCAAACAAAAATACATCTTTCAAAACTTTATAATGTCTGATTGAAATCGATGCATTGCACAAATTCATTTCTTAGCAGATTGCATTTTGGCATTTAAAAAGGCGTTCGAATAACTTTTTTTTTTTCAAAATATTACGTTTGCAGTTTCACGTTTTCAAATTGAAATCCATTATTTGTAATACTATTGTCCATAGTAGGTGCATTGCGACATTAAGAAAAGGCGTTCCATTTCCTTATTTTCTTAATCCTAGTGAAAGAGGCAATTCAGATATGTTGAATTTTTAACAGAATACGACATTTTTTCCCAACGAAGCGAAGTCCATGTTTATGAGGAAAAAGGAGGAAGAAAGAGAGAGAGAGAGAGAGAGAGAGAGAGAGAGAGAGAGAGAGAGAGAGAGAGAGAGAGAGAGAGAGAGAGAGAGAGAGAGAGAGAGAGAGAGAGAGAGAGAGAGAGAGAGAGAGAGAGAGAGAGAGAGAGAGAGAAAGAGAGAAAGAGAGGGGGGAGAGAGAGAGAGAATGAATTGAAAGTGTTATATGATTTTGTGTTTTTTGAAAGATCCGAAAAAGGAAGGGAGGGACGGGGATATGATAAAACGACCGTGATTTACCTTTAACCGGAAGCACACAAGTCCCATCACCACTTCGGCCGAAAGTTCGAATCGACCATCATCAAGGATAAGGTCTTTGAACTCGTGTGCTAGATTGCAGTGCTACAAAATAGGACACAAAATTACTTGGATTCGACTTTTAACATTTTAGAAGCACAAACAATATATCGAGCAATCATCATAAATATGTTTGTTTGAATAAAAGTAAGTAATCAAAACTAACATTGTAAAAGGGCACTATGTCGGATCGGGTACAGCAAGAATCTGTCCAATACATTTTTCAGCTTCTCAAAATAAAGAGTTTACATAACATGGTGTTGATATTTAGGAAAAAATACATATATTTGTAATGTTTCCAAATGGCGATTACTTTATGCTGGTAAACTGACCAATTTCTGGCCCCGCCCACCAAATCGTTGGCTTCGCCCCTCGACTCCAAAATAAAGATTCGCTTCGATATTTAACGGCGTTATTTAGAAAAATTTATAGCCAGTATCATATAACAAAGAAGTACAATCATGGTTGGATGGCGACCTAAAACGTCGTAACTACAGCTTTAATAAGCTGTAGTTACGACGTTTAAGTCGCCAAACCAACAAAAAAGTCAAAACTAGCCTAAAGGATCGATATCATCTATCGACCGATTATTTGATTGACAGACGCGATTGGTCAATTGCTACCATTGTTACAGGTATCACAATAATCACCATAAACCCCATTTAGATTCTTACCTTTCTAATATAATTCTGGACCCCTTCAACTCCATAGGACCTCAGCATAAACCATAGTTTGAGAGATCTGAATCTACGTCCGAGGGGTATCTGCCAGTGCTAAAGTGGTGAGAATTCATAAAGAATGGTTTAAAATTCTTTTATTTTGAGTATTTTAGTATGATTTTTAAATACTTTGATTTTAAAACAATAATATTGATAATGATAAATTTCAAAATAAAATGACACAACAAATGTTCGTTTGAAAACAAAACTGAAGCAACCACCACTCGAACATTTACTTCTAATTTGCGTCCCATATTTGATTTTTAATTGCGTCCCATATTTGATTTTTAATTGCGTCCCATATTTGATTTTTTAATTGCGTCCCATATTTGAACTTTAATTGCGTCCCATATTTGAACTTTAATTGCGTCACATCTTTGAACTTTAATTGCGTCCAATATTTGAACTTAAATTGCGTCCCATTTTTAAACTTTAATTGCGTCCCATTTTCTAACTTGCGTCCCATATTTGAACTTTGAATTGCGTCCCATTTTTGAAATTTAATTGCGTCCCATATTTGAACTTAAAAGATCACACACTCAAATACTTTTTTTCTTATTTGTAACCCATTTTTGAACACAAAAGAGGATACTGATTTTTCTACAACCAACATAAAAATCCCACACACACTTATACGAGTGTTTAATACTTTATGAAGATATTGTATTTATAGTTATCTGACAAGCGAAAGTGGCTTTTTGAGGTTATCTAACAAAGGTTCAACGGACGGCAGACGATATTGTTAAAATAAGGCCCTTCGGATGTCGGCACCGTGTGACCTCATCTTCGCATGGCCAATGCAGGAGAAGGACAACGACAAAAACTGCTGAAGGTGCTTATGCTAATATAAGCTCCAGGGGAAGTTTTAAACTCAGCTTTACAGAATCGAAAATCGGTTAGCGAATATAACATGTGATGACGTCACAATGACGTTGGTTGTGAGTAACATTATTTTCTACAATGTTTTCTACCCTGCAGAAAGCTGAAAAATCTAAAAAAATAAATCATAAACTTTAAGTTATCCTCTGCAGTTTTTTTTTAAAAAAATGAACAGTCATGAATTTTGCAGTCTAGTAATGGGTTGAATTCTTTGCGCTATAGTACCTTTCAAATTAAAACAGAGCTTTTGCACAATTCACAGTCTTGTTGAAATTCAGATTTAGGATTTCAGTACTTTTTATCGGTCCAGGTGAAATCTACCTACCCTATAGTCCGGTACCCGGCCCTCGTTTTCATGTCTGAGATAAATTGGGTCCACATTAAAGGCGTCAACAAGATACCTGCTGTCTTTGATCCTGTAAAACAAATCTTTGAGATAATATCTGTACATTTAAGTCGCTTATTTGTTAGCCTCATTTCTTTTTGTTCTTTTTTTTTGTTCAATGTCGGTTGATTTTTTTTAAATGAATAAGTCCAATGCCTGCAACAAGATTTCAGGCTGGCTTAAACTGAAAAAGTTACAGAATGCATTTAATAATATCCAAATCAGCAAAATTAATATAAGATAAGATAGAAACCATTCTTAAAATGGATAAAAAGCTGTTTTTACACAATAGTTTCTAATGTATTTTCCTTCAGCTCGCCAAAACATGGATTTTTGTAATAATGTTTAGAGAGAAAATTGTACACAATACAATTAATTTCTAATTTCTACTTGTGAAAGAAACTGATTTTTAATACTACTACTTTATTTGAGAGTTAGTATATTGCTTTCAGTAAAGCCAAGACATTCAACATAAAAAAGAGTTCGGGGATCAGTCGCTGATGCCAGCGCTTTGCCCCTAATCACCGACAAGTCAAACGAAGTAAAATACCCCCCCCCCCCTTCCCATGCCCCCCGCCCAAAGATCATTAGTAGGCGACTTTAAAGTCCACCTTGCTCAACCTATTGTGGAAAATCTTTTCCCATTCCCACACATTCCCGCTTTTAAGGCCCCTTACGAAAATGCTTCGCAAAACATTGTAGACAATTGAGAAATTGCTTGTAACAAGCAATTCATTCATTGTTCCTTTTTAAAAACGTTATCACCAACCTTAAGGTAGTTGTGTGCAATTTGGACCAATTTGGTCTAAAAGTATCGTCGTCTTGTACTAAATTAACTAGCCCACATGCAAAATATGTTGTGTAAATGTTGGAGGTACACAGTTCACCTCCGAATAAATGAACATTTTGTCTGACTAATTGATTAATTGACAGGCATCAGCGATCTGTAAATTATATTGCCAATTTCATGCTTATCTATTCGAATCCCATGATTTTTCTGTTCCACAATAAAACAGAACAATGATTTTTCAAACTTACTTCATATTTCTAGTTAAAGATAAAAAATACTGCATTAACTCAGAAACGGGTAAAAATCATACGCAGAACACGAACATCAATTTCAAATAAATGCATGGTCCTACAATATAAATCTTTAACACTTGTCATGCTGAACCCGGAATATTCCTGTTTTTGCAGGAGGTATATACAAAGATCAGACTGCATACATATGTGCAGTCTGATCTTTGTATACACCACCTGTCTGTCCCTCAAGCTAGAATCGTTTATAGAATCAGTTGTCAAAAACAATATTGAACCACAATTGGAGCCTTACAGTGCTTTCAGTACTTTGATTTTGATGAAATTCTCAACAAAGATTTGATTCAGCATGATAAGGGTCAAGTATTTTACTTTAATCCATTATCATACAGTTCCGCTTTTTGGTGCCCCTCAAGAAAAGACAACTGAAAAAACATTGTTTACAGTGTACAAAGAAGAAATTGCTTGTAACAACAATTTCTCCATTTTACACGATGTTTTCTATACAAAAAAATAAACAAATCTAAAATTACATTAACTTTAAACTGTCGTCTGTTACTCCTTTCAATTTGGACCAGTCTGAAATTTTGTCTTCTGCAAATGGTTTAAACCCTTAAGTTTTTTCATGGCGTCATTTTGACCCTTCGAATTCTCAGTGATTCTCCATCTGCACCATTGCATGGGTTGACTTGACACATTAATCTTCTTTTTCTTACTTATGATTTGCTTTGTTCTGACCTCTTCAAAAACATCTTCTGCCTCATGAATTACATGATCAATGGGCCAGTGGTCCAAGAATTTCAAGGACTAGCAAAAGGCCTGGTTAAATAGTCACTGAATCCTTTCTAATATGTCAGTACGATACTTTGGTAGACATTTTACAGTATATATCTCAAATTCTATCCGTCAAATAGCTAATTTAGCCTACTTTTTCGACCAGACAGACATATTACTGCGGTCTGGTTTGTGTTTAACAATACATTTATTTCCAATGTACATTCCCAAATGGACCTGGGTTTGTTTAATTGCTGTAAGATTAGATGGATATGTGATAGATCTATGATATAGATATTAAAGAACAAACTTTCTTAGAAAATAGAATCGATTGTTATAGAAGAAGATGTCCGCAAATATTGCGCTTTGTCCCTTTTTTCAAATAAAGATCAATAGCTGTCAGGCTGCCTAGCGAGTGTCTGATCTTGTAATAAAGGGTTTGAGATAAACGCCTCAACGTTACACTTGAACTTTTCTAGGAAACACTTCGACAATTTGCCACTAGAATATCGTAACTGCAGCATAGTCGAGTTTCAGTTGCGATATTTTAGTCGCCCACAGGCGACGTTTCATTCACTAAAATAGAATTGACATTCAGTCAATCAAGAACGTACGAAGTGCTTGAATATTATCCCTGTATTTTGACTAGGTTGATTAGGCGCTCGCCCCTCCCAAAGATAATGGAATAGCCGTTCTTCAATCGAACAAGTTTTTAACGTCAATGATTTACGATTCGAATCGACCAATCGCTGGCCTGCCCACTTACTCTCTTGGCCATGCTCACTGACTCCAACAGGAAGTCCCGCTTCGATTTTAAGCGGCGTTACTTCGCATAGATTATTGCCAGTAACGAAAACGTAGAAAAGTTAGTTGGCGACATGAAAGTCGTTACTACAGCTCGAATAAGCAACAAAGAAAGGTTAACGAAAATGGCAGTCAATTTCGTAGTTCAAAAATTATTTCTGGTCTAAATGAATTATTCATTGGTCAACTGGTTATTTGAATGACAGCAGAGATTTGTCAATTATAATTATGAGTAAAGAGTCTTAATTTATGCTAGTGAAAAGTAGGACAAGAATAAAAAGATTGGAAAATCCATGAGGGTTTTCCCTTGTATCTCTCACATGGCGGCTTGTTGGTAATTTTAGCTTCATCAATGACTTATTAGACTGCCAAGTCGAATTATCAAGACTCCTCCTTATCATTTGTAAATGGGAAAAAATCCGAGTCCGATAATCGAGGATGATAGCCGAATGATTAACTTCCGTTCTCGTCTGTACGAGAGACAAACACAACACGAAAAGTTTCTTATTACAAGATAGTAATGATAATGTCAACTACGTAATAAGAACAGATTTATTTTTCGTGGAGAAAACATGAGCCAAGAAAAAGACACTTTCTAAGGACTCTTTCATCGATTTTAATGCTCTTCCAGAAACAACCGAAGTCTTTCGTGGTTATGTTTTCCGTTTGTTTACCCATTTTCGCCTGGGTAAGGTTACGTTAAACTGTAATGGTAGTCAGTTGTCAATGCTTTTGATTGTTTGATTGATTGGGGGCGGCGGCTGGCGCACTTAACAATGGATTCCTGGTTTTCTCACATCAGAACTACCAATACATCCATTCCTAGCCTCCAGCTGCTAACCCACCTAGGTTTACGATTATCCACCCATTGGTGAGAGACAAATATCGGAAGGGATATGTGCCGCCGCCTTGGATCGAACCCATGACATCCCATGATGTCAATGCTTTTGAAACAAATGATTTAGGGTAACATATGTATATGGACCGCCACAGCTGTCGAACATTTTTTCTTATGCCAAATATTTAAAGAAGTGTTATAACTTAAACTCCATTATCATACCAATGTGATAATGTCCAATTTTGGTGCTTAATATTGAAAGGTTGTGTAGTTTAGTCTATTACTACTGACTTGTCTTAAGACTGACTTATCGTGTAAAAAGTGCTGTTATTATTTCCATAAACCGTGTCAACTTGTCAAAGCTTTGTCTTATTATGGCAGAAAAAGGTTTCATTTTGTCCAAGTCTGTGTTGATTTGTTCTAATTCCGTCAAGTCTTGTATAAAGGTAGTCTTGCTATGTTCATGAATGGTAGTGGCAAGAGTGTGTGTTTCCGTTTATTTATCATCGCTGACGTAGCACATGCCCTTATGAGCGACGCCACCAGAAGACGGTTATATGTTACGGAGGATAGTGCAAGGATACAGGATGAAACTGCTGAGAGCTCCGCCTGGTTCCTTAACGTGCTCGACTTTTGTTATATTATCATTATATCCAATCGGGTGTTGTCTTCACAAAAATCTCATCCTATTAAAAAAATGACGTCGTCGCGTCACAATATCGAAATTGATTTGTGTAAACATGGTCTTATTGTGTAAATCAAAGTACTGAAAGGTACTGTAAACTAGCAAAACATTGTTTTGTTTAATAATTTTGTTTGTCAAACGTTATTATGACAATGAGACGATGTAAAAGAAACCAAAGAGTTAACCCATTCCCACACAACACCCCCCTTTTTACGCCCTTCAAAAGAAATAGTTGTGGAAAACAATGTGGAAATTGAATAAATTGATTGTTAAAAGCAATTTCTTCATTTTCCACATTGTTTTTTTACTTAAAAAGATAAATATTTTAGAATTTTCAACAATTTAAAATTGTCGTCTGCAATTTCTTTGAAGACTCTGATCAGAGTCATTTTGAGCACGATGCCCTCAAGTAAGCTAAAATATATACCCTGGAGGTGAACTTGCATGCAGAGTTTTCAATATTCCTTAAATACATTAGAACTACTTTTTATGACACAGGCATTTAACGGATTTAGTGGTTAAGCCTCCAGTAGCAGTTTGCACTCGTTAAACTTTGAGATGACCTTAAAATTTTGTCTGTTAACTTAAGCTATTAAAGCTGACGCTTTGATAGCTAAAAAGCATATATATTATAGCCAAATGTACGATGGCTTATCCAAACCCTGCCCTTTTTTTAAAGAGCAGCATTACTCTTATCATATCTACTAATGACATGCCTACACTATGCCAAAGGTGTTTTCTCAAACCATAGTGTTATGTTGCGATGAATTTGGTATGATCAACAGTTGCAATTTTAACTAGCAAAACGTCTGCTTTGATAGCTTAAGTTAACAGTCAAAAATTTGATGTCTTCTCAGAGTTCAACGAGTACAAACTACCACTGGAGGCTTAACGACTAAACATTGATTTGTTTGTTTGAATGGGGCTTTACGCCGCTTTCAACAATCTTTCAGTTATAACGCAGCGGCTGGAGCACCTAACAATGGATTCCTGGCATTTCTCACACCAGTACCATCATCACATCCTTTCCCAGCCTCCAGATGCTATCCCACATAGATCTACAATTATCGACCTATTGGTGGGAGATGAGTGGCCTCCGTCGGGGATCGAACCCGGGTCCTCTAGATTGACAATCCGCCGCGCTACCAACTGCGCTTGAACGGCGGCTACTAAACATTGAACATTTCAATATAATAACTCTCATCCTCATGAGTGAAGGGATATCGAGATCATATTTTTCTCTAATATCCCTGTTAGATTAGTAGAACGTGGTACGACAAGATGAATAATTCTATTCTCAGACAGGATTAAATTTAATTCTAGCATGATAACAATGTTCTGTTTGTTATTACATAAGCATTTAGACAAGCCAACAGCACATTTGGACAAAGTATGTCTGCATTTAATATGATAAGACAATTTGCTGGCAAAGCAACAACACATAGAAAAAGGCAACGTTATTTTTTCTACATGATAAGGCAAATAGCACTGTTAATGGAAATGATAAAACGATTTTCAGACAAATAGCATTACTTTAAAAACAATTAAATCGCTTTAGGGCATTTTAAGATATTTTTAACAAGTAAGTACGAACTTCGGAAATAAGACCATTTTCTGACATAGTAAGACTGTGTGAAGACAATTCAACACTGCATTTGGAATTAATGACACCTTTTATAAATATAATAAGTAAATGTTTTGACAAATAAAAGAAATAATAAAAATAATAGAACAGCTCAAAGACAAGTAAACACCACTTTCAGACAAGTTAGAATCACTCGTGGATAAAGCAACACTCCTTTTATAAATAACAAAGAAGGATTAAGGAATGTCGACTATAAGAAGACCACTTTTTATCTTAGCGATGAAAATATCGTTTTGACAAGTAAATATCACATTAAGAAACAATAATATCAATTTCTGATATAATATGATATCGTTAAGACAAGTCAGCTCCAACTGCAGACATGTTTTACCGATTTTTAGGATAACAAGACAGCGTTTCCACAAGTAAACACCACATTTTGACATCATAGCACTGCCCTAAGACCAATTAAGACAATGCTGATTCAAATTAATATCACAACCGGACTTGAAGAATACTTCAGACTCACTTCTGTTGGACATAAGACGGGGGTTAGATATCGTCGGTGCGCGAAGAAAATGTCGTAAACAGCTTAAACCCATTCCCAAACGAGAAAATTTTAGACTGGTCCAAATTGAAAGGAGTTGCAGACGACAATTTTTGGGATAGAAAACATAAGTGTGAAATGAAGAAATTGCTTGTTACAAGCAATTTCTTCATTTTACACAATGCTTTCCAAAGCTTTTTTTCTTGGGGGCGTCCAAAAGCGTCACTCATTACCACACAGTGTCGCTTTTTGACGCCCTCTAACGGTAATATCATGGAAAACTTTGCGAGAAAATGAGAAATTACTTGTTACATGCAATTTCTCATAATGTTTTCTACCTTATTTTACACTTATTTTCGAGTTTTAGCACACGTGCTACTTATTTCAATAAGACCCGTCCAAATGTTGGTAATGGGTTAATAAAGCTTAAGTGACATTTTACTTGCGCAATGACAATTTATCAATCGAATTCCTTACAACATCAGATAGCCATATATAAAATACTGTCTGTGAACTTAACGAGCCCGCATATCACGTGCGTAGATATCAAGTGTACCCTAAAACAAGCCTGTAAATGTCAAATGTTAAATATTATCGCAAACCTTATATAAATTCCTACATATATCACAGTATCATAGAAATAGGACAAAGTCTTTGATTACAACTAATAATATAAAATTGAAACGCAAGAATAGGCTATAAAGAGTAGGGTTTGATCTCGCTCTTCTATTCTTAAACTTGGACCTTACATATGAGAATGGGCCTTAATGAATGACAATTTCTCTCTGTACATTCTAGGAGCTATAAATATAGCACAATTTTTAAGAAATTCTGTATCAGCATGTTTTTAGATCATAAAGATGAACCCATTCGAAAATGCGAACATTCCATATCAGGACGGGATGAAGGAATATTTGTCAGGGCATCAGATGGACGTTGTAGAAAAAAGGTTTAGTGACGATTTCTCTGTTTTCAACGCAGTAGCTACATAGTTGGCTCAATCGTGTTGAAATTTTGTCCGAACGTTTGCCAGGTCATAAAGATGATCCATATCGAATTATTTCCATATGAAAACTAGGGAAAAGGGACCGATAGTACTATTTATTTCTATACACTCAATGGGCAACATATTAAGCTGAAAACTTGGTCAGAATATTTAATAGGACATGAAAAGAAAACTGTTGAACATTGGGACAATTAAATGGAAAAAGACTTGACAATGAAATTAATGACAAGTATCGGGTCTTTATGTTTGTCTTATTTTTTACGAAACTTTGTCCGAATGTTTATCATGTTATATTGGGAATCTTGTAGAAGTACATTTTATATGGTAACACGATAAACGGGGCCTTAATAACAATTCTTTGTGTACTCTTTATGAGCCACTATTTGTGCTCAATTAACTTTGTCAGAATGATTACAAGATGAGCGCTTTATCATCATATAGTAGAAAATATGAAAAAGTGAAATCGTATATCTTATGTAAAAATCAATTTTTCGTTGTTTTCAATTTCGAATATACATTTCCAACAATTTCTCGTGAGTGCCAAGTAACGACTTAGTCTGGTCAAAGTTTTCACTGTAAGCACTGCTTTATATTGTCACATGAATGCACGTAGATAACCCATTAAAAAAGCATGCTTTTAAAATCCTCAGCTACTTTAACCTCGTTTATCTATCATGATAACCCATGACATGGAAGATTACTCAACAAACCATGATTTGCTGGCTTCCAATACTTTAATTTTTAGTCATCTATAACTCGTTTAATCAGATTCTTCATTCATTTATTCACGAATTAATTCGTTAATTCATTTATCAATCTATTTACATGTAATTCATAAATGCAAAAACACACAATTATATTCACATACCCATTCAAAATTTATAATTACGTATTATATTTTCAAAGAACTTTTCGATTGAAACTGGTTGGGATTAATTTTTTGTTTGTTTGAATGGGGTTTAACGCCGCTTTTAACAATCTTTCAGTTATATCGCGGCGGCTGGAGCACCTAACAATGGATTCCTGGTATTTCTCGAACCAGTACTACCACTACACCCTTTCCTAGCCTCCAGCTGCTATCCCACATAGGCTTACGATTATCTGCCCATTGGTGGTAGACAAATGTCGGAAAGAGTTTTGCCGCCGTCGGGGATCGAACCCGGGATCCTTTGAATGAAAGTCCGACGCGCTACCAACTGCGCTATGACGGCGGCTCTCTGGTTGGGATTAAAGTTTATCATTTGAAGGGATTAATGGATGATTTGAAAATAGGACAAATACTTGTTGTTGTTTTTCTTGTTGAAGGTACAAACGTAAAGACATTAAAATGATCCTTTGGTATGATATCATGCTCCTTGAAAATGAAGACTTCTTGAGGCATTGTAACTATTTTTCACTTAGAAAAATCTCAAAGGTTAGTTAAAACTGTTTGATTGTTTGTATAAAAAGAAAACTACACTATCGCCTATCTCAAATCCGTAATATCAGGTCTTCCTAAACAATAAAACTAACCTAAAATCAGAATCTTTTTCTGGGGCTTTATAATTAACGAATGGTCTTCAGCAAGTTTCCTATCGAATCGTTTCTTTCACCAAATATGGAGAGGGGGAGTTACAAAAATAACCTTCTTACCACATGACAGAACAATCAAAGTTGATTAACATCCATTTGTGTGGGTTAGTACTGAATGACATCGCATACTAAAATAGTACAAATACATTTGTTTGCCTGATAATTTAATTTTTAGTTTCGTCTATCAAAAGCGAGCGTTCTTATTGGTCGAAAAAAAATCATAACTCCATGAACAAAATTTTGAGCACGCAGCGATTTTGTATGCTTCTGCACAAAATAGTCCCATAATAAAAAGGTATCAAAATTTGTAAAGCTTTTGGGTTTTTTGCTCAATGCTATTAAATTATAAGAGATGAGGAGAATATTTTTTTTGTTTTCATGGGCATATGAACCGAAAAACCTAATCACACAATGTATGAATCCGCTTCGCGTATTCATACAGTGTGGTTAGTTTTTTCTCTTCATCTCTTAAATGTTTCTCGCCGCTTTGGACAATCTTTCGGTTATATTGCGTCACAGTTCAATTATTCATGTGCTTCTGTGTATCATCATTAACAGATATGGGCTTGAAAATGTTGTGTCAAAGGTCATTAGAATTTGTTTCACAAAAAATATCTACTCACTAAGATAATGTCATAGGAAGTAACAAATTAAAGATGTGAATTATATCCTACCCTTACACTTTGTACTTAAAGCAAATAATGTAACTCACCAGTGGCTGGTACAAAACGAGTGTTAGAAAATTCTAACAAATTAGGGACAATACTTTCGGCAAGTATTTTAGAATTTGACCATAAATTTGTGATCTACGATTTTACACGAAATTCTTTTTTTAAAAAAAATAAAGTAGAAACTATAGAAGAGCCGGACTTCATGAGGTTAAGCTTTTATTTTGCCTACATGTACTGAGGTTCATGTCTAAAATAGATCATTTGTCCATAAAGAAAATGATCTGAAGAAAGCAAAACAAAGTTAACCTTGGTCCCACCATATACAGTTCAAAATGATAAGATGACATAAGCATTGTTGACCTACTTCTACTCCCTCCATATACTTCCGGTATTCCGGACACACGAATGCACTTCCGGCGTAAGCGGCGTCGATGTGTAACCAAATGTCGTTCTCTTTGCCTTTAGAACAAATGTCAGGTAAATTATAGCTCAGAGAAAAGGAAAACTAAAATGTTTGATTTTTATTGCCACTCCGAATTTATGAATTTCAAATATTTGTTTTCCCAGCTAGTTTAATCTTATTTGTTTTCTCTCTGAAAACTGTACCATTTTGCCTTACTTGCTTAATTACATTTCTTTATTTCATTGTTCAATGTTTCTACCTTGAAAAGTTAGTTAGATATCTGCTTTATTTCATTTTGTAAATATTTTACTATTTCCCTTTTCCTGTATTTTCGGATATGAGAACTTGCAACTCCAAGTTGTACATTTTTTCCTCAGTATAATTGATCCTTAAAAGTCACTGGAGACCTGAGCATAAAAAGCATCATCAACCAACCAAAACATACATATAATGTTGTTATTTTACAAATTTAAAATGGTATTTCAGACAAAAATATTTACTTACAAATCGGCCCAATTTCCTTCAAGTTATCAAACGCACAACTACCCGTCGTCCCCAATGATGCACACACCTTTGTGGTAAAAAAATGAGGTAGACCCATATAATTTCATGTAATTGACCAATCGCAGCTGTCAATCAAACAATCAGTCGACCAATGAAATCTTTTATATAGACTGGCAGTTCAGTTTGAACTCCGACTTTTGCCGCCATTTTGGATAATCATATCTGTGGTTTGGCGACTTAAACGTCGTAACTTCAGCTTATTATAGCTGTAGTTACGACGTTTATGTCGCCAACTAACCGTTCTACTAATTTCCAACAGGCTTCTTGCCATAAATTTTGTAAAATAACGCGGTTAAAAATTGAAACGAAACTTCCTGTCGGAGTCAGTGGGCTAGGCCAAAGGAGTTAGTGGGCGGGGTATACCTATAGTATACCTACTAATTAGCTAATCAAAAAGTTTTATTTTGTTTAGATATCTATGCAGTTCAATAGACCAAGACCTAGTCGTTAGAGCTAAAGTGACAACAAATTTCATATAAAGTCTATATGTGATACATGTACGCAAATATATATATACGTATATGTACGATAAAGAATTTTTATAAATGTTGCATACCTCAAATAAAATAGATAATAACAATAAAAAGAAAATATATTCTGCGTTACAGATAACAGTGGATTCTTCCACTTCACTTATATAAAATGGAATCCGACCCAGAGATTAATTATAAAGTAAACTTCGTGTAACTGCAAACATGTTATCTTTAGAATTAATCAAAGCACTGAAAGTAATGTAAACTAGCAAAGCTAGTTTGTAAAGTAATCTCCTTTGTCAAAGGTTATCAAGATAAATAAACGTTTTTAACGTAGCCCAGGAGTTAACACACGACAACATGACAAAATCTTAGACTTTTTCCAATTGAAAGAAGTTGCAGACGATAATTTCAAGTTTGTTAAATTTAGAATTTTTTTCCTTTATTGGGGAGAAAACATTGTGGACAGTGAAGAAATTGCTTGTTACAAGCAATTTCTTCATTGTCCACAATGTTTTTCATAGCCTTTTTTCTTGAGATGCTTAAGATTTGAGTGGGAATGGCAGAAATAGCATGCTCTCTAGAGAGAGCTTTACAATTTAAATAGAGTTTGCATTATTCCTGAAATATATAAGAACTACTCTCTATGGCGTAGGCATTCAATAGATTTAGTGGTTAAGCCTCCAGTGGCAATTTGCACTCGTTGAACTTTGAGAAGACCTCAAAATTTTGTCTGTTAGCTTAAGCTATCAAAGCTGACGCTTTGCTAGCTAAAAATACCAGTAGATTCTCCCTCTTCACTTACGTAAAAAGGAATCCGACCCTCTGCTTTGTCCTTCTCGATTGCTTTACGGAGCGTTTCGCCTCTCAGACAGAAGTTTTCATCGCTCGGTAACTTTACCATTCGGACGGCTCCCAAAAGCCCCGACCTGTGAACCGACGAATTCGCCTACAAATGAACAAAAGATTCTACATTATACACATTTTTGGGGTAAAAATATATAAAATATTGGATTTCTTTAGCATATTTGTCTGATAATTGCTAAACTTTATCATTCTGCTTTGTTAATGTATTAAGTTTCTAATTCGATTTAATCACTTAATAATTTATTCTTAGTTACAACCGCGTAGAATCTTGCATCTGAAGTTGCCATTGATTCAAAATTAAAGACAAAATTTGCCTTAAAAGTGGAATTGATTAAGTAATTTGGTTCGTTTTATATGTGTTGAAATATACTGACAATTCCACGAGATTCTAAAAGCAGCTATAATTCACGGATCGATGGTCACGCACACTAGCTCCGCTGGTCACGCCCACTGACTCCGCTGGTCACGCCCACTGACTCCGCTGGTCACGCCAACTGACTCCGCTGGTCACGCCCACTGAGCTCCGTTGGTCACACCCACTGAGCTCCGATAGGAACTTTAATTTTAAACGGCGTTATATTTGCAAAATTTGTAGTCCGTATAACATGTAGCAAAAACAGTAAAACGGTTGATATTCGACATGCACGTCGAATAAGCTGTCGTTACAAGGTTTAAGTCGCCAAACCAACAAAATTGCTTAACATAAATAATGGCCTTTGTCGAAGTTCAGAGACCTTTTCCGGTCTAAATGAGTAATATGATTGGTCGTTTTTTTCAATGATTGAGAGCCGCGACACATCGAAAGATATAACGGGAAAACGGGGAAATACGTTTATTATATACCTATTAAAGATATGAATTAAAATTTTAATGTAATATAACTCGACAGAAAAAAATCCGTATTCGGCGTGTACCAAAAACCGTATTCGTAGAGTACCGATAAACACGGACTACTTTTTTGTGTATTGACGTTCGGGTTTTGTTGTTGTTGTTGTTGTTGTTTCGGAAAGTTGAATATTTCTTGATCATTGAAGAGGATTTTCTTAATTTCATGTCCTAGAAGGTATATTATAAAAGGAATATTACAATAGCGTGTTTTGACAACAATAAATAGAAAAAAACACAATGTTGTAATATTCCCTATATATTCATGCTCAACCAATTGACTAATCGCCAATCAACCAGTCGACCAATGAAGTCATTCATTTAGACCAGAGATGAGTTTTGATCTCCGACATATGCCGCCATTTTTTGTTAACCTATTTGTTGGTTTGGCGACTTAAACGTTGTAACTACAGCTTATTCAAGCTGTAGTTACGACGTTTAAGTCGCCATACCAACTATACTAATATTTTGTTACATGCTACTGGCCATTAATTTTTCTAAATAACCCGTTTAAAGCGGGACTTCCTGTTGGAGCCATTGAGCAGAGCTAACGAAGTAAGTGGGCGGGGCCAGCGATTGGTCAGTGACCGGACTTCAAAATTTTACTTTGTTCCAAATAGAAAGCAGATGCAGACGACATTTTAAATTCGCCAACATCTTTGAAGGATAGAAATAACTGCGGGAAAAGAACACCCTGTTTGTTATAAGCATTTTCTTCTTTTCCAATTTTTTTCGTGATAGATTTTCTTGTAAAAATGCAAAATTGTTAAGAATAACCGAAGCTACTTTTATATGCTACAATTATATTTAATTGTTTTATCTTATTTATTGATTTGGTTTTTTAACTGGTTCAATGGAGGGGGGGGGGGGGGTTAAGGGCTCAGCTGAAGCTGCAGCTTACCTGATCGGAGCTGTAGCCAACAAGTTTAGATATGATTGTCATCTCATCCATATCAGGATGCATCTCTTGGTATCTTGCCACAGTCTTTGCTCGTGCTGCCAGTAGACAAAGGAACACCGTCTCGCTTGCAGTGGACTGAAATAAAAAAAGACAATGAAAAAATATTAACATCTAGTTTAAAACTTGTCATCGTGAACCCGGAATCTTCCTTATTTGGCAGGAGGCATGGGAAACAACCAAACTGCACATAAATGAAATCTGATCTTAGTCTACACCATCTGTTTGTACCTTTAAAGCTAGAATATTTTATATAGATAATTTTTGGCAAGATATATACACCTATAATCAGAAGTTTAAGAGTTTTCATCCCTTTGATTTCAATGCATTTCTGAATTGTTTCTTCACCTGGTTTTATAGCTAATATTATTGAAATAGATCTGGCTTAAAAGGAACAAATTCCAATGATACATAGTATTCCAATCGGTAGGAAATTAATTTAAAACAATGATCAATATATCTCTTTTAATTAATTTTAAGGCAATGCCTTCGTCAGAATTGACGGTATATTTTAACACTATGTAACATTCATTTTCATACATATCAATGACATTGATGTGCATGAAATTGAATGTTACATAGTGTTAAAATATACCGTCGATTCTGAAGAAGGCATTAGCCGAATATTCATTAAAAGAGTCATATTGAACATTGTTTTTTAAAGGAACAAACAGGAGGTGTAGACCAAGATCAGACTGCTCTTATGTTCAGGCTGATATGTGTCTATACCTTCTGCCAAATCGTGAACTACCAGGGTTAAGCGTAACAAGGGTTAAAATTTGTATTTATGAGTCGAATTACATTACATTCATGCGCCTCCTTTATTTTTCGATCGGAACATGGTCGCAGACAAATAAAATATAAAACGTTCCAATAATAACCTATCGTGAAACGCCTTGGCCTGTACACAATGCCAATTCTGTCTCGACACATGTCACGGGAGAGGGCGAAAAATGATTGACTGAACAAATAACGCTACAAAACATCTATGGACGACTTATTAACCGTAGTTAACCAAGATTTCCAGTGTCTGAACGGCTGTAACATGGAAGCGAAAAACATGTCACTCAAAAGATATACTGTTGTCAAACAAACGTATAAAAACTATAGGTTTGGTAACAGAAACATTTTAGTAGAACTAAATCTGTACCAGAATATATGTTCATAAATTCAAAATGCATGTTTCGTCATATTTCAAATTCGGAGCATACTTGTGCCCACATATCTCCTGCGGTATTTTATTCGTTAATCTGTTCTTGGACGATTTACTGTCGTAGAGGCTTAGAATTTATTTCCGTCATAGTAGTTTATTGTTGACCCGTCACGCAAACTCACATATCACCGAAGAATTTTTTTTCAATGTGATGTTAAACCCTTTCATACACAACACGGCGTTTTAAAGCCTCTCCAGAAAAAAAGAAAAGTTGCAGAAAATATTGATAAAAATGAGGATATTGCTACTTATTTAAGAGATGGAAGAAAATATTTTTTGTTTTCATGGAGGTATGAACCGAAAAAACTTATCACACTGTATGAATACGCGAAGCGGATTCATACATTGTGTGATTTGGTTTTTCGGTTCATACCTCCATGAAAAAAAATATTCTCTTCATTTCCTATAATCTAATAGCATCGAGCGTAAAACCCAAAAGCTTTACAAATTTTGATACCTTTTTGTATGGGACTATTTTGTGCGGAAGCATACAAAATCGCTGAGTGCTAAAAAATTTGTTCATGGAGTTATGAATAATCTTTTCCAACAATCAGAACGCTCGTATTTGACAGGCGTAACTAAAAATTAAATTGTAGTGTCAATTTTTTCTACCAAATTGACATACTTTGTAGAACTATTTAACATCGTGTGATTTTTTGGTAAATATATTTTTGAAGTCTTAATTATTTCACGACACACATTCTTTAAATGCTCTCTTTATATTCTTATTTGGTTCCTTGTCATCCAACATCCCAAATGTAGTTTACGGTTAGAAAAAGAATTAAGTTTATTTTGTAGCCTGTTTCCAAAACGAAGTTCGCTCCATGATCATCGAGTTCTAAATCGGTTGTTAAGAGATGGCGCTAGAGTAGCCACAGCACAATGGCTCATAACCCTCACGTGTACCCGTTTATATACATTGGTGGAGAGGAGCAACATGGAATTAATTCTATGCTTAGAAAAATTTCCATGGCACGGGTGGGATTCGAACCCGGGACCTTCCGGTCAAAATTATGCGTTTTACCACTAGAACACGGACTCAACTATTTTTAATCAAAATTAAACAATCAAAAACGATGTCACATTTATTTCGCAACTTGTTGCTCGAATGGATAAAAACGAGCAAAAGATTCAATGAAAATCCAATTCAGCCTGTGCATTCCGACGGGATTGAAAACTGTTTGATTTGTATGTTCGAGTTTTGCTTGACGGTTCAGAGTCATAATCAAAGCGTGTTTTTAATTTACAGAGCTCAAGCTATCGTATTTGATTCCGATTCCAAAATATAAGATAACAATATTTCGCCGTTGGGCGATGAAATGTCGTAACTACAGCCTGGTTATATTTATATCAAGGGTTTTGGTTGGTTTTGCGACGCAAACAACGTAACTACAGCTAGTCAACGATTTTATTCTAACCATGAATTATACAAATTAAAATAGTTTGATATCTCAGTCGAATTGCCACCTCAAAGGTCATTGTGATTAAACGATAAGCATATTATCCTCGTTGAAGTATACGACTTCCGATTTTGTCCCCGGTCTACATAAAGCATTTGGAGATAACGTTTTAAGAAAATACCCATATTTTGACAGTTTGATATTTAGTATTTATAAAAGAACGGTTTATATTATATGGTCGTTTGAGAATTGTCCCGCCCTGAAGTCTAGCAAATTAATGCTGTTATGACAGGTCCGTGTATCATGTTTTTTCTTTATGCCATAAAACTGTGCACTTTGATATCTAGTGTCCCAAGAAATTACGAAATATACTGAAATATATATCGTATTGTAAATAACGATGCGATTTTTGATCTACATTAGAAAATAGAATAATCGAGAACGGCTGTCCGAGGAGGTTTGGCGTCAAATAATCTACGGATTTAAACTTCAAGTGTGACGTAACCCATTCCCACGCACTGACACTTTTTGACGCCCCAAAAATAAAATTTGGAATAGATTGTATAAATGCATACATTTTTGCTTACAACAATCAGTTTTTTTTTACACAATGTGATCTGCACAAAAGGTTGAAAAAATCTGAAAATTTATAGATTTTAAACGATCGTTTGCAAATCCTTTCGATTTGGACCAATCCAAAATTATGCTGTCTGGATTAATCGTTGGATGGGTTAAACAATAGAACCTGTGCGTTCCTTTTCATAACCATTTCACATGTGCGTGAAGATTTTGTTTGTTTGTTTGTTTGAATGGGGTTTTACGCCGCTTTCAACAATTTTTCAGTTGTATCGCGGCGGCTGGAGCACCTAACAATGGAATCTTGGTATTTCTCACACCAGTACTACCATTACATCCTTTCCTAGCCTCCAGCTGCTATCCCACATAGGTCTACGATTATCGACCCAATGGGTGAGAGACAAACAGTCGGAAAGGATGAGTGCCGCCGTCGGGGATCGAACCCGGGACCTCTAAATTGACAGTCCGACACGCTACCAACTGCGCCATGACGGCGGCTGTGCGTGAAGCACTGATCAGCCTGGACTGCCACACTGTGCATATAGAATAGTATGTTGTTTTCTAAAGGAACTTTGAGCTATCTATAGAGAGCAAAGCGGAATATCTACTTTGCGCTCTAAATGACAAGTACGAGGGACGGTCAGAAAATATTCGGACTTTTCATGCTCCTCTCTTTCCACGTGCAGCTATATACACACATCATATATTGGTGAAAACTACATTCATTCGCCAATAATTTGATCAGTTTATTTCAATGGTGGTTATATTACACAAGATTTTTCACTCTGATATATAAAACATGTAGGTGTTTCGTCTATCATGGACTCTTTTTTAGTGGAAAAGCGCTCAGTAATTATCTAAATCTGGTTGCGGAAGGTGAAAAGTCAGAGGCTTAAATTAAGATTTTCTGAAATATGTGTATCACGTTTAACCTTCTGCAACTGGGTTTCTCATTTTCGTGAAGGCAGAACAAGTGTTTGCGACAGGCCTAGGACTGGGCGGCCAGCTGAGGCGGTGAACCCAACAATGGTAGCAAATGGTAAAGCTTTTGTCATCAAAATCGTCAAGAACCATTTTCTAGGAGGTAGCCAACAGGTTTATCATCGGTAAGGCATCGGCACACAAGATTTTACACGAACACCTAGGCATGAGCAAGGTAAGTGCCAGGTGGGTGCCCAAACAGCTGTCCGCATTTCAAATGGGAACCACAGTAATCAACAGTCGTTTAAATCGTGAAGAAGATAAGTTTTTAAACAGCATTATCACTGAAAATGAGCTGGTTCTCAAACTTCTAAAAATTTTAAGCTGTCTACTTCGGCTGGCAGCGTCATTAACGTTGCCTTTTGGGATTCTCGAGGAAGGATACTTACTCATTTCATGCCAAAATGTTAATCTGTCACTGCCAAGTACTATTCTGAACTAATTTTGAAAAATCTCGGCCTTGTGGTTTTGATGCAGTATAAGTGGTCCCAAAAAATCGAAGTGTTAAGTTTTCAATTTTGCTCTGTATATACTGGAACAGCAGGGGTTAAACTACATGTGTGATACAAAATTATATACTGAGAAAGATTGGAATGGAATTACCTGAATGACACCACCTCCCGGTCCTGGATCACTATGTAAAAACTCGGCCGGAAGTGACATCATTTTTCCTAACCAATCAGTGGTGATCACCTCGAGTTCTGTACAGGCGGGGCTTGTTGCCTTTCATAGGAAATAAAAAATAGCTTTATAATTCAACGTCATTTTTATATGTGAAAATAGTACAAACCATTTTATACTACGCATTCAATTATTTAAAGCTTTCCAGTGGGATATCAAGATTTCTGATTGTAAAACTTGTAAAAACGCATTTGTTATTCGCTCAATGAAGGTAACCGCAAAATCCGATTTTGCTCTTAATGATATATGCCTGGCAACCAGCATTTACATATATGCATGCATGTTACACAACTGGCTTACGTGCCATAGATGTGTACTCGTCAAAGTAGTTTAAAGGCGAAGGAAAGAATTCCAACTCAATGTACAAAGATTAGTTTCGTCGTGAACGTTTGCTATTTCTCGATAGACACTATTCACAGATATTTTCGACGTGCTGGGTAATAAATATTCAAGCCGCATTTCATATTTTCCGTACATGACTTATGCAAAACAGAATCATCTTTCTCGAAATGAAAAGATCATTATTTTCAAATTCTTTGAAAAATGTTGGAGTTAAAAGGTCACTTCCGGTCTAAATGATTTTGATTTGTGGGTTGATTCTTTGTTTAAAACGCGATGTGTCAATAGCTTCCGGAAAGAGGTAAACAATCTTGAAATCAGTTTGTACTACGTCAGCCAAGCACCGCCTACTTACCCAAGAAAATCCGATACAGCCGATGGCGTCGGAAAGCATATCGCCAAGTATAGACGGAAATGAATTCCCCGCCGCAAAGTAACCATGGAAATATGGACTGTGCCAATGTGTTATCTGAATAAATAAAATTAGTCTTGAAAGAACTGAATGTAACAAAATGATAAAATAGCCGTAGAAATATGGTCTGTGTCGATGTATTGTTACCCTTGTCATGCTGTATAAATAACCTTGCTGTATTGTTGTAAAATCAAAGGACGGAAAGCACTGATAGAACTTGTTGCTCAAAAAAGGAATATTTCTTTTAGAAATCAATTTCATTAACAACTCTGGCTAGAAAATTACAAGCAGGAGGTGTAAACCAAGATCAGACTGCACTTATGTGCAGGCTGATCTTTGTCTACTCCTCCTGCCAAAACCGGAATAAGGGTTAAGTAGCACCGGGATAAATGCGCGGGATATGAAACGCTCATTACAAGGCTACAAAATGTCAGTTGGTCTAAATTGAAAGAAGTTGCAGATGACAATTTTAGTTGAAGGACTTTTTTTTAAAAAAAATATTTGTCTCTTTAAGTAGTAAGCATCCAGGATAATGAAGAAATTAATTTTTCCAAGCCATTCCTTATTTTCCACCATATTTTCCGATGTCTCTTCCTTGAGGGGCGTCAAAAAGCATGATTGTGTGGGGAAAGGTTAAGATGGTTATTCAAGGAAGCCTTTCAAAATTTACTCTAAACACAAGTGTTCATTCAAGCAATATTAAATATAAGTATTTTTCAAAATCAAACACAAAATGACGTAATTACTTGAATACACCCCTTTTGGTCCACTAAACCTAACGATTTATCCATATTAGAATCGTTGTAGCGACAAGATTTTTATATAAAAAATCATCAAAGGATTTTGTTTTAATAATAATGTATAAAGATGGAAATGTTTTTTCAGCGTTTTTCTACTATCAGTTTATCTTTAATTGGGTGAACAACAAAAGCTATATTTTCATGAGAGGCGGAGATTTCTGTACAAAAGCGCTTCATTTGGCACATGATTTACATTATAACTAAATGACGACATACGTTGATCAATGTCTTCAGTCTGTAGCGGTTAAAACGAAAGTTGGTCTAGATTTACGTTGATGTGTTTCATTTTCTTTTTCCAGTGAAATTATCAAGTGATGATTAATCTACTAAAGTTTCGACCATGTAATGGTAACAATTGAAGAGGCACTCTTAAATATTTCAAGTAGAAAGAAATTCTGTCCACAATTTAATCTCTGAAAATGTATTTAGCGGTCATTTCCTAAACAGGCCCAACCATTCTCATTAAAATGTACAATATGAGGTCTAATTCTTTTTCGCTTATATTTGTCCAAAGTAAATTGAAATCCCGATACGCACCCCCACAAATTAGAAATTACAAAATTTAACGTTTATACTTCACTGAATAACTTTAGGGTTTTGTAATGAGGGGTGGCTTTTACGCAGCATCCAACCGCTCTAATTACTTAGTACACACGTGCTTGATACCTCAAATCCGTACTAATGGGTCTCTGAAATACGCTTGCTTGAGGACATTCCAACTTTACAAATGCATCTGGTGGGATCAAACGCGTGGTTTGTAAGTCAAAATGCTCGATATATACTTACACCAGGCATAATAACTCTTTCGATATCCTTTAAGACTTCTCCGAAATCCTCTCCCTTCTCTGGTGCTTCGTCCGGGATTAAATCCTGAAGATGGAAATCAATATATCGGAAAAAACCCAACAAACAAACAAACAAAACACACACACACACAAACCCAGCCACTGAACTTTTTCTAAGAAGAGGCTTGGTTTTAGAATTTATCATCGTGAATGTGATAACTTTGAGATTTGACCAATCGCGGCTTTCAATCAATTAATCAATCGACCAATCACATCATTCATTCAGCCCGGAATTAACTCCTGAATTCCGACAATGGTTTGAAACATTTTGTTTGTTTGGTGACCTGAACGTCGTAACTACAGCTTGTTCAAGCTGTAGTTACGACGTTTATGTCGCCAATCAACTATTGTATTTTTTTTATTACATAGCAATGGCTTTCAATGTTGTAAAATAACGCCGTTTAAAATTGGCTCTCCTGTTGGAGTCAATGGGCAAGGCCAATGGAGAAAGTGGACGAGACCAGCGATTGGTCAGTTATCAAGTTATTGAAAGGAAAGTGTCTAAAATTAGAACAATTGGATAAGAGCTTTGTTTTGTTAAATCTTAAACAAGAGGCCCATGAGGGCCTGAGACGCTCTATTGGTTATCAAGTTTTCCGTTAAAGAAATCTGATATTTAAGGAAGTTAATTGCTCAAAGAAGAATGCATTAAGAAAAAAAGGGCTTTATCCCCTTTATCATTTTAAGCAACAATCCTCAATGCCCCTTTTCCCATGTTTCATGACGGATCCACTCCATTTCCAAAAGAAAGTTACCTTATGACCCTATAATCATTCTGTGAATATTTCATCAGAATCTGACAATAATTGTGGACTTTATCACATAAACAGGATTGTTTTGAATGAAAATCAATAAGGCCCCTTTTCCTGTGTTTTCTGATGGATCAATTTCATTCCAAAAGGAACTTTCCTTACAACCCGACAATTGTCCTGTGAAATTTAAAGGACAATTTGATAATGATTATGATCTTCATCACATACACAAGAATGTTTTGAATGATAATCTGTAAGGCCCCTTTTCCTGTGTTTCGAATGCCACAGTTATTCCATGCACCTTTGAAGAGAATCCAATGAAACTGTTGACTTTATTGTGTTAACAAAGATATTAAATTCAAGTTCTCATAAGGCCCCTTTTCCCGTGATATTTTAATGTTGCTTTTATCATTCTGTGACAGTTAAAAGTGTGTCCGATGAAATATTGGGAATTCATTATGTTTACAAGAATATTTAAAAAAAATCACATGGCCCCTTTTTACATGATACTTGATGGATTGTATCCAGTTCTGAAAAGATCCATTTAAGTATTTGTAAAATCATTCTGTGAAATTTTGAAGTGAATCTGTCGAAATCAAGGGACATCATTGTGTTAACCAGAATATTTAAGAGAGTTTTTCATAAGGCCCCTTTTAATGTGACCCTTGCCATAGTCAGATCCACTGTCAAAATCAACAATTGGAATGATAGTACAATCCATCTGTTTAATCTGTGGAATTTATTGAGTTAATGAGTTTATAGTGAAATCTTCAGAGGGCCCCTTTTCTCATGATACTTTACGGAAAAAACCAAATTTCAAAAGGAACAATTCTAATGAAGGTACAATCATTCTTTAAAAGTTAAAGAGAATCAATGAAAATAGTGGACTGAATTGTGTCAAGAATTTTTGTAACAAAATTTTCATAAGGCCCCTTTTTTTGTGAAACTTAACAAATCAGACCCAATGTACAAAGGAACAATCCTAATCATAGTTTGACGAAAATGATAAAGACTGAGGACTTAATTGTAAAAATGATGTTTTGTAACAAAATTTTTATAAGGTCCCTTTTCTTGTGTCACTTAAGCAATCAGACCTATTTTACAAAGGAACAATCCAAATGATGGTACAATCATTCTATTAAAGTTTGAAGAGATTCTGATAAAGACTGAGGGCATTGTTGTGTTTATGAGGATTTGGTAATAATTTTTCATACAGCCCCATTTCCTATGATACTAGACAGATCAGGCCCAATTTGGAACGAAACAATCCTTATGATGGTACAAACATTCTGTGAAAGTTTGAACAGAATCTGATGAAAACTGCAGACTTTATCTTGGTGTAAAATTTTAAAAATAAAATTTTCATAAGGCTCCTTTTCCTGTGATACTTGAAGGATCAGGTCTCATGTCAGTATCAACAATCGTGATTATTGTACAATGATTCTGTGAAGGTTTGAATAAAATCCAATGAATCTCTGGACTTGGTTACAAGGATTATAGATAAAAATCTCAAAAGGCCCCTTTTTCCCATGATACTAGACAGATCACGCCTAATTTGAAAAGAAAGAATCCTCATGATGGAATAATCATTCTGTGAAAGTTTTAACAGAATCTGGTGAAAACTGTTGACTTTATTGTGGTATAATGATTTTAAAATTAAATTTCATAATGCTCCTTTTCCTGTGATACTTGACAGATCAGGTCTAATGCAAACATCAACAATCATTATTATTGTACAATTATTCTGTGAATGTTTGAAGAAAATCCGATGAAAGCTCTGGACTTTGTAACAAGGATTTATAAATGAAATTTTCATGAGGCCCCTTTTCCTGTGTTTTTGACAGTTCAAACCCTGTTATGAAAAGAATGATAGTTATGACCTTCCAATCATTCTGTGAAAGTTTCAACAAAATCTGATCAAAGCTGTCGGCTTCATTGTGTTAACAGGGTTTTATTATTTGAATTTTCATATAGCCCCTTTTCCCATGTTACTTGATGGATCTGAACCAATTCCAAAGGGTACTCTTCTTACAAAAGTATAATTATTTTGTTTGAGTATAAAGACAACCCCATCTCATCTGTGGACTTACAAGCATTAATTAAGATTTTTTTAATTGAATTTACCTAAGGCCCCTTTTCCTGTTTCTAAATGGATCAGACCCAATTTGAAAGGAACAACCCTTATGATAGTACAATCATTATGTGAAAGTTTGAAGTCAATCAGGTGAAATCTAGGGCCATGATGTGGTAACTAAGATTTTTTTATTAAATTTTCATAGGCCCCCTTTTCCCATGAAACTTGATGGATCAAACCTACTTCCGAAAGGAAAAACCCATTTAATGTAATAATCATTCTGGGAATGTTTGAAGAGAATTTGTTGAAAACTATGGACTCTATTGTGTTTACGAGGACTTTTTTAATCAAGTTTTTATCGGGCCCCCTTTTCCTTGACTGATCATACCAAATTTTGAAAGGAACAATTCTTATGATAGTACAATCATTCTGTGAAAGTTTGAAGTCAATCAGATGAAAACTGTGGACTCTATAGTGTTACAAAGATCTTTGAATTAAATTTTAATGAGGCCTCTTTTCCTATGTTTCCTGAGGAATCATATCCGATTCCGAAAGGAACAATCCTTATGATGGTACAATCATTCTGTGAAAGTTTGAAGAGAATCCGTTGAAAATTGTTGGCTCTAGATTATTAATAAGAATTTTTTATTAAAATTTTCAAAAGGCCCCTTTTTCCTGTGTTTCTTGACGGATCATACCAAATTTCGAAAGGAACAATCCTTATGATAGTACAATCATTCTGTGAAAGTTTGAAGAGTATCCGATGTAAACTATTGACTCCAGAGTGTTAAAGAGTATTTCTTAAAAGATTTTTCGATTAAATTTTCACAAGGCCCCTTTTCCCGTGTTTCCTGATGGATCTGACCAAATTCCCAAAGGAACAATCCTTATGATGGTACAATCATTCTGTGAAAGTTTGAAGAGAATCCGTTGAAAACTGTGGACTCTAGAGTGTTAACGAGGATCTTTTAATTAAATTTTCATAAGGCCCCTTTTCCCGTGATTCTCGACGGATCATACCCATTTTAGATAGGAACGATCTTAATGATGGTACAATCAGTCTGAGAAAGTTTGAAGAGAATCCGATGAAAACTGTGGACTCTATCGCGTAAACGAGGATTTTTAATCTAATTTTTAATTAAACTTTCATAAGGCCCCTTTTCCCGTGTTTCTTGACGGATCATACCCATTTTCGAAAGGAACGATCCTTATGATGGTACAATCATTCTATGAAAGTTTGAAGAGAATCCGATGAAAACTGTGGACTCTATCGCGTAAACGAGGATTTTTAATTAAGTTTTAATAAGGCCCCTTTTCCCTTGTTTCTTGACGGATCTGACCCAATTTCGAAAGGAACCATCCTTATGTTGGTACACTCATTCTGTGAAAGTTTGAATTGAATCTGATGAAAACTCTTGACTCTATCGCGTAAACGAGGATTTTTTAATTAAATTTTCATAAGGCCCCTTTTCCCGTGTTTCTAGACGGAATATACCGATTTTCGAAAGGAACGATCCTTATGATGGTACAATCATACTGAGAAAATTTGAAGAGAATCCGAGAAGAACTGTCGACTCTATCGCGTAAACTAGGATTTTTAATGGAATTTTTTATAAAATTTTCATAAGGCCCCTTTTCCCATGTTTCTTGACGGATCATACCCATTTTCGAAAGGAACGATCCTTATGTTGGTTCAATCATTCTGTGAAAGTTTAAATACAATCTGATGAAAACTGTGGACTCTAGAGTGTTAACGAGGATCTTTTAATTAAATTTTCATAAAGCCCCTTTTCCCGTGATTCTTGACGGGAAAAGAATCCCCCCAAACCACTGGACCTTATTGAACCCAATTCTTATTTAATAATTTAATAGAATTTTTAATTAAACTTTGAACCAAATTTTTATTTAATAATTTAATAGAATTTTTAATTAAACTTTCATAAGGCCCCTTTTCCCATGTTTTTTGACGGATCAAACCCATTTTCGAAAGGAACGATCCTTATGTTGGTACAATCATTCTGTGAAAGTTTAAATACAATCTGATGAAAACTGTGGACTCTAGAGAGTTAATGAGGATCTTTTAATTAAATTTTCATAAGGCCCCTTTCCCCGTGATTCTTGACTGATCATACCCATTTTCGATAGGAACGATCCTTATGATTGTACAATCATTTTGAGAAAGTTTGGAGAGAATCCGATGAAAACTGTGGACTTTATCGCGTAAACGAGGATTTTTTAATTAAGTTTTAATTAGGCCCCTTTTCCCGTGTTTCTTGACGGATCTGACCCAATATCGAAAGGAACGATCCTTATGATGGTACAACCATTCTGTGAAAGTTTGAAGAGAATCCGATGAAAACTGTGGACTTTATCGCGTAAACAGGGAAAAGTTTAACGGACGGACGACGGACGCACGGACGCCGGACGGGAAAAAGCCATCGCTAAAGCTCTAGTGGCCTTCGGCCAGTAGAGCTAAAAAGCACTGAAAAACTAAGGTTATCACTCCTCTTTCGTTTCATTCGATGTCAAATTAAGTCTTTCGTTGAAAAAGCTTTCATCAGGCTGAAAGGGACCTAACGGATGTTCCATAAAACTAAAACATAAAATCAAAGTACTGAAAGTACTGGAAGCGAGGGAAGCACTGTTTTTAACCTTTTGTCAAAGGTTATCATGATAAATGATTAAAGTAACCCAGATGTAACCCAGAAGTAAACCCAATACAATATGACTTAATCTAATACTGGTTCGAATTCAAACAAGATAAAGACGACCTTTTCAAGTTGGTTGATGTTACAGTAGGAACTTTCGGTACGAGTTTGTTCGGTGACGAAACGAGCGTGGGCCCAGTTGACGTTTCTGCCGGCCTGAGTTACTTCCTTTTGTTATTTTTTCCGCCATTTGCTTGCATGCTGAAAATGGTTGCGTTCTAAATTCACGTTTTATAAAGATTTAGCTTCGTTTGGATTCAAGTGGCCCACAGAGGTAATTGATATGCTTCGGAAGCTTCTTTCTTCTTAATGTTACTTAGCGTATTATGCCAGTTTGTTTTATTATCCGAATTTGAACGTCATTTCGTAAGTCACATTATTTCGGATATTACACAAAGGTAAATTAAGACAAGATTTAGTAATTATATTTTATGTATGATGTACTCTAAGGCACTTAATTTGTTTCTGTCTCAGTCCGTTTATCTAATGCTCAGTAGCGTCAACTTCTTTGAATGCATTAATATGTCTGACTTGTGCGAAAAGGGTTAAATCCAACATGAAGTAAATAAGCGGTAAATATTGGCTATGTTTATGGCAAATTATATTGGCCTTTGTATGTGTCATTTCAGTTTGACGTATTTGATGGAACTACGAACTATCCATTAAAATTCAGTAGCACTCTACCACTTGTTGCGCCTTTCGACCCTACATCATACGCAGAACAGTGAATGCGTACAATCACTGTTACAGTCAAACTCTATGCCATCTGGTTGTCCTGAAAAGGCAAATAACCATGGAAGAGACTGTGTACGACAATTCAATCCTTCACAATGAGCCTCAAGCGGTTGCATAGAAATGTGCAGAAATATGATAAACAGTCAGTTCCAGAAGTGTTGTCATGGAAACCAATTATAATCACAGACAGTAAAGGAAAATATCTGAAAAGGGCTTCACATAAATCAGACTTAAGTGAGAAAAACATAACCTGGTATGGAAGAGGGGGATTTAACTCCGATAATGTAGTGCAATTTCTTTCACATAGTAAAATTAAATCTTTGTTGAAAATTCACAAATACATTCACCTTTACATCTGGGTTGGCACCTGTGACTTTACCCAAAAATGTAAACAGTTCATTTCTTTAAGAAGACCTGTGAATAGAGTTCAGAAAAAATTCTGTGACAATTTATTGGCAATTAAGAGAAAATGTGCCCATTCTAGAATAAGAATTACATTTCTACATGTGCCATTCTATTCTATAAGAAATTGGAATCAACAAAAGGGTCATCAGTGTCCAGAAAACTTCACAACTGATGATCAAGAACTGACCGCAATATTAAAAGACACCAACAGATGGATTGATGAATTGAATAGTGATATCAGTTCTCAATCACCCAGATTTAATAGCGATCTGGAACGCTCTAGGAAGAGGAAGGATGGGAAGCAAAGATACTCCTACAATTTCAAGCTATTGTGTGATGGAATTCATCCTGGTGTTAAACTGTCATGTTCTTGGCTGATGTCTATTAAGAGACAGATAAACAGAGATTGCAAATTGTGATAATATTATTTTGCAGACTTAATATGTTGAAGTTTGAGAATGATAGCTTGGGTTTAGGCTATGTAAAAGCTAACTGACATTAGTTTAAATAGTGTAGTAATTGTTTGAACAATCTCATGAGGAGCATGTAGGCAGGGAATGCCCAGTCACATGTGAATCAAGTGATTGAAACTAATTGACATTAATGTCACATTATGTTACATTATTAAGGGAACATAGGTTTAAGATAGTAAAGGCATTAGATGAACTGAGAAATGTAGTAGATCAATTACAAAGTGTAAAAGATAATGTAATTGCAGAAACAGATAGGCTTGAGCAGGTTGAATTAGATCACCAACATTTAATGCAAATATTTGCGAATGCATACGCGAAATAGAAAGTCAGAAATACGGAAATACGAAATAGCGTCAAACGTGTCAAGGAAGTCGTCGGGTAGCAGGTCATCGTGTTGCTCTAAAAATTCTAGGTTATCAGGTATGTCAAGAATCTTAGATGCTGCTGCAAGAAAAGCGGTTTTAAAACCAAGTTGAAGTATATTGACATTGAGTCAAAATACAAAGCAGAATGGCAAAAAATACGAACTATTAAGGAGTTAGAAATCGCAGGTGCCGAACAAGCTGCTCTGGAAGAGGTCCTGGATCATTCTGACAATAAGTCTGATATTTTCCCCATATCTCTGCCTCAACGTGACTCAAAAGACTATGTTAAAAGCTATGTTCAAACACATGCCGAGTCTTCTGATGTAAAACCTTTGGTAACAGAGCTGTCACAACATATTTCTTTGACAGAGCCCCTTCCCAGTGCATCTATGGCATCACTTGAAGAAAATCTAGACTTGAATACCCCATTGGTCTCTAATGCCATTTCTAGGTCAGTCTTGGCTTCTTCAAGTTTAGCTCAAACAATTGTATCAGTACGTGCTGATTCTTTGAATCCAACTGCTCCATCATTTAACCCTGCTTTTGCTAAACCAGCTGTTGTACAGAGTTCATGGATTCACAAAGGTGTTCGCCCTGCTACAAATTATTCTCTTGTTCCTTCTTCCACCAACGTTGAACTTGTAAATTTGTCGGATGTAGGTTCTGCTAATGTTACTTCTGGCAATAACGCATTTCAAAGCAATGTTATCTCTTCTTCCACAACTCCTGTTACCGACAGCAGTAATGGACCCAGTACATCCAATAGAACAGAACAAGGGTTGATTGAGCTTGCAAAATCATTAGCTGATCAAGTTAGTTTGAGTCGTCTTCCCTCTCCAGAACCAAGTACCTTTTCGGGTGATCCTCTTAGCTATCCTAGTTGGAAATCGGCCTTCCAAATCCTCATTGAACAAAGGCAGATTCCACTTTCAGAAAGGATACACTATCTTAAACGGTATGTTTCTGGTCAGGTTAGAGATGTAATAGAAGGTTATTTTCTTCTTCCGTCAGACAGAGCCTACGTAGAGGCTAAGAAAACATTGGACAAAAGATATGGAGATCCTTTTGTCATTTTGAATGCTTTCAGGGATAAATTGGATAGGTGGCCGAAAATTGCGTCAAGAGATGGAACCAGTTTGAGGAAATTCTCAGACTTTCTTCAGCATTGTCATTTAGCAATGCAAAGTATAAATAGTTTAGGTGTTCTAAACGATGATAGAGAAAACAAAAAATTGCTGACAAAACTTCCAGACTGGATGATTCCAAGATGGGGAAGAATCGTTTCTCAGTGGAAAGAAGAAAGGTTACAATTTCCACCTTTCTACGAATTTGTTGAGTTTGTTACAAAGGAGGCGACAATTGCTTGTGACCCTGTAACCTCTTTGCAATCTTTAAAAGAAGTTAATGATAATCAGAAGAGTAACAAGGTATCCAGCAGACAAGAAAGATTGTCCCATGGTAGTAGGACATTCTTGTCAGAAGTTGAGGAAAGTGATAAGAAGTCCTCTGACAGTGTGCGTCATTTATTGTGCGCTTTCTGTAACAGGCCCCATGATTTGGATGACTGTAGAGCATTTTTGGACAAACCGTTAGCTGAAAGGAAATCATTTACGAAAGAAAAGGGTCTTTGTTTTGCATGCTTACAGGATGATCACATATCAAAGAAGTGCAGACGTAGGAAGAAATGCAAAATCTGTTTAAAGTTTCATCCAACTTCATTACACGGGGATTATAAGATGCCATCAAAGCAAGGTAAAAGAAACGACAGCACTCCAGGAAATTCAGAGGGAGAAACCACTATCAAGACACATTTATCAGGACATACTGGAGCTGTCTCACTCAGTAATTTGGACAAATGCAGGAAATGTTCTATGATAGTTCCTGTTTACGTTTCGCACTGTGACTCTCCAGAGAAAGAAAGACTAATTTATGCGCTCTTGGACACACAGTCGGACACAACATTCATTTTAGAAGAAACATGTGAGGCTCTAGGTGTGTCAGGTGCTGAGGTCAGACTATCTCTCTCTACCATGTATGCAGAAAACAAGATGGTCACAAGCACCAAGATAAAAGGTTTGGAAGTGCGCGGTGTACACAATGGACCAAGAATTAAACTTTCGAACGTGTACACCAGAAGCATTATGCCAGCTAATCACAATCATATTCCTACCTCTGATATAGCGGAGATGTTTCCTCACCTAGAAGGAATCGCGAACCAATTAGGGCCATTGCGAGATTGTGAGATAGGACTTCTCATCGGATACAACTGTCCAAGAGCTTTAGCACCTCGTGAAGTTGTAGCACCAAACGAAGAAGGCCCATACGCCCTGAGAACCGATCTTGGTTGGAATATAGTTGGCGTAGTAGATGTTGAGGCATGCGAAGAAGATCCAATCGGACTAAGTCATCGTATTCTTTCTCAGGAATTGCTTCCAAATTTGGACGATTCATTGTCTTCTTTAGTTATGTTTTCTGTGAAAACAAAGGTCAAAGAAGTAGTTTCCAGTGATGTACTGAAAGTAATGGAACGCGAGTTCGTTGATTTTGCTATCAACGATGCCAAATTCTCCCATGAAGATCAGCAGTTCGTTGGAATACTTAACCAGGGTATCCATTTCGTAAATGGACACTACCAAATGCCTTTGCCTTTCAAGGGTAATGAACCATCCCTTCCAAATAATAGGACCTATGCGTTGAAAAGGTTGAATTCTTTGCGAAAAAGGTTAGAGAAAGATGAAACTTACCGTCAGCATTATTCTCAATTTATGAATGATCTTCTGAAAAACAATCATGCGGAGCTAGTTCTTGTCAATGAAATGGATTCAGAGAAGGGTCGCGTATGGTATATACCACATCACGGGGTATACCACCCTCAGAAATTGAACAAGACAAGAATCGTTTTTGATTGCAGTGCTCAGTTTCAAGGTGAAAGCTTAAACTCACATCTTCTTCAGGGTCCAGATTTGACCAACAAGCTTATAGGTGTGTTGTGTAGATTTAGGAAGAATCCTATAGCGATCACATGCGATGTTGAAAAAATGTTTTACCAATTCAATGTGAACCCTTGCCATAGGAATTATTTGCGCTTCCTATGGTGGAGCAATTGTGGCTTTAGCTCCGAACCCAAGGAATACCGGATGACGGTACATTTATTCGGTGCCACGTCATCGCCGGGGTGTGCGAATTTTGGTTTCAAGCAAATGGCTGAAGATTATCAGGATGAATTTGGACCAGAAGCAGCGGAGTTCATACGGCGAGATTTTTACGTAGATGAGTATCAAGTGTGGACGAAGCCATTGAGCTAATTGATAATACAAGGTCCATGTGTACAAAGGGGGGTCTAAGACTACACAAGTTTGTCTCAAATGACAAAGATGTCATTAAACATTTGGAAACAGAGGACAGGGAAACGAATTTAAAGGATATCAACCTTGCTCTTGATAAACTCCCAATTGAGAGAACGATAGGAATTCTTTGGTGTATTGAGTCTGATACCTTTCAGTTTAGAATTGTTCTTAACGATTGTCCTTTGACAAGACGTGGAATCTTGTCAACTGTTAGTTCCATGTATGATCCTCTGGGATATATTTCACCTGTAATTCTAATTGGCAAACAGATTCTGCAACAAATGTGCGCAGATAAAATGAACTGGGATGATCCATTGCCAGAGGAATTGTACTGTAGGTGGGATAAATGGCGTAGCGGGCTGAAGGATCTGGCCATGATCAAAATACAGAGATGTGTAAGGCCAAAGAATTTTGGTACTGTTACGCTGGCCGAGATGCACCATTTCTCTGATGCTAGTTCGTCAGGGTATGGACAGTGTTCATTTCTTCGCCTGATTGATGAATCGGAACGCGTGCATTGTTCTTTGCTGCTTGGAAAATCTCGGGTCACTCCGTTGAAACCAATAACTATCCCTCGTCTTGAGCTTTCTGCAGCCTTGTTGTCTGTGAAAATTGCCTCTTTCTTAGACCAGGAACTTGATTTTAAGGGTCTTTCCGTGAGTCATTTCTATTGGACTGATAGTAAGGTTGTCCTTGGGTACCTTTCAAATGAAGCTAGGCGTTTCCTATCTTTGTTGCCAATAGAATTCAGCAGATAAAGGAACGTACTAAACCATCACAATGGCAATATGTTTCCTCAAAGCAGAATCCTGCGGATATAGCCTCTAGAGGAGCAACAGCGAAGGAAATCCACAGTGATTCCAAATGGTTCAATGGTCCAGACTTTCTATGGGAACGACAACTGCCGAATCGAATTGAAGTGCCATCTGAAGTGAATATTGGTGATCCTGAAATAAAAAGGGGTCAGTGCTTTACGACTAAAATTGAGCCCGTTCAGTTTACCTCAATAATTGATGGTCTTCAATACTTCTCCGATTGGCATAGAGCTAAAAGGGCAGTGGCAGTCTGTTTGAGATTTATTGATCAACTTGGTCAGAAATTGATCAAAAGGCCCAGTCAAGTGGAGATGTATAAAAACAAATGTTCTTCAAAGTTTAAACGTGTAACTGTGTCCGAGTTACAAAGAGCAGAAGCGGTAATCGTCAAGTGTGTTCAAAGTCACCACTTCAGTCACGACATAAAGTGTCTCAAATCCAATGAGATCTTTGAATCACCATCTGGCAGAAAAGAATTGATTGCTCGTCACAAAGTGCTTAAAGGCAAATCACAATTGCATAAGTTGGATCCTTTTCTAGATCAAAATGGACTACTTCGAGTCGGAGGTAGACTTAAAAATGCTGAATTGCCATACTTAGTTAAACACCCAGTTGTCTTGCCTAGAAGGAGTCATATAACAGACTCGTTATTCGTCATTTTCATGGTAATGTTCTTCACCAAGGCAGAGGGATCACAACTCATGAAATTCGGGCCAATGGGTTTTGGATTGTTGGTTGTAGTTCGGCAGTATCCTCTTTCATTTCAAACTGCGTTTTTTGTCGAAGGTTGCGCGGATCTACACAAGATCAAAAGATGGCAGAATTGCCTTCCGATAGGCTTAACCCCTCTCCTCCTTTTACATTTTGTGCTGTAGATCTGTTTGGTCCCTGGTATATCAAAGAAGGTCGGAAAGAACTTAAAAGATATGGTGTTCTTTTTACTTGTCTTGCATGTAGAGCAATTAATGTGGAAACCTCAAACTTCCTTAGCACTGATTCCTTCATAAATTCATTGCGACGGTTCATTGCTATTCGTGGCCCAATCCGACAACTTAGGTCAGATCGTGGTACTAATTTTGTGGGTGCAGAGCGAGAGCTCAAGGAAGCATTCATGGAGTTGGATGAAGAGCGTATTAGCCAATTTCTCTTAAAGGAGAACTGCGACTTGTTTAACTTTAAAATGAATGTTCCCTCCGCATCTGGTATGGGTGGGGTCTGGGAAAGGCAGATCCGATCTGTTAGAAATGTCATGTCAACTTTATTGCATCAGCACGGGTCACAATTAGATGACGAAGGGTTGAGAACCTTCTTGTATGAAGCTGCAGCAATAGTGAATAGTCGCCCTCTCACTGTTGATACACTTAATGACCCTTTATCTTCTCTTCCATTGAGCCCAAATCTTTTACTGACTATGAAAACCAATGTTATACTTCCTCCTCCAGGACTCTTCCAGAATTCAGATCTCTACTCGCGTAAGCATTGGAGGCGTGTACAGTATTTGGTTGATCAATTTTGGGTAAGATGGCGGTCCGAGTATATGCAAAATTTGACTCTCCGAAATAAATGGAATTTACATAGGAGAAACCTGTCAGTTGGCGATGTCGTTCTTCTAAAGGAAGAAAACCAACCGCGTAGCGAATGGTCTTTGTGTCGCGTCGTAGAAGTGACGACTGGGGATGATGGTCTTGTGCGCAAGGCAAAGGTCGCAATTGGTCAACCAAGCTTAGATAGTAAGGGTAGAAGAAAATCTAAGGTATCTTATCTTGAAAGACCAGTACATAAACTAGTTCTTTTGAAAGAAACCGAGGATATCCCCGTCGAGGAGCCTTAACTGACCTGTCCATTGCATTTTTACTAATATGTCTTAATGTTTTTTGTTTTGGTGCCGTGACCAGGGTCACTATGTAAAGCACTTGCAATGATGGTTTTGATCGAAGTTGATCATTTGAAATTAGTTTGCGAACTAATTTGGGGAGCCATGTTACAGTAGGAACTTTCGGTACGAGTTTGTTCGGTGACGAAACGAGCGTGGGCCCAGTTGACGGTTCTGCCGGCCTGAGTTACTTCCTTTTGTTATTTTTTCCGCCATTTGCTTGCATGCTGAAAATGGTTGCGTTCTAAATTCACGTTTTATAAAGATTTAGCTTCGTTTGGATTCAAGTGGCCCACAGAGGTAATTGATATGCTTCGGAAGCTTCTTTCTTCTTAATGTTACTTAGCGTATTATGCTAGTTTGTTTTATTATCCGAATTTGAACGTCATTTCGTCAGTCACATTATTTCGGATATTACACAAAGGTAAATTAAGACAAGGTTTAGTAATTATATTTTATGTATGATGTACTCTAAGGCACTTAATTTGTTTCTGTCTCAGTCCGTTTATCTAATGCTCAGTAGCGTCAACTTCTTTGAATGCATTAATATGTCTGACTTGTGCGAAAAGGGTTAAATCCAACATGAAGTAAATAAGCGGTAAATATTGGCTATGTTTATGGCAAATTATATTGGTCTTTGTATGTGTCATTTCAGTTTGACGTATTTGATGGAACTACGAACTATCCATTAAAATTCAGTAGCACTCTACCACTTGTTGCGCCTTTCGACCGTACATCATACGCAGAACAGTGAATGCGTACAATCACTGTTACAGTTGAATTTAGAAAACCTTTCCCTTGTTGGGTAGAAAACATTGTGGTTAATGTTACAAGCAATTCCTTTATTGTCCACAATGTTTTCCAAAGCTTTTTCTTGAGATGCTTAAAAAGCGGAATCGGGTGGGAATGGGTTAAATAGCATATTTTTGAAAGAGTACTCTAGAATTCGAAAAGAGTGTGCAATATTCCTGAAATATATGAGGACTATTTTTATGGCGCAGTCATTAATTGCATTTAGAGGTAAATCCTCCAGTGGCAGTTTGCACTCGTCGAACTTTAAGATGACCTCAAAAGTTTGTAAGTTAACTTAAGCTACCAATGCTGACGCTTTGCTAGCTAAAAAGGTCCTAAAGGTCAACTAAAGGTTGCATTCATCAAATAATTTCATCGTAAGGTAGAACGATCATTCTATATTTAGGAAATCATCAAAGAGCGAAAAGTTTCATCTGCGTGCGGTCAGCCTGTGCATGCAATCCGGGTCCCGGGTTCGATCCCCGGCCGCGGTGAATATCCTTTCTAACATTTATCTCCCAGCAATAGGTGGATAGTAATAAACCTAAGTGGGATAAACAGCTGGAAGCTAGGAAAGGGTGTAGTGGTAGTACTGGTGTGAGAAATACCAGGAACCCATTGTTAGGTACTCCAGTCGCCGCGATATGACTGAAATACTGATAAAAGTGGCGTCAAATCCCATTCAGGTAATCATTTAATCAATCCTTTGTCTGACCAGGGTCGATACTATTCGCACAATCCTTGCCCCCCCCCCTTTCATTTGGCGAGGTATATACTGGCATTTCGAGGGTTAATTGCAATACAGTTCTAAGTGTGTATATAATATACATACACTAAGAACAGTATCACGATTATCCGTCTATCTATTATTGCCCAAATTGAAAAACGAATAAACTAACATACTCTTCTTCAAATGACATTTTTTTACCATTCCTTATTTTAAAGGTAATCTACAGCAAGGCATCCCCAGGAAAGAAATGGCAATGACTTTTGAAGATTCAAGTCTATGAGGTTAGACAAAAGACTTTATCCTATTACCTAACGGTACAGTTTTAGAATGGTACAAATTCAAAAATGCTATAGACGACAATTTTAAGTTCGCGGAATATTCAATGTTTTGTGTCTCTTGGGGTAGAAAACATTGTGTATGCTTGTAACAAGCAATTTCTACATTTTCCACAATGTTTTCCAAAGCATTTTTGTTTGAGGAGTGAGTGTGTGTTAATGGTTTAAGAGAGAAAATGTGTGATTTACTATTCCTTTCGTCTACCATATGCGTGAAAGATTCACAGTTCTACAGATTAATACGATGGAGACACATGAAATACAATAAGTCAATGTTTTGGCCAACTCTAAGCATCATTGTTTTCCGTTCATATTGACATTTGCGGTAATGATAGATCTGCCGGAAATATGTTTATTGTATGTGTTCCTCTGCAATTTCTGAATAGGAGCCAAGTTATTACGTAAGTACTTTATTAGCCGATTCTTTCGTAGACAGAAAATTTTAAGGGAAAAAAATCAGAAAGATGTCAAGTCGAAGAATTCGATATATTATTTATTTAAGATGTCAAAAGAAAAATAGCTGTATATCCCGACATTCGAATTAACCCATTACCAGACGACTAAATTTAGTCTTGTTTAATGGAAAGAAGGGATAGAAAACGTTTTGAGAAAAGGAGAAATTTCTTGTAACAAGCAACATTTCCTTTTCTCAATATGTTTTCAATTATCACATTCCTTCGGAGCCTCAAAAGGCGACATTTAGTGGTATGGGTTAAAAACCCGTACGGATGCCTTGCGCCAGGCTGTAAGATGCTGAAACGCGTATAAAAAATATATCGACAAGGGGGCACAATCCTTACATATTTAGAGTTACCTCCTTTGATAGTATGGATGCTCTCTTGATAGTGATTGAAATAATGCTATCAGTAATACCACAAGGGTATACAAAATGTTTAAGGCTTTGCACGACAACCAAGGCGACAAGGACGCAGACGTGAAGAAGGCTGTGATAATACCCTGACTTTTCTCCGAAAACAGTTTAGATAACAAGAATTCCGCCTACGGGTGCCTACGCTCGGCTGTTGGTTGCTGGATAGTGGACAAAATGCATCTAGAGTTATCCCCCTTGATAGTATAGGTTGCTCTGTTGATAGTGAACAAGTGTGCCAAGTTTCAAATCAATGCCTTTAGTAGAACCAGAGATATCACAAAATGTCAAAGTTTTCGCACGACGACGACGACAACGACGACGACACCAAGGCTATAGTAATACCTCGGATTTTCTCTGAAAACAGCCGAGTTAAAAATACAGAATGTTAAGAGAGGGGGAGAGGGGAGTTGTGATAATTACAATACATTTTGGTGCTCAAATTTAATCGAGGTAATCCGTGACCTATCACACGAAAAGGGACCATCGGGGAATTATGTTTTACAAATATTTGGAAAACAGGTATGATGCAGTGGAGGTGGAAACTCTGCAAAAGTTTTGTTCCTGTTCAGCCCGCACATCCCATGGAGCTTAACCCTTTCCTGTACAATTCCCGGTTTTTACGTCCATGCAATTTTATACTTAAGAAAATATTGTGAAAAAGAAGAAATTGCTTATATCAAGCAATTTCTTCTTTTATCACAATATTTTCCACCACATAGAATGGTTTCGTTTCAAATTGCGCTCACTTTTCATTGTCGTCGACAACATCTTTGAAATTGGGCCAGTATAAAATTTTGAGAAACAGAAAAGCGTTAATAATCACCTTTTTTGATCTCGAAGGAAAACAATCACCTCCAGAGGACTTTGTGCTTCAGAACATTGCAAAAAGTATTGATGTTAATTAGAATACATGTATTCGTCAACATTCAAAGGGTTTTTAACCTTTTCCTGTTTCTTTAAATTTTAGACTGAGCCAAATTGACTGAAATGGGTTGCTTTGTTTGTTTGAATGGGCTTTTACGCCGCTTTCAACAATCTTTCAGTTATATCGCGGCGGCTGGAGCACCTAACAATGGAATCCTGGTATTTCTCCCACCAGTACCACCATTACATCCTTTCCTAGCCTCTAGCTGCTTTCCGAATAGGTATACGATTATCGACCCATTAGTGAGAGACAATAAGTCGGAAAGGATGAGTGCCGCCGTCGGGGATCGAACCCGGGACCTCTAGATTGACAGTCCGACGCGCTAGAAATGGGTTGCAGATGACAACATAAATTGGATGCAATTTGTAATAAAACCATCCAATGTGGTAGAAAATATTGTGGGAAAAGCAGAAATTGCTTGTTACTAGCAATTTCTTCTTTTTCCTTTATGTTTTCCAACGCATTAAAAAATTATGACGGATTTGTACTGGAAAGGGTTAAAGCGTATTTCTTTATCGCCCGGCTCTCATGTGTAAAATATATTACAACTTACACTATCTATCATTTCAAACAATACTCTGTTTCAAGACAAATCAAAATCATCTAATCTCGGGGGAATATAAAATGACAGCGTAAGTTTTGCGCTCCGAATAGATAAAAATATATTATTCCTAATCTGTCGAAGTACGTTAAAGGGGAGGCAGGTTGTATTAGAAATCGAGTATTAAGTTGAAAAAATATGGCATTTCCTTTATGGTAAAAAATATGCATCAGCATATGCGGTCGACTGGTGGGTCAAAACATAGTAATTATTTAAGAGATGAAGTGATTATTTCTTTGTTTTCATGGAGGTATGAACTGAAAAACCTAATCACACTGTATGAATACGCGAAGCGGATTCATACATTATATGATTAGGTTTTTCGGTTCATACCTCCGTGAAAACAAAAAATATTCTCTTCATTTCTTATAATTTAATAGTATCGAGCGAAAAAAGCCGAAGCCCTACATGTTTTGATACCTTTTTTGTATGGGACTATTTTGTGCCGAAGCATACAAAATAGCTGCATGCTCAAAAATTTGTTCATAGAGTAATGAATAACTTTTTCGACCAATCAGAACGCTCGTTTATGATAGACGAAACTAAATATTAAATTATAGTTAATTCAAATAGAATAGATAACTGTTCAGCTCATGCAAACACAGCATAACAAAATAGAGCAACTAACATACAAAAATACTCAAACAACATTGGGACTACCATGCATGTGTATGATCTCATTTTGTTGCACCTTTTAACCACACAAGAAACTCCCTCCCCTCATACCCCCCCCCCCAAAAAAAAAACCAAAAAAAAACAAAAAAATAACCACCACCACCACCACCAACAAAACAAATAAATAAGTTAAAAACAAAAACAAAAAAAGCGTAACTACATTTACAAAAACAACAACAAAACCAGACTGATTTTTTATCGTTGCTTAATTACCTTAAGGTAGCCGGGTCTAACTTTGTGGACTACTTCTCGTTCGCGGATGTTTTCCATATAGTCTGCGATATAGTCCACCATCTCTCGCCCATACTTACGAAACTCCTCCGCGTTCATTTTCTGAAATTTGGAGAGCATAAAATATCTAAAAGCATTTACACGGATTTTGTTAAATACTCTAAGATCCAGAAATTTTTGTTATTGGTCGAATTGACGAATTGGGATGTCAAACAGCGAATCTATAGACCAATCAAATCAAGTGACGAGAAGTGAACTGAACTTCAACATCGCTCGACATTTAAGAGAAATTTTCTTTATTTGTGTTTTGGCGGTTCAAATGGAGTAACTACAGCTTATTCAAGTTGATTCAATCTATCAGATCATTGGACTATTATAATTATTCACATTATTATTATTTTCTGCTCTATTTTTACAAACCTGTAGACATAGTTTTACAGGTCAATAAGTTTGTTTGTTTGAATAGGTTTTAACGCCGCTTTCAACAATCTTTCAGTTATATCGCGGCGGCTGGAGCACCTAACAATTGATTCCTGGTATTTCTCACACCAGTACCGCCATCACATCCTCTCCTAGCCTCCAGCTGCTATCCCACATAGGTCTACGATTATCGACCCATTGGTGGGAGCCAAATAGTCGGAAAGGATGAGTGCCGCCGTCGGGGATCGAACACGGGACCTCTAAATTGACAGTCCGACGCGCTACCAACTGCGCTATGACGGCGGCTCCATAGGTAAATAAGAGGCAAACGGGTCTGACCAAACGTTCTCCGACTTCCCCTTTTTATGACATTCTTATATCATTGAATTCCATTGAGACTTTAAGACTTTGAGGCAAAGTTATTGAAAAGAGTACAATAACCCACATTGTCCATGTGTTAAGTACCCAAACTGGTTAAATTTGAGAATTAAATTTAGTCAATCAACAAAGAGATAAAAACCTGCTGTCTCTGAAAATATTGTTAAAATAATTTCTAATTTTAGATTCCAATTTGTATGTTAACGACAGGTCCGTTTCCGCCCTAGACCACGAACTTTCCAAAAGCTCCTGAGTAATCAAGTGGCAAATCTCTTTAAGTATATTAACAAAATGATTTGAATGGTCGATTGATTCTTCGATTGTCAGCCGTGAACCACCACTTCAGACGGTTAAGGTAATATGCTGAAAGAGATTTGTCATCCACTAATTCAGACGGTTAAGATTATATGCTTAAAGAGATTTGTCATCCACTAATTGAGACGGTTAAGATTATATGCTTAAGAGATTTGTCATCCACTAATTGAGACGGTTAAGATTATATGCTTAAAGAGATTTGTCATCCACTAATTGAGACGGTTAAGGGAGTATGCTAAAGGAGGTTTATCATCCACCGATTCATACTGTTAAGGCAATATGCTTAAAGAGATTTGTAATCCACTATTCAGACGGTTAAGGTTATATGCGTAAGGAGATTTATCATCCACTTATTTAGATGGCTAAGGGAGATTTATCAACCACCGATTCAGACTGTAAAGGTAAAATGCTTAAAAAGATTTGTAATCCACTATTCAGACGGTTAAGGTAGGTTGCTTAAGGAGATTTGTCATCCTATAATTCAGACGAATAAGAGTAGATGCTTAAGAAGACTTATCATCCACCAAATTAGACGGTTACGGTTATATGATTAAATAGATTTGTCATCCACCAATTCTGACGGTTAAGGTAATATGCTTAAGAAGATTTGACAAATCTCCTTCAGCAAATAACTTAACCGTCTGAATTCGCGGATCGCGGCTGTCAATAGGAGAATCAATCGACCAATCAAACTATTCATTTATAGCGGAAGTGACTTTTGAACTCAAACATTTGCTGACATTCATGTTATTTGGTTTGGCGACTTAAATTCCGTAACGGCAGTTTTGAATGAGATGTATATGACGTTTAGGTCACCAACCAGTCATTTACTTTTTGGTTACATTTTACGGAGCATATTTGTTGCAAATTAACGGCGTTATATATCAAAGTGGAACGCCGTATCTGGATCAGCGGTCATGAATGATAACTTTTAGAGCTATTCTAATCAGAGTAGAGGCCCTGTTTTTTTCACCTATGAAAAGGTCGGTTAATTTAGGTACGCCCTCGTCCGTTCGCCGTCCTCTGGCATAAAAAACCAAGGATGGAGACGGCTAAAACAAACATAAAACTGTAGAATAGATGCAGAACTCATGGAAAATTAAACATTTTAGCATGAGGATCATTTTTGTGTACTTAACAATGCTGTTTTCGTCTCAGACTATTTTTTTTAAAAAGAACTTCTTTAACCATAAAACGACGTGTAGTAAATTCCAGTGACGTCACTCCATGCATAAGGCTGGTAAGAATGTCCAAAATTTCATCAACAAATAATTGTCGTCTGAAACCTGAACCATTCTAAAATTTTGTCGTTTGGTCATTGGTTGGTGTTTTATCACCGTGTGATGGTGTTTTATCCTCTCTTCTGGCAGTATTCTCCCTAACAACTAGCCGTCTCCTGGGACGTCGCTCATATGGACATGTGCTATGGTAAATATGCAATTGAAACACACTCGGCCATTCCCGTAAACTTTGGAACAGACTTCGGACATATGTAAGGCGGAGCATTATGTTACAAAACGGTGCATTTTGTTAGCCGAAAACAGTGTAGGAAAATTATTGATTGATTGATTGATTGATCGATTGGTTGATTGATTGATTGATTGATTGATTGATTGGTTGATTGATTGATTGGAGTTTAACGCCACTTTTCACAGCATTTCAGGCATTATCGCGGCGGCTGGGGCACAGTGTAGGAGAACGAAGTGCATTATCTCGGTAAACCCGGATGGTACTGAAGTCTCAAAATCGATATAAAACTTAAATTTACTTTTGATGTTTCATGTTTTGCGCCGATATCAAGTTTTCTTTAAAGACCAAACAGAGTTGTTAAAGAACCTTTATATGATGCATTTTACCAAAGTTGCTTTGCGTAACAGATAGCGCCATTTGGAAGTTGGTCACTATCAAAAAATAACTATCAGTCGTTAATATTTTTCTTTTCTTTCTTTCTTTTTTTTCAGACTTCGTCTTCGTTTCAACTCCTTTAAAATAGGACACGTCACTTCAAAACAACAGCACGTAAAATTGATAAAATCGAAGCTCTGCGTGATCGTATTGGGGGATGTATGCAGAATTTTCCGCTCTTTGAATGAAAAAAAAAATAAATAAATAACGGATCGAGTCTTTCTGAAGTTTATGTTCCAAACGATCGGATGATACGCTTGTCAAAAAGTGTAATATTTATGAATGAATGTGTTCGTTATACATAATAAAATAAAACAAAAGCACCGCCCATGGATGCCAACGCTCGGCTGCAGGTGCGGAATAATGCAAAAAATCCAAGTCGAAAAAGGAGAAAAACTCTTTACAAAAACTAATTTTTGGAGTTATCCCCCTTGATAGTTTATATAGCTCTTGCGATGATCAATACACGTGCCAAGTTTCATGAGGATATCTTCAATAACATCAGATATATGACCAAGGTTAAAGTTTGTCACGCCAACGCCAACGCCGACGCGATTGACGCTCAGTTGATGACAATACCTCGGGTTTTCTTCGAAGACAGCCGAGCTAATGAAATAAAATAAAAATATCAACATACAACATCAACAACAAGAAAATTACTTACATAATTAATTGCAGTCTCTAAACCATCAACAAACATCGAATTTCGAGGCCGAACATGAAAATCACGTGGTGAATCCTTCTCACATTTTGATAAGAGGATTATGTATTGATATATTTGAGCCACCGTGGTAAAAATGTGTTTTCAATTGAATGAGAAGAAAAATGCTAGTGAAGCGTGGAAGTCAATGAAGAAGTGCACAGTGGACCGTAGTTAATGAAGTTTACTTTACAGAATAAGGTGAGGGTATGACTGTACTGGCTTTTACATAATCTATATTAGTTTTAATTTCATTTTCTAACATATATAATGCAAGTCCCTATTTGATAAATCGCGTGTCAATCAAATAATCAGTCAAACAACGAAAGCATTCATACAGACTGGAAGTTATATTAGAACTCCGACATTGCCCGCCATTTTTGTGAAGTATTTTTGTTGGTGCTGAGGTTTTAACGTCGTAACTAAAGCTTATTCAAACTGCAGTTACGACATTTAGGTCACAAATAAACTATTCTACATTTTATTAAATGCAAGTGGCTACCGATTTCGCAAAATAACAACGTTTAAAATTGCAAAGGAATCTACCGTTGGAGTCAATGGGCGAAGCCAACAGAATTATTGGGCGGAACCAGCGATTGGTCTATTAAACTAATTCTGCCTGTAGTCGTGGTACTTATAATCTATCCTTAACCCTTTACTGTATTGCAAAATTTTAGACCTGTCCAAATTCAAAGATTTAGCAGACGAAAATTTAAGGTTGATTCAATTTGAAAAATAACCATTCAGTAGGGAACGGGTTAAACTGTTTCTAGCCTAGTTGAATATTTGAACACGAGTAACAGTCAGATACCAACTCTAAATGATTGATTGAATGGGGTTTAACGCCACTTTTAACGGTATTTCGGTCATATCGCGGCGGATGGAGCACATAACAATGGATTCCTGGTATTTCTCACACCAGTACTACCATTACACCATTTCCTAGCCTCCAGCTGCTATCCCACTTAAGTTTACGATCATCCACCCGTTGGTGAGAAACAAATATCGGAAAGGATATGTGCCGCCGCCGGGGATCGAACCCATAACATAGATATCAACTCTAAACAACCTAACACCACTTTTTCTTTGTTATGGTGTTCTGCATAGATCTAAAACACGCAATATCGCCCTTTGTTTACAGGGCCCTTTTTTTTGGAATGAAGAAGGATATCCTTGAAAATCTTCTCGTCCTAAATCATTAGGCCTAGAAATTTGATAATAAGTATATATCAATGCCTATTGACACTCTACCAAAATACTTCAAAGAATTAACGTACTCTAGAAATTAGCTCTAAATGGTAGGATCTTCATTATACCTAGGATGAAAGGAGAACACCTTTTAAAAAAAAAATCCAAAATAATTAGGGTGTAGGGCTTTTATTTTGTTTTGATCCCCAAAAAGATGTAAATATCCTGTCTTGACCCTTATAAATTCCTCTCAATGGGTCAAATGAACCCCTTGGGAGAAATTGCTGAGGGTCAATACAGAATGTTTAAACCCTCTAATTTTCAGTGATGTATCTAATTTTTCTTACCCTTTTAAGAAGATCTATAAAAGTGAATCAAATTATCTAGGAAAGGTCCATTTATCCTTATAAAAGCCTTCAAACTTAGGTTAACGGTTCGTTCGTTTTGTTTGTTTGATCCCCTTCAAAATCATTTTAGCCCTTAAAAATTTCATGACCAAGAAGTCAAAGACACCCCTTAATTTCAGAGGCTAGAAAAACCCCTGAACCGTTTTATAGTAAGATCTTTCATTTGACCAATCGCTGGTCCCGCTATACTTCTCCGTTGGCCTCTCCAATTTACTCCGTTATTAAGTTCTGCTTCGGGTATAAACGGCGACTTTTTGCTAAATGTATACATGTAGCTAGTACCATATGAAAATAGTAGTAGAATTGTTTGTTGGCGATCTAAACGTCGTAACTACAGCTTGAATAAGCTTTAGTTAGGACGGTTTAGTCACCAAACCAACAAAAATGTTTCACACAAATGCAGGCCAATGCTTACAGTTCAAAGATCAATTCCGGATTGAATGAATAATTTGATTGGTCGGATTAATTCCTTGAATGACAGCCGCGATTGGTCAGTTCATGGACTCCTCGTCAGTCTCTGGTATTTTTGGCGCAAATTGCGGCACCGACGTTATTGACAACTCCTGTCGGGGTTTCTTTTCGATCACAGCCGTTTGTTGCTAGACTTTTTAATTTTCTTCTTCAGGGTTTGATATTTCACATTTTAGTCCAATCGCTACATTCTTGCCTATATAAAAGCAAGTACATAAAATTATTTATTCGTTTATTTGTAGAATTATTTCCTCGTGGAAGGTATTTGATACATTTCCTTCCCCCGCAACCCTTCCAACAACCGGATAATCGGACAAAGAAGCAGGAAACGTGAATTTGTATATTTGTTTGAAAAAAAAAATAATAAAAAAATCAAGCGTGAGACGGAGAGAAGTCTGAGTAGTGAATTGATTGCTTGAACGCCACAGGATTTAACTTATTATCACCTGTCAGAATTTAGACAGGTTCAAAGTCAAAGAAGTTGTAAACGACAATCTTGTTGATGACATTTTAAAAAAATTTGTCCTTAACGATAGAAAACATTCTGGATAATGAATAAATTGCTTGTGATAAGCAATTTCTTCATGTTGTATAATGTTTTCCAAAGTTTTGAAAAGCGGAATCGGTTAATCCGTTGTAGATTAACCAATTGCCAGACGACAAATATTCAGACTTTCCAAAATTTTAAGAAGTTGCAGACGACAAATTTTAGCTGATGAATAAGGTTTTTAAGCCGCTACATAAGAATCTTAAGAATTCTTAATGAACAATTATTTACTAAGCATTGTCTTAAACAAGTTGCCTTAACGACGTCGAATATTTTCACTAAAAAAACACACACAAAAAACTCGTCCTTTAAGACGTCTGAAAATCTTATTTAGCGGGGTTTTTCATCTCGACGAAAAGAACGCACCTCTTGATAACGGATCAAATTATACACAGGAAGCGCATTAATACACGAAACTCGACATAATATATATAAAAAGATATCGAAACGGAGTAAACTCCATTCAAACAAACAAACAAACAATTGTCCTTTACACTGTTGCTTGCTAAAGATCTTTGAATGAGTTTCAAGAGATGCAGCTTCACCTAAGTAGAACAGTAATGGATAAATGAGAATCGACACTGAATGTATTTTTGGTACGGACGGTTGGGGACTATGCATTTAATGTTTTTTGCCCGCTCATTATTTCTTGAAAAAAAATCTGAGTGGGCATATTCCAAGGACCGTTCCTGTGGAAGTTGGTTAAATTCTGCCGTTGTTTCAGTGAAGAAAATATCTAAGTAAAAAAGTTTGCTAACGGTTTGACTCGCTACGAACTAAAGGGCTCGACAAAGGCTTCGCCGAAGGGAGACTAAACGTTTAAATTGGTGGAGCAAAATGTACTGTTTTTTGTTTAATCAATTCCCATTTAACAAAAATTAAGACTAGTTCGAATTGAAAGAGGATGCAGACGGCAATTTTTTATTGATGAAATTGTAACAAGCAATTTCTTCATTTTCGACAATGTTTTCAAGAGCCTTTAATTTAAGGGGCGTCGAAAAGCGTCATTGTGTGGGAATGGATTAACATATAAAATACACGTAATTTTTAAAGCTATGACCAGAATATTCCTGTTTTTATTAGAGTCAGTCCTTTTTCGGATTCCTTTGGGTGTAAGAATACCAAAAAGTAGTTAAAAACTCATTTTTCATGGAGGTATAATACAAATTACTCACCAAATCAGAATTCGATAGACACTCCTATAATCAAATTATTTGTTTTTTAAACTAAACATGTGCCTTAAAAATGACACAAATCAAGCAAATATTTTACTGTTTTGAGAAATTGCTTTTTATTATATATCTTGCTTTGAAATCTTGGGATTTCTCAGTGTAATAAATTTTGATAACGTCCCTGGAGTGACATTAACACTTTTTATATTTTTAGGAACTACTTTTTTTCCAACCCAATGACATTATAGAGAGTCTATCAAAAAGATTCGTTTCGATATTTTAAAAAAATTTAAATAAAAAGGTATATAATAAATAGAATAATCAACTTGTTATTCCAGATACGAAAAAAATATTTCACTCGGATGCGTTGTTAGGCGTTAAAAAAACTCGTGCTGCGCACTCGTTTTTTTCAACGCCTAACAACTCATCCTCGTGAAATATTTTTTTCATATCTTGAATAACCAGTTGATTATCCTCTATTTATTAAACTACTTAGAGAGCAAGAATACCAAAGACAGTTCCTTACTTCCTTTTTTCATTAAGGGATGAAAAAATATTTCAACCTATCAGATTTCATCAACTTTGAATTATTTATAACGAAAACAATTGTTAATTTGCAAACGGCCATTCAGTGTTGGCTAAAGCTTATAAAAACTGATGCAGATTAAGCATAAATACACAAAAATACACAAAACCGTTTCCCTTTCTTGAAATATAAACGCCATTACTTGTCTTCTTGGGTGTCATTTAATTTTGTGATAGCCTAGCCACACACAAAAAGACATGGAATAATTGATACTTATTCTTGGCATGTTCTGTCGTATTTAAACTCAATTAAATCTAATAGTATTTATATTCTGAATTAAACTACTTAGTAAGCACTCACCTTTAATTAGATTTTATCTCTGTCAAATGTGAAATTTTTTTACATGTAGCGTAAAATCGTCTTATCAAAAAGTTCTGATATAACATTAGAATCTTATCAGAGTGTATTAGGTTTCCCTTTCTGCATTCAAGATGTTTTCCTTGGCACGAGTGTAATTGTTGTGAGAACAGTAATCGAAAGTACATTAAGATAGATATATAACGTTATATTTGTCTGGATTTTCCTAATACAGTAGTTCGTCAAATTTGCGAAGAGCTATACCAACATGGGTACTCCAAGGAAAAGCTAAATTATGGTTCGAGGTCATAATGGTGCAAAGATGATAAACGTTAAGATTTCAAAAAGCTTCGGTTGCTTCTACGATTTTAACCCGTGCCCGTTGGATTTCAAAATAGATCAGTCAACTAACTGATTCTCTCTTTCCGGTCTCAATGTCGGTGTCTCCCTATCTTTGCAACGGTCTTATTTGGAGCTACCAATATCTAGCCCTTTTCTTTCACAGTTTTTCTAAACCGTACTCAATGTTTTTTCCCAAAATTCTGTCTCCCTGTCTTTCTTTACTTTCTTCCTCTTTCATAAGAAACTCCTGCTCAAAGTTCGATTCCCGGTCGCGGAGACATATCCTTACCGACATTTGTCTCCCACAAATGGTTTGATTGATTGAATGGGGTTTAACGCCACTTTTAACAGTATTTCAGTCATATCACGGCGGCTGGAGCACCAAACAATGGATTCTTGATATTTCTCACACCAGTACTACCACTACATCCTTTCCTAGCCTCCAGCTGCTATCCCACTTAAGTTACGATTATCCAACGATTGATGAGGAGCAAGTGTCGGAAAGGATATGTACCGCCGCCGGGAATCGAACCCTCCCAAAACTGGGTGGACAATCGTAAATATAAGTGGGATGAGCAGATGGAGGCTCTGAAAAGGTTGTAGCGATAGTACTTGTGTGAGAAATATCAGGAATCAATGATAAGGTGCTCCAGCCGCCGCGATATGACTGAAGTACTGTTTAAGGTGGTGTCAAGATTTAAACACACAAACAAACAGGGCCCCTTGTTAAAGTTTACTTTTAACCTATTAATTGATATTTTTCCTCTATTATATGGTAAAGCCAGGAATTATGTGCTAGCGTTTTAAGATAGCTGTACGCACAGTATTCAGCCCATTTTGGTCTATGTGACCGGTGTTTCACGCCTTGTATGATTGTGTCGATTTGGATTTACGCTCGGTAAGGGTAATCGTTTTCGATTCGAACATTCAAACAACAAAAGAAAAAGGAAATGAAAACATTGATTCTCAAAAAGCGCCAAAACGAAATGATGACAAAAGAGCTGTCCCTTTAGAACAGTCCACAGATTGCGTCAATAGACCAATCATATCATTAATTTGGACCGGAAGAAAACTTGAATTCCCACATTTGCCGACATTACTGACCATTAATCACAAAGCCGTTTAGTATCAAAGTGAAACTTTCTTTTGGAATTATTTAGCGCGGCCAGGTGAGTCAGTGGGCGGGGCCAGCGATCCGTCAATTAAAAATTTTTGGTTGGTTTATTTTTCTTCTTAACCCTTGCCATGCTATATAAATTACTTTACTAAATTGCTGTAAAATCAAATGGCTGAAAGCACTGATAGAACTTGTTGTTCAAAAATCAATGTTTCTTTTAGAAATCACTTTCATAAACAACTCGGGAAGGAATATTACAAGCAGGAGGGGTAGACCTAGATCAGACTGCACTCATGTGCAGGCTTATCTTGGTCTGCATCTCCTGTCCAAACCGGAATATCCGGATTCAGCATGACAAGGGTTAATTCGAAACCGTGTTATAAGAAGTCATATTATGTTCGACGGGTAATAAATCAGTATACCAAATATGTGGTGTCCGGACACAAGAAGGAAGTATTTGTTGAAATGTCGAGATGAGTGACTGATATCTTAATAGACAGTCTATATTTTTTTTAATAAGATTAAACGCCACTTTTAACAGTATTTCAGTCTTATCGCGGCGGATGGGTCACCAGACCAGAAATCCCTGGTATTTCCCACACCAGTACTAATCCTTTCCGAGCCTCCGGCGGCTCATACCACTTAACCCATTCCCACTCAATCCCTCCTTTTTAGGCCCTTCAAGAAAAAAGCTTTGGAAAACATTGTGGAAAATGAAGAAATGGCTTGTATCAAGCAATTTCTTCATTATCCACTATGTTTTCTATCCAAAAAGGTGAAAAAAAATAAAAATTCCATTAACTTGAAATTGTCGTCTGCATCTTCTTTCAATTTGGACCAGTCTAAAATTTTGTCAAGTGGGAATGGGTTAAGTTTGCGATTATTCACTCATTTGTGGAAGAAATATGTCAGAAAGGTTATTTGCTGCAAACGAAAATCAAACCAGACAGTCTATGGAGGAATAATACTGCTAAATAGGTGACTTGTAGGTCTACGGGCGAGTTTGTTTTAATCAATTTTCAAAATTTACTGACATTTAAGGCATGTTACAGATAATCAAACATGCATCCCTTTTGAATGACTCTAGGGTGGGCATTTAAGCGATATTTAGGATAGCCTATTCTACTACGAAATATTGGTGTAACGTGCAGCGCTCGAAGACAAAGCCTATCCATTCAGGAAAAATGATCCTCAATCCTAAATGGGTCGACTCTGTCTTTAATAGCATGCGTGGTGTCCCCGTGACACAATTACCGCCTGAAATCGCCTCCACATACTGATGATAAGCCTCCTGATTTGTGGAATCCCATTCTTCAAGAAGAGCCTTACTGAGCTATCTGTAATAGGCCTATATCCCAAGTATGCTCTATTGGAATTAGGTCCGGGTATTTAGCTGGCCATTCCACGTGGACGATAGTGACATGTTCAAGATAGCGATCGGTGATGTGGGCTCTGTCTGCACGCGCATCGTCATCCATCAGAATGAATTTTTCAACAACAGCACCTACATATGGACGAACACAAACAACCATGATCTCGTTTACGTACCTTAGAGCCGCCAACGTGCCGTTATCCATGACGTGGCGGTCCGTTTCCCCCCAAGCACTAATTCCCTCTCAAACCATGACTGAGCCCCCGCTAAACCGATGATGTTCTGCCACACTGACTGGAGCAAAACGCTCATCTGACATTCTCTATACCCTCGCATGCCTATCGGTCATGTTCACCCAAAACCTGGAATCGTCTGTATACAGGACTGGAGCTAAGGCCAATGCCAAACGTACTTAAGAGATGAAAAGAATATTTTTTTTTGTTTTCATGGAGGTATGAACCGAAAAAACGGATTCATACATTGTGTGATTAGTTTTTTCGGTTCATACCTCCATGAAAACAAAAAACATTCTCTTCATTTCTTTTAATTTAATAGCATCGCGCGAAAAAAACAAAAGCTTTACAAATTTTGATACCTTTTTGTATGGAACTATTTTATGCGGAAACATACAAAATGGATGCGTGCTCAAAATATTGTTCATGGAGGTATGAATTAAAATTTTCGACTAATCAGAACGCTCGTTTTTGATAGACGAAACTAACAATTAAATTATTTGCACGTGATATCGAGTCAGAGGGTCTTGGCCTCAGGCCAACATCATGCAACCGATTTCTGATGGTTTGGGTACTAATTCACGCACCGGTAGCGTTCTGGAAGTCGATACGTAATGTTGCGATGTAAAATTGGTGACTCCGTACCTGTATCACCAGTAACCGGTCTTGAATCTCATTGGTTTGAGCGGTCTCGCCCCCAAACATGAAAATGCCCAATATTTTCGGTCGTAATAAACAAATTACTCATTCTGGAAACAACAATCATGGACACACTAATAACACAGGTAACATGCATTTGGGATAACGCAGAGTGAAGCATCCCAATACCATTATTCATCTCGATGGGACAGCGTGAAACAGATGTAACTGCCTATAAACATATCGACAGTTACAACTCTTTTGCGCTAACCAATTGATCACATCTTGATCAAGCGTCAAAAGGGTCTATCTACCACATTGAAATGGAAATCAATCTAGAATTTGGGAATACTTTGTTTTGTTTGTTTTTATTTTAATGAGGTTTAACGCCGCTTTTAACATTTTTCAGTCATATCGCGGCGGCTGGAGCACATAACAACGAATTCCTGGTATATCTCGCATCAGTACCACCATCACATCCTTTCCTAGCCTCCAGCTGCTATCCCACTTAGGTTTACGATTATCCACCGAAAAATGTTGGAAAGGATGTGTGCTGCCGCCTGAGGGTAACTTTGTTGAACGTTCGCTAAATGCACCAACGCACGTGAAGATACAAGGCAAAATCAAACACGTTTCACTGTGTATGTCTTTTCCCGAGATCATTGTGCGTAGTATACATGCCGAATCGACATTTAGACTTCAGGGTCATCAAGTCCGAATATTAACCTACCTTTATAAAAAATCATTTTTGGTTCAATTTGATTTAAGCATTAAATCATTGAACGAAAAGGTAATTCTTGGCAAAATTTGAGTAATATATATTTGTAGCTTTTAATATATTAATAATTGTGTTCATTTAAAATCCGGAAATCATTCTTTTGCTCTGTCCTCGAGAGTACCAGCAAAAGGGATTAAGGATTCAGCGATTCTTAGCTGCATTGAAAAGTCATCGAGTATTCATTTGACTGCTATACTCCCCATTTTTATTAGCTCACCTATGCACGAAGTGCTCTGTACGAGCTATTGTGATCTGTCATTGTCCGGCGTCCGTCCGTCTGTCCATACGTCCGTCCGTTCACAATTTACAAAAAAATCTTCTAAACTAACCATGGAATGGCAACCAAACTTCACAGAAATGATCCTTAGGTCATGCTCTTTCAAAATACTTCAAAGAATTGAATCCATGAGGAACTCTGGTTGCCATTGCAACCAAGTGAAAAAACATAAAAAATCTCCTCCCAAATTAAAATATGAAAAAAAAAACCAAACATAAAATATCTTCTCCCTCCAAATTGAAATAAAGAAAGATATATTTAAAAAAACTTCTACTCCAAAACCATAAGGCCTAGAGCTATAATATTTTGTATGTTGTATCAATGTCTATTGACCCTCTACGAAAGTACTTCAAAGAATTGCTGCACTTTGAAAATTAGCCCTTTTCTGTGTGATCCCTGATTTTACACAGAAATAAAAAAGGATATCTTTGATAATCTTCTCCCAAACATTAATGCTTAGAGCTTTAGTATTTGGTTTGTTTCAATATCTATTGACCCTTTACCAATATACTTCATAGAATTAACGTATTCTGAAAATAAGTCGTTTTCTTTGCAATCAAAAATATTGGAAAGGAATAAAGAAGGATATGATCGAAAATCTCCTCGTCCTAAATCATTAGGCCTAGAACTTTAATATTTAGTATATATATCAATGCCTTTTGACACTCTACCAAAAAATTTCAAAGAATTACGGTACCCTGGAAATTAGCTCTAAATCGCAGGATCTTCATTATACCTAGGATTAAAGGAGAAAATCTTTTTTAAAAAAATCTCCATTGATATTTTGTATATATAAGAAAGCCTTGAGCCATCATATCCAGTGAAGCGATATAGGACCATCATGGTCCTCTTGTTTTATTCATCGAGTTGGACGTCGTAAATGTGACTACAGTTTACCAAGATGTAGTTACGACGTTTAGGTCGCAAAGGAAGTATTTTAGCTTTTGATCACATATTACTGACCGTACTGTTTTCCCCGGTTCTTCATATCGCCTTTTAACCCTTTCCAAGACGACATAACTTAAGACTCAGTATTTTAACCCATTCTTACATAATAACCCTTCCTGACGCCAAAGAAAAATGCTTCAGAAAACATTGTGGAAAATGAAGAAATTGCTTGTAATTTGGACAAGTCTAGAACAGTGTTATTTGGTAATGGGATAAATTCAAAGAAATAAATGACGACAATTTTTAGTTAATGAAATATTGATTTTTGTCTTTTGATTGTGGAAAACATTTTGCAAAATGAAGAAATTGCTTGCAATATTAACGTCTTCCATTGCTTTACATTTCATTAAGTCGCATTATGGTTTATCTTTTCCTTATTGATAAAAATAATGTATTCTTGAATATAACAGGCTTTTAATATTGATGGTTGAAACTTAAGCGATTCAAGCCCCCCCCCCCATTAGCTTTAAATAGGATTAGTCGTTTTATCCCAAAATCGTGAAAATGGCTGCCAAGCGAAAGCCGGACTCACAAATTCCTTCTGAAGAAAGCGACCAGCTGATTATAAGACCTTTGTAATTTTGTTAATTAGTTGTTTTACATCGTTTGTAACCTAGTCTCAATGTTTCTGAAAAAATATTACGCTTCGGTCAATTTTTCTAATTAAAAGTCAAGTAGTAATGTGTTTTCGTGTCGTGTGAAAAAAACCAGCGCGAGAATAAACCGCATGGAATTTTGAAACGATGTTTTTCAAGAAAAGTATAGGCCTACACTAGACGACAATTAGAACTTAATGTTCACTAGCTTTCTATAAAATTGGGACAGAAAGTATATTGTCTTGCATATGTCCAGTGTTTTTCACACATTGTTAATGATATGAAAATAGGCAATGCCTTTAACAGGCGAAGAGAACATAAAAAATCATCCTTAGTAAGTTGTATACTATGACATCATAAAGAGATAAATGAGCAGAAATGCCAAATGCATGGGTTCAGTGTATTTTAAGCTCCTAACTGTGTTACTTTGCCATTCAATTTCATTCCGAAAGCTAGAAATTCTTGTGAATCTTCATGGGTTTGCAATGATTTAAGGGAATCCCCTTATTTAACCGGTTAACTCTAGAACATAGCTGGAGATTCCGATGTTCTATGGCTAGCAGGTGCTTGTGACAACTTTGTTCTTTATTTCTTTTTTTTTCTTCAAATTTTTTATTGTACATAAAGTTATCTGATTTTACTATGCACAAACAATATGAATAAAAATTAAAATTGTTATTCGTTTTTATAACAATTTCAATACATGTTTGACTGCCTTATGCAAATCTGCTTTTTCTGCAATATTTGTTCTGTTTGGAAGTAGTTATTGTGATGCAGTAGAACAATTGGGCTAAAACAAAATGGCTGCCACAAAGACATAAGGGTATGATGATTTGACACTAAACGTGTAACCTATAGATGATCTTTGCCCATATTATCATGCTTACCTATGTTGTCTAGATGTGAGGTTGTAGCCCTCTTACTGATAACCACCTGGCAAGGGCTATGACACCCTCCTTCTTTACTCTTTGTTGCATAGTTCACTCCGAGCACTTCGAGGTCATTTATTGGAAGATGTGTTAATAGTACAAACAGCAGTTAATACCAGAATGTACTCCAACCATTTATCTATCCATCTGAAAAAAATTATCTGCAAAAAGTCATAATTCATGCATTTAAGTCTAGATTTGCCACACAATTAGAAAATCAAAGTTATTCGGTCATTTTGAATAAAATGTCAGCCATTTTTACTTTTTGACAGTGAGATCTTCCCGCCAAGACGATAGCAAATGAAAATTTAGGTCACCAAAATTTGAAGCCATAGTATTATTTTGAAAGCAAAACAGTTATTATAGAAATAAGAACAAAGGTGTATGAAAGTAATTCAAGTCTTAATTAAATTTAATAGAAATATTAAAGATATTGACAATTCAGTATCTTTGATGATAAAATTTTATCAATGATGGGTAAAAATGTTATTAATTATAAAGAGCACCTGTTTTGACAGCATGACAGTGGTAAACAATGTAACGTAATAATAGATCACATGAGTCATGACCAACCAAATGTCATGGCTGCCAAACTTGGGAATTTTTGTATAAACTGAAAAGAAACCAGTATTAAATGCTTGATACAATTGATATTCTTACTATTTTTATAGAATATGTCCATAATATTAGAGATTGATCAGTAGATAACCATTTATCTCAAAACATACGATATTAGGACTTGCAACAGAGCGCAAAGCCACTATATTATCCCGCAAGGCCCCCTGAGGGGCCCCCGTGAAATTTGGTGACCTTATTTTTTTACAGAAATTTAAAGGCATAGAACACACTTAACAGTGCTCTCAATAAGCAGACGTCGACGTATTTTGCATCTAGAAAAACGTCCGGAAATCAGACCTGGAAGATAAATGGTTTGATAAACAAAAGAATGTATACTCTCACCAAAAGTCTACAAAATACCCTCAGGTCAGATTGAAATCCACAAGCAGATAAACAAGATATCTCCATTACAACTGATGTAGATGAGGCCGTACTCGATTAGTGCTGGTTTGCTAGCCAAACCATTGATAGATCTAAGCTGATTTCTTTGGAAGACTTTATCAAATATTGCTGTGGGGTCAAATTTTTGTAAACTACATTGAATTTCATTCTGCCAAAATGTCCCATCTTTGTGTTTGGCACAAAATTTAAAACTAATTTCAACAAATGAGTGAATATGATATGTTACGTTATTTAGATATATAAGTTATTTATTGAATTCATTTTTAACAAATAAACTATAATAATTTTAATTAATTTTAATCGCGAAAGAATTGCCTGATCAATCAAACAAGCACCACATCTTTGTCATGTTTTCTATTCAAAGTTTGTTTTTTATGCCAAGAAAAATGATGGTAAAATGCAGGTAGTTTTGATGTTAATAATTTATTTTGAGACTTGGTGAGGGCCGTACAGACTGGGGCCGAAGTAGTATAAGGCCAAGGCGAACAATATGTTTGTCTAATTATTGGATTAATATTTTATTAATTTCTACATGGATAGAATTTTTTTTTCAACACCTTCAGAATCTGATGATCAAATCTTAAGTTATTCAATGCCGAGGACTGCAACTATCGCAGCTGCCAATACTCTGAAAAGAAATCATTATCCTGGGGTTCCCAGGGGCAGAGCCCCAGGGGGGATGGGACTTATATAGAATTAAAGAAGGATTTTTAAAACGACGTCTCCTCCTAAACGGCTTGGCGGATTTCAACCAAATTTGGCAGGAATGTTTCTTTGGTTGTCCCCTTTAAAAATTGCTCAAAGAATTGAAATCCGTGAAAAAATCTGGTTACCATGGCAACCAAACTGAAATTTTAATGAAAACCTTAAATATTATCAAAACAAAATACATACCACATTTAACCCTTGTCATGCTGAACCCGGTATATTCCGGTTTTGGCAGGAGGTGTAGACTAAGATCAGACTGCACGTTTGTGCAGGCTGATCTTAGTCTACACCTCCTGCTCTTACTTTTCCTTCCCGAGTTGTTTATGAGGTTGATTCTAAATGAAATATTGATTTTTTTAACAAAAATATCTATCAGTGCTCTCAGCCCTTTGATTTGACAGCAATTCAGTAAGGTAATTTATACAGCATGGCAAGGGTTAATATCAGAATATGCTCAAAGATATTTGTTTTTTAGATAAGGTAACAAAATATTCTGGGAAAAGGAGAAATTGCCATTTACAAGCACTTACTCGTATTCTCACAAGTTTTCCATTTAAACAATTAAAATCTTCAAGGCATCAAAAAGTGGGATGGTGTGGTAATGGGTTAAAGTTTGTCAACTTCACCTCTTTATAACAAAAACAATGGATAAAAAGCTTGCAATTAATAGATTAAAAAAGAGTTCATTCTGACTGAGTTGCAGTTTTTAACCCTTGTCATGCTGATCCCAGAATATTCCGGTTTTGGCAGGAGGTGTAGACTAAGATCAGACTACAGTTATGTGCAGGCTTATCTTAGTCTATACCTCCTGCTTGTACTTTTCCTGCTAGAGATGTTTATTAAGATTATTTCTAATAAAAATATTGATTTTTGAACAACAAGTTCTATCAGTGCTTTCAGCCCTTTGATTTGACAGCAATTCAGTAAGGTAATTTATACAGCATGACAAGGGTTCAATAAAGGGTAAAGATAACAGCTGAGTACACAAATCACAGACTGTAAAGAAGGTTTGATTTTAAACTATGTCAACATGGAATAATTTGTTCTGGCTTTTTAGCTCACCTGAGCACGTAGTGTTCAAGTGAGCTATTGTGATCCCCTTTTGTCCGGCGTCCGTTCGGCATGCGTTGTCCGTCAACAATTTCTTTAAACGACATGTCCTCCCAAACCACTGCTCCAATTTGAACCAAATTTGGCAGAATTGTTCCTTAGGTGGTCCCCTACAAAAATAGTAAAAGAATTGAAATCCGTTAAAAACTCTGGTTGCCATTGCAACAAAAGTGAAATTTTAATATAATCTTTAAAAATCCTCTCCTCCTGACCCAGATGGCATAGAGCCTTGAAATTTTGCATGAAGCATCATTATATTAACCTCTTTCAGAATAGCTAAAATCATGATCCTCAGGTCCCCAGGGGCGGAGCCCCAGGGGGTGCGATTTGTATAGAAATAATGACAATTTTTAAATGACTTCTCCCAAACCACTGGGCCGATTTGAACCAAATTTGGCAGAAATGTTGCTTAGGTGGTCCCCTTCAATAAAAGCTAAAAGAATTGAAATCCGTTAAAAATTCTGGTTGCATAGCAACAAAAGTGAAATTTTAAAATTATCTTTAAAAATCTTCTCCTCCTGACCCTGAAGGTGTAGAGCCTTGATATTTTGCATGAAGCATCAGTATATTGACCTCTTTCAGAATAGCTAAAATCATGATCCTCAGGTCCCCAGGGGCAGAGCCTCAGGGGGGTGGGGTTTATATAGAAATAAAGAACGATTTTTTAAATGACATCTCCTCCCAAACCACTGGGCCGATTTGAACCAAATTTGGCGGAAATGTTGCTTAGGTGGTCCCCTTCAAAAATAGCTAAAAGAATTGAAATCCATTTAAAGCTATGGTTGCCATGGCAAAAAAGTGAAATTTTAAAATAATCTTTAAAAATCTTCTCCTCCTGACCCAGAAGGTGTAGAGCCTTGATATTTTTATGGAGCATCAGAATATTGACCTCTTTCAGAATAATTAAAATTATGATCCTCAGGTCCCCAGGGGCAGAGCCTCAGGGGGTGGGGTTTATATAGAAATAAAGATGATTTTTTAAATGACATCTCCTCCCAAACCACTGGGCCGATTTGAACCAAATTTGGCAGAAATGTTGCTTAGGTGGTCCCCCTTAAAAATAGCTAAAACAATTGAAATCTGTTAAAAACTCTGGTTGCCATGGCAACAAGAGTGAAATTTTATAATAATCTTCAAGAAACTTCTCCTGACCCAGAAGGCGTAGAGCCTTAATATTTTACATGAAATATCAGTATATTGATCTCTTACAAAATAGCTAAAATCATGATCCTCGGGTCTCCAGGGGGAGAGGGGGTATAGGCATGAAGCATCAGTTCACAGACTTCTTTCCTATTTCTGAAATTATAACCCATGGATCCAGAGGGAGGAAAAAAATTTCTCTTTCTTTCAAAACAGAACTAAAGCCTTGGAATTTAGACTTTTGGATCCCCAGGTTCAAAGTCTTTATATGTAAGTGTGGCCCACTTGTTTCATAATCCTAACCTTAACATGAAATTAGACTGTTGAAAGAAAAAGAGCCTTTATCTCAGGTGAGCGCCCCAGGGCCAAAGGCCCTCTTGTTTGGATTACATAACACCGAATGGATTAATTACCGAAATAAGATGAGTGATATTTAATTTCTGGAAAGAATTCTAATAATGTTACTTATGAAAAGACCAGAAGCCTTGAACTGTTTGCCTTAGCTTTTCTACATTTTTTAAAGTAGATATCAAGAATCATAGTATTTATTGAAAAATGATTTTTATGCCCCAAGAACTAAAGATCTGGGGCATATTGTTTTACCTCTGTCTCTTTGTCTGTCTACAAAACTTAACCAAAAAACTTAACATTGCCAATTACCACCAGCCTATTCAAGATACAATGCTCATATTTGGCATGATGATACATCTCCATAATACGCATCTCCTCATGTCAAGGTCCAGGTCATGTGATAAGGTCAAGGTAACATACCAAGGTCAAATGCCAAAAAAACCCACCCTCATGACTTGTACTGCATCTTGTTTTCTTGTAATTTCACATGAAAAACAGTTTTAATCACCAAGATTCTTTTATCAATTTTGAACTCACTTCTGGAAAAGTACACAACAAATCTGGTAGATTGATAAGATAATCATATTCGCCACAGAAATAATTGTATCTTAAGAGGGGAATGGGTTTGGATATGAAAATATTCCTCTTTGCTGAAGGTATACATTGGCTTGAAACCATCTAATCAGCAAGATGCAAATAAAGCAAGCATATTGCCTATTGATACACGCCTGACTTACAATCAAAGGGCTTCCGATAGGAGTTGTATAATTGATTTACTGTCCCTAATTTGTTAGCCTCTAGGCAAAATTTGATTTATGCCTATCATAACGAGGTGACACCTGCATTTTCCAGTTGACTTTGATTTCGCATTGATCAGCAAAACAAGTAAAGTTTTATGAAACCGGGCAACTTCTTTGCCTTAGTCGCCCATTCTGCAGAGCCCTGATACAGAAATGTTCGATCCGATATATCTGTCGAATGTCAAATACCTGTTTTTGATATACATCGATTACTGGTACGAAGCCCTAGTCAAGGCTTCTAGTGACTGCACTTCATTGACATGTGAAATTAACTTTTCAACCGTCTTTTCCAGGGGGTCAGGACAAGAAGTTGGACGATCATGTCATATTTTAGAATTCAAAGGAAAGAAAATAATGGTATGTTTGCTTTTACCTAGTCTTATGGGTTTACATCTTACTCTGTATTGTTGCCTTTATCTTTGGATGTCCTATCAAGCTACATTGGATTAACCCATTCCCACACATTAATGCTTTTAAACGCCCCTGAATATGAAAGCTTTAGAAAACATTTCAGAAAATGAAGAAATTGCTTGTTTCAAGCAATTTCTATATTTTCCACAATGTTTTCTACCCAGAAAGTTTAAAAAATCGAAAATTTCATAAACTTCCAAATGTTTTAGAATCTTCTTTCAATTTGGGTCAGTCTTAATTTTTGTCATCTGGTAATGGGTCAACACTTTAAGAGACTACAACATTATGTACTGGTCCTCATGGAAAGAAGTTGCAGACATAAATTTCAAATATGTAAAATTTGGAAAAAGAAATTCTTTTGAGGTAAAAAACATTGTCAAAAAATTAAAAAACTTCTTACTAAAAACAATTCTTAATTTTCAAAAATGTTATGTATACCTATTTTACAAATTATATTTGAACAAACCTCAACTAGTTTCCATATCTAGGTTTCATTACTAGACAACAAAATATTGACTTAAATCATAGCATAGTACCATTCTAAGTGTGTGGGTTAGAAAATGTTGGGAGAAAAGGAGAAATTTCTTTAAAAAGCAATTTCTCCTTTTCCTTTGATGCCATTGACAGCTTCTGCTTTTCAACGTACAAAACACAGGATTTTGTTACTGTAGTGCGGGAACCTGCCTAGAAATCAAATGGGGACAAGTGGCCAATTTAACCTGTTACCACACTAGAAAATTTTAGACTGGTCCAAATTGGAAGAAGTTGCAGACGACAATTCAAAGTTTATGAAATTTTGGATTGTTTTAACTTACAGGGTAGAAAACATTGTGGGAAATGAAGAAACACGCAATTTCTTCATTTTCCACAATGTTTTCTATACCTTTTATTCTTGGAGGCGTCTAAAAGCGTCACTGAGTTGGAATGGGTTAATTTTTTAAAACAGTTAGCCATTTCAGAAAGAAAAGGCCCTACTAATAAACTTCCAATATTCTCAATTACCATAGGGTTCCAATATTCTCAATTACCATTGCCAGTTTTTCGAGGGTTAGTAAGCCTTTTCATCTGCTACACTCTTATGTGTTACTTTACAACCACTAGTTCTAAAATTCAAGGATGTTTAAATAGTGAAACCACTGATTTACTATCAACCTGATTACTATCTACCCGTTTTCTTTTGTATTTAATGTGCCATATTCTAATTTCTGAATATATAATAGTAGTGCTCAAGTCTCAATTTGTCTAAGTTGGAGATTATGGTTTGAAATATTTGTCAATCTGCAACCAGTTATATTTGACTAGCTATGAGTATAAAAACTGCGCTTTTCTTTATTTTTCTGGTCGGGCCAGTCATTTACTTTGGCTGTTTCATCTGATGAAAATTCCCTGGAACATATTTCCAGAGAATATGCCACTTCGAAGGGTGATCAAGCCATACTAGAGCAATTAGAACTCAGCCTGGGATCGGGAGAATCTATGTCATCATTTACCTTAGCTTTTTTTACTGAGCACAGTTAAAACATAGAAAATAGTCTTAAGATACCCATTACCTTTTAGTTTGTTTGGTCGCCTTTAAACATATACACATGGTATGGTACCTGAAGTATACGATTTCCAATAATGCAACACCAACATACATAGTATAACGCAGGGAACCATATTGAATTATTTTTGATTAGGCTAAAATGCTACAAGACAGTCAAGGAAATCAGATTATCGCCAATGTTGTATTTTAAATCATATTAATCACTGAGCCCTCTGGCCCACCCATTTGATTTTTCTGAGCCATCATTTGTTTTTAGCGCAAATGGTGCAAGGCTGTGTACTGGGCAGAACTCTGGTAGTGATGTTTGATTCATTGAAGTGCTTTTTAGCTCACCTGAGCACCACATGCTCAAGGTGAGCTATTGTGATCATGCTGTGTCTGACATGTGTTGTCTGTCGCGCGTTGTGCATCATCCATCTTGTGTGCACTCTAGAGGCCATATTTTTTGCCTCAAATGTCTTGATTTTTGTTCAGAATGTTTGTCTCCACGAAATGGGTTTGATCCCCAGCAGCGACACATTTTCTGTCCGACATTTGTCTCTCACTATTTGGTGGATAATCATAGACCTAAGTTGGATAGCAGCTGGAGGCTAGGAAAGAATGTAGTGGTAGTACTGGTGTGAGAAATACCAGGAATCCATTTTTAGTTGCTCCAGCTGCCACGGTATGACTGAAATACTGTTAAAAGCGGCGTTAAACCCCATTCAATCAATCAATCGATTGTCTCCATGAAATCTTGGTTGAGTGCGATAATGGGTAAAAAACTAGGTCACTATATCAAATCCTAGGAAAACCTTGTGTGCACATTTTTAGCTCAAATGTTTTGATATTTGGTCAGAATCTTTGTCTTCATAAAATCACGACCAAGTTTGATAATGAGTCATATTGGGTTAAAAATTAGGTCACTATGACAAATCTTAGAAAAACCTTGTATGCACTTTAGAGTCCGCATTTTTGGATGAATTGTCTTGGTTTTGCCCAGAATGTTTGTCTCTATGAAATCTTAATCAAGATTGATGTCGGGTCACTTGGGTTCACAAACTAGGTCACAAGGTCAAATCTTAAAAAACCTTGTGTGCACTCTATAGGCCACACTTTTAGCTCAAATGTGTACATTAGAGACCAAATTGAGGGCTCAATCGTCTGAATAATTGGTCAGAATTTTTGTCATCATAATATCTTGGTCAAGTTCGGTCACATGGGGTCAAAAACTAGACCACTAGTTCAATTCTTAGAAAAATCATGTCTGAATAATTGGTCAGAATGTTGGTCATTTTAATATCTTGGCCATGGTTGATGTTTGGTCACATAGGGTCAAAAACTAGGTCTCTAGGTCAAATAGTAGAGAAACCTTGTTTGCACTCCAGAAACTATATTTTATCTCAAATCTCTTGATATTTGTTCAGAATATTTGTGTCCATCAATTCTTTGTCATAATTTATATTTGATCATATTCGGTAAAAAACTAGGTCACTCAATTAAACAATAAGAAATGATAGTGGCCATACCTTCAAATTGGGTCAATATGTTTGTCTCCATATCCCATCCTGAATCTTTGTAAGAAAGTCTTTCTGTTTCTGATTTCTTAGACAAGATATTGCTCACATGTGACTTTTGACCAAAATGAGTTCACTGGCGCTTTGATTACTTCATCAGTCAGGTAAGGGCTTTAGAGCCAATGGCACTCTTGTTTGTATGATTACATTTTATTTTTGGTTCACAGTGACAAATCTTTCCTTTATATTTCAGCTTGATTGTGGTATTCACCCTGGATTAAATGGATTTGCATCGCTCCCGTTCCTTGATTTAGTCGACATTGAAGAATTGGACTTGGTTCTAGTAAGCCAGTGAGTATTCTTAACCCTTCCCACACAATCCTGCTTTTTAGCTTGACTATTCCTAGAATAGGAGAGCTATTCCAATCACCTGGACGTAGGTTGAATCCTATGCAGGGCTCTCGGAAACGACAGTACTGTCGTCTGAGACGACAACTTTCTGCAAGGGACGACAAAAAAACCTATCAAAGGATTCCGAAGGACGACAATTTTTTCAATGACATGCGTCCGACATTAGCAGTCTTAATGTCAAAGTGACTCTGTAAAATCATCTGTCATGGTTCAAGGGTCATTAAGATAGTAAGTAGATTATCGGAAAATGTTAATTAATTATCCTAACATACACTACAAGCATTGATAACACCCAGCTTGATTGACAATAACCACTTCGTGATGACCGGTCATGCATCGACAATTGTAAGTGACAGGTATTAGAAACCTGTGAAACTTGGGTAAAATTATTTTACTAGCACTCTTATCTCACTGAAATCAAATTATTATTGATCAGTTAGAGAAAAAGTAATCAAAACATAATAGAGAAGACAACTTATATTGCAAAATTAAATTGTCATGGGTTTTCGTTGGTACAACAAGCAATTCAATTGAAAATGAAAATTATTAGATAAACTTTTGGGCTCTTAGAGCTGGGCATGAATCATAAATCTACTGTCATTTTTTAGTTTAAAAAATTGTCAATTTGACTGTCAATATATGCCATTATTTTGTCAAAATTTCAACAAAAAAGTTAATCCATTTCAAGCTGAATAAAGATCATTGCAAAATTTCATCAAAGACAAAGTGGTAAAAGAAGGGATTGACTGATCGTGAGTCAGTATTTATTTTGAAAATACAATTTTTGAAATGGTTCAATTTAAGAAGGAAAATTAGGTGTTATAAACTAAGGTCAGACTGCACATCTTTGTCTATACTTCTTGTTAAAGGAGGAATATTACATTTTTAGTGTGACAAGGGTTAACTTAATTACAATGTGTGCTTAGAAAAAAAGGAAAGAAAAGAAAAGTGTACACATGTTGGATAATTCTATCATTTGCACTATTTTGACATTAATTCTTTACTTCTTAATTAGATTAACATATAATCCTAATTAAGAGAATTTGCTGAAGATCAAATGAACATGATCAGACATGTAAACAACATAATATGAGCTGGATTATATAATAATTCTCAAAACCAAAATTAGTCTCCCTTTTCCACACTATTTTCAACAAAGAAAGTGCTGTAAAAAAGGCATTTGGTGGAAATCGCATTTAGAATGAAAATCCTGCCCGATCAGGCTGGAATCCAACTTTTCTGCTTGGAATCTAACTTTTTCCTAAATTGGATTCCTGGAATCCTACTTTCAAAATCCTAGTGAGAGCCCTGCAGTATGGTTAGACTTTACATGCAAGTGTCGTATCTCAGTTTCTACTAATGCTATTTCTCTGAAACTTTGCACATGTTTTATTGACAATAATATCAGCCTCTAGACAAGGTTTTATAATTCTGACATTCATTTCAGTAGAATTTCAACCCTTTTCGGACTTGAAAATCTTGGTCAAACCTTATCTGCAACTATGTCTTAAATAACTCTCTATCTACTAATGCTATTGCTTTGAAACTTTGTACATGCTTTTGTGACCATCATATCATCTTCTCGGAAAAGATGCATTACTCTGACATCCATTTAGTGGAATTCTAACCCTTTTTAGCTCGACTATTCAAAGTATTATGTATTGCTCTGAAACTTTGCACATGTTTTTGTTACAATAATATCATCCTCTAGACCATGATTCATTACTCTGACAGGGACTTAACTGGAATTTTAACCCTTTGGATTTTAACATTCTTGGTTTAAACTTACATGCAACTGTCATATGTCTTTTAATAACTCTCTACTAATGCTATTGCTTTGAAACTTTGCACATGCTTTTGTGACCATCATATCATCTTCTAGACATAGATTCATTACAATTACATTTATTATAGTGGAGTTTTAAGTCTTTTTGATTTAGAAATTCTTAGTTATACCTTGCATGCAACTGTCATATATCGTTAATAACTCTTGCTCCCAATGCTATCGCTTTGAAACTTTGTTAATGTTTTTATGACAATAATATCAGCCTCTAGACACAGTTTCATTACTCTGACATTAATTTTAGTTGAAGTTTAACCCTTTTTAGTTTGGTGGTTTTGGAGAAAACCCAAGGTATTGCGATAACCTTGGTGTTGACGTCGTGGTCGTGCGAAAACTGACATTTTGTGATATCTCTGGTTCTTCTAAAGGCATTCACTTGAAACTTGGCACACTTGTTCACTATCAAAAGAGCAACCTATACAATCAAGGGGATAACTCTAGATGCATTTTGTCCACTATCCAGCACCCAACAGCCAATTGAAGGCACCCGTAGGTAGTGCTCTTGTTAGACTTAGAAATTCTGGGTTAAACCTTATGTGCAACTGTCATATATCTTTAATAACTCTCTTTCTTATAATGCTATTGCTTTGAAACTTTGCATATGCTTTTGTGACCATCATGTCATCTTCAAGGCAAAGATTCGTTACAATCATTTATTGAAGAGGAGTTTTAACCCTTTTAGGACTAAGAAACTTTTGTTTGACTTAAAATTTCATTTAAAATTTTTTTTATCTCTATTAATACTTAGGTATCATGCCTTATGTCGACATTGAATTGCTGTTACTATCCAGCACTCAGAATAGTTGAGCATTGCTGTCCTCTGACAGCTCTCGTTTTGTTATGGGGAATAGAAAATGATGTGGATAATGAAGTAATGAAGATAATGAAGAAATTTGCTAGATTTTAAAGATCTTTGTCTTTCTTGATAGAAATCATTAGGGAAAGTGATCAAAGATTTTTTCTTTGGGGTTGTCAAAAAAACAGGATTGTGTATTAACTTCAAAACACCATGGAAGTGATGTCATACTGCATAAAGTGACGTCATTTTACATAGGGCATCATACCTAGAAAATTTTAAAAAATCTAAAATTTTATAAACTTTAAATCGTCATCTGCAACTAGTCTAAAATTTTGCCGTCTAGTAATGGGTTGAATGTAATTTCAGAAAAATCTAAGCAGAGTTGATTCAAATTCCAAAGAAATGATCCTTGCGTGACCCCTTTTATCAGAATTTTGAACGGAAGAAAAACATGGCTTAATGGGCAGGGCTAAGTTCCATATATGGTGGAAACTTTGAAAATATTCTCAGAAACCAATAGATGGCTTTCAACCAAATTACATAGGAGTTATCCTTGGGTGAGCCTTTATCAGATTCCTAAAGGGGGGTGCTAATTTCCACACGGTATATACTGAAATCTTGAAAAATCTTCCAATGAAACCTTATTTTCATCGTAATCTCCATATACTTTTTCTATTTCATACAAGTCTATTGTTGTTACTTCTCCACTTTAACCCTTTACCAGACAATATACTATAGACTAGCCCAAAATTTAAAGAAGTTACAGACAACAACTTTTAGTTGATGAAATTTAAAAAAAATGTTTGGCTTTTGGGGACAAAAAAAATGTTGATTATGAAAAAATTACTTGTAACAAACAAACTTTTCTATTTCCATAATTTCCCTCTTGCGGCAAATATCCTTTCCCACATTTGTCTCTCACTAATGGGTGGATAATCGTAAACCTAAGTGGGATAGCAGCTGGAGGCTAGGAAAGGGTTTAGTGGTAGTACTGGTGTGAGAAATACCAGGAATCCATTGTAAGGTGCTCCAGCTGCTGCGATATGGCTGAAATACTGTTAAAAGCGGCGATAAACCCCATTCAATCAATCAATCAATTACCATAATGCTTTTCAAATTTTTTTCAAGATGGGTGTAAAATAGCTGGATCGTTGGAAAAGGGTCAAATAATAGACTCTGACAATAACATTTATGATCATTTGTTTCTGCAAGTATAGGGTATCAGAGAGTGATTGTGAAATAAAAAGTTTTATTAAATAATTTCCATTCAAAATTGTTTTTGAATCAAGCAAAAAATGTTGGTTTCTGAGAACAAACCATTGACTCAGGTGAGTGCTTAAGGGCCAATTACCCCCTTGATTTCACTATCCAGCTTGCAACAGTCAAGCAAATGGCATTCTTATCTAGTGCTCTAGTTCTGTATCAAAGAGGGCCATTCTTCCCTAACCCATTACCAGACTGCAAAATTTTAGACTGCTGCAAATTGAATGGAGTTGTAGACGACAATATAAAGTTAATGAAATTTTAGATTTTTCAAGTTTCAGGATAGAAAATATTTTTTAAAATGTAGAAATTTTTTGGTATAAAGCAATTTCATCATTTTACACATTTTTAGCTCCCCTGAGCACGAAGTGCTCTGGAGGAGCTATTGTGATCGGTCATCGTCCGTCGTCCCTCCGTTCACAATTACAAAAAAATCTTCTCCTCCTAAACTAACCATGGAATAACAACAAAACTTCACAGAAATGATCATTAGGTCATGCTCTTTCAAAATACTTCAAAGAATTGAAATCCATGAAGAACTCTGGTTGCCATGGCAATGGAGTGAAAAAAACTTAAAAAATCTTCTCCTCCCAAACGGTAAAGCCTAGAGCTTTGATATTTGGTATACATCATCATCTATTGACCCTCTACCAAAATACTTCAATGAATTACCGTATTCTGAAAATTAGCCCTTTTCTTAATGATCCCTGATTTTACATAGAAATAAAGAAGGATATCTTTAAAAATCTTCTTCTCCCAAACCATAAGGCCTAGAGCTTTGTTATTTGGTATACATCATCATCTATTGACCCTCTACCAAAATACTTCAAAGAATTACCGTATTCTAAAAATTAGCCCTTTTCTTAATGATCCCTGATTTTACATAGAAATAAAGAAGGAAATCTTAAAAAATCTTCTTGTCCAAAACCATAATGCCTAGAGTTGATATTTGGTATACATCATCATCTATTGACCCTCTACCAAAATACTTCAAATAATTACTGTATTCTGAAAATAAACCCTTTTCTTAATGATCCCTGTTTTTACATAGAAATAAAGAAGGAAATCTTTAAAAAAATCTTCTTCTCCCAAACCATAAGGCCTAGAGCTTTGATATTTGGTATACATCATCATCTATTGACCCTCTACCAAAAAACTTCGGAGAAATACTGTATTCTGAAAATTAGCCCTTTTCTTAATGATCCCTGATTTTACATAGAAATATAGAAGGAAATCTTTAAAAATCTTCTTCTCCAAAACCATAAGGCCTAGAGCTTTGATATTTGGTATACATCATCATCTATTGACCCTCTACCAAAATACTTCAAAGAATTACTGTATTCTAAAAATTAGCCCTTTTCTTAATGATCCCTGATTTTACATAGAAATAAAGAAGGAAATCTTTAAAAATCTTCTTCTCCCAAACCATAAGACCTAGAGCTTTGATATTTGATATACATCATCATCTATTGACCCCCTACCAAAATACTTCAAAGAATTACCGTATTCTGAAAATTAGACCTTTTCTTAATGATCCCTGATTTTACATAGAAATAAAGAAGGAAATCTTTAAAAATCTTCTTCTCCCAAACCATAAGGCCTAGAGCTTTGATATTTGGTATACATTGTCATCTATTGAATCTCTACCAAAATACTTCAAAGAATTACCGTATTCTGAAAATTAGCCCTTTTCTTAATGATCCCTGATTTTACATAGAAATAAAGAAGGAAATCTTTAAAAATCTTCTTCTCCCAAACCATAAGGCCTAGAGCTTTGATATTTGGTATACATTGTCATCTATTGAATCTCTACCAAAATACTTCAAAGAATTACTGTATTCCGAAAATTAGCCCTTTTCTTAATGATCCCTGATTTTACATAGAAATAAAGAAGGATATCTTTAAAAATCTTCTTCTCCCAAACCATAAGGCCTAGAGCTTTGTTATTTGGTATACACCATCATCTATTGACCCTCTACCAAAATACTTCAAAGAATTACTGTATTCTGTAAATTAGCCCTTTTCTTAATGATCCCTGATTTTACATAGAAATAAAGAAGGAAATCTGTAAAAATCTTCTTCTCCCAAACCATAGGGCTTGAGCTTTGATATTTGGTATACATCATCATCTATTGACCCTCTACCAAAATACTTCAAAGAATAACTGTATTCTGAAAATTAGCCCTTTTCTTAATGATCCCTGATTTTACATAGAAATAAAGAAGGAAATCTGTAAAAATCTTCTTCTCCCAAACCATAAGGCCTAGAGCTTTGATATTTGGTATACATCATCATCTATTGACCCTCTACCAAAATACTTCAAAGAATTACTGTATTCTGAAAATTAGCCCTTTCCTTGGCGATCCCTGATTTTACATAGAAATAAAGAAGGAAATCTTTAAAATCTTCTTCTCCCAAACTATAAGGCCTAGAGCTTTGATATTTAGTACAAATCATCATCTATTGACCCTCTACCAAAATACTTCAAAGAATTACTGTATTATGAAAATTAGCCCTTTTCTGGGCGATCCCTGATTTACATAGAAATAAAGTAGGGAAACGTTAAAAAATCTTCTTGTCCAAAACCATAATGCCTAGAGCTTTGATATTTTGAAAATATCATAATATATTGACCCTCTACCAAAATAATTTTAAGAATTACCCTATTCTGAAAATTAGCCCTTTTCTGTGCGATTCCTGATTTAACAAAGGAATAAAGAAGGAAATCTTTAAAAATCTTCTTCTCCCAAACCATAAAGCCTAGAGCTTTGATATTTGATACACATCATCAGCCATTGACCCTCTACCAAATTACTTAAAAAATTGGCCCTTTTCTGTGCAATCCCTAATTTTAGTTAGGAATAAATAATGATATCTTTAAAAATCTTCTCCTAAACCATTAGGCTTACAGCTTTTATACTTGGTATGTATTGATGTCTATACTTCAAAGTATTACCATATTCAGGGAATTAGTGCTATATGGTGGGATCATCAATATTCCTAGGATTAAAAGAGAAATCTGTAAACATCTTCTCCAAAATAATTAGACAGAGGGCTTTGCCATTTTGTTTATATCATAAAGCCATGAACCATCATACTCAGGGGAGCGATTTAGGACCATCATGGTCCTCTTGTTTTGTAATTGTTTTTCTTCAGGGGTGTCCAAAAGCGTCACTGTGTGGGAATGGGTTGATATATGTTCATTTTGAAAATATTATCTCCAATGGATCATCTATTTGGTCGAAGGTAAACCTTGAAAGTTCCATTTTGTGCAATGGGTGGGTCATATGCGGTTACCCATTCAAACACAATGCTGCCTCTTTTACGCGCATTAAGAAGACTTTCGGAAAACGATGTGAAAAATTTAGAAATTGCTTGTTATAAGCAATTTCTATACTTTTCTCATTGTTTTTTGCCCTAAAAAGCAGAGCTTTTTAAAATTCTATCAACATTGAGTTGTTGTCTGGAAATGAGTGAAGAGTTGTAGTTGTTATTTCCTTGTTTCAGTTTTCATTTGGACCATTGTGGAGGGTTACCGTATTTCCTGGAGAAGACTGGGTTCAAAGGTCGATGTTTTATGACCCATGCTTCTAAAGCTATTTATAGATGGCTTCTGTCAGATTATGTTAAAGTCAGGTAAGTAAGTGGAATCAGATCCTACAGTTTCTCAACAGTATGATATGTTCCTTTCAAGCAGGGGCTGTCACTACCTATCTTTGACCTGAGCTGGAGATATTTGCTTTTTAAAGAGAACATGCGGTAGCTTATGTATTGCCAGTCCTTTAACCCTTTCCTGTTCAAACACGGCATTTTACGTCTTTGTGATTTTATACTTGAGAAAACATTGTGGAAAAAGAAGAAATTGCTTGCAACAAGCAATTTCTTCTTTTCCCACAATCTTTTCTACCACATAGGATGGTTTCATTTCAAATGGCATCTAATTTTCATTGTTGTCTGCAACTTCCTTCTATTTGGACCAGTCTAAAATTCTAAAAAAACGGGAAAGGGTTAAACCTTCAACTTTCAAATTCATTCCAGTTCATACAGTATGAAAATGAAAAGCCTGTGGCCTAGAGCTGAAATATAACTGTTATAAACATTATAAGTATTTTAATCATTTTGCTGTGACAGTAGGTTTTTTTTCGCTCTGTTGTTTGACAGAATATGATTCTCAAACCTACCCAATATGAGTTCTAGACAAGTGGATAATGTTGGTCATCATGTAATTATTGTTCAATACCTTAGCCAATATGAGTTCTAGACAAGTGGATAATGTTGGTCATCATGTAATTATTGTTCAATACCTTAGCCACGAAGGCTTATCACATTAGGAGGTTCACATGGTCATGGTAGCAACCCTGGGGGAGTATGCCACATGTTATTGTTTGGGCTACTAAATTTAACCCTTGTCATTCTGAATAAAATCTACAAAATTGCATTTAAATATCAAAGGGCTGAAACAATGGAGTCACTAATTATTGGTTACTATACATTTTGAAAATTAAACCTTTAACCCATTCCAACACAACGAAATTTTAGACCTGTCCAAATTGAAAGAAGTTACAAAAGACAATATCAAGTTGTTGAAAATTGTAAAATCTTTGTCTGTCTGGGTAGAAAACAATGTGAAAATGCAGAAATGGCTTGTTACAAGCAATTTCTGCATTTTCCACATTGTTTTCCAGAACTATTTTCACGAGGGGCGTAATAAGGAGGTATCGTGTTTGAATGGGTTAAAAAACTCTGGCTTAAAAGGGACAAGCAGGTGGTATAGATTAAGATCAGACTGCACATATGTGTAGGCTTATCTTAGTCTATACCTCCTTTCAAAACGGGAATATTCTGGGTTCAGCATGACAAGAGTTAACCCTTTCCCATTGATGATACAATTATCCATAATGATTTGCAAAGGTTTCGGCAAAATCCAAAAGCTTATGAGTGTTGACTGAAAATGAGCTCCTCATACTCTGTCAAAGGAAAACCTTGCCATGCTTCAATGGAATCGTGGACCACAGACATAGGACAGTTGTTAGTGCATAGGACTTCTAGTCATTGGGTCCATGGTTTGATCCTGGACAGGGCCGCCGCCATAGCGCAGTCGGTAGCGCGCCAGACTCCTAATCTTCAATCATGGGTGTCATGGGTTCGATCCCCGGCGGCGGCAAATATTCTTTCCGACAATTGTCTCTCACCAATGGGTGGATAATCGTAAACCTAAGTGAGATAGCAGCTGGAGGCTAGGAAAGGATGTAGTGGTAGTACTGGTGTGGGAAATACCAGGAATCCATTGTTAGGTGCTCCAGCCGCCGCGATATGACTGAAATACTGTTAAAAGCGGCGTTAAACCCCATTCAATCAATTGATCCTGGACAGCGGCAAATATTCTTCTCGACAATTGTCTCCAATCGATTGGTGGGTAATCGTAAACCTAAGTGGGATGAGCAGCCAGTGAATTGGAAAGGAAGTAATGGTAATGAGAAATGAATCCATGGCTAGATGCTCCAGCCGCTGCGATATGACTGAATTACTGTTAAGGGATTCAAGAGGATATTTTTGTCGATCCCACTTGAGCGTTGAGCGAGACATAGTTGTCACTATGACAAGTCGGTGTATGTGTGTTAGTCTGTTCATCTGTTCGTCCGTCCGAATTTGTCCGGACAATTACTCCTACATTTATGGATGGATTTCAAAATAATTTGACACAACTATTCTCCATCTTGAGTAGATGTGCCATTTGAAAGAACTTTTTGGATAGTTCTAATGTCAAGGTCACAGCTCAAGGTCAAACACTAAAATTGTGATTGTCAAGAGCATTTCTCCTGCAATTATGGATGGGTTTCGAAATATTTTGACACAATTATTCTCCATCATGAGTAGATGTGCAATTTCAAAGAACTTTTTGGATAGTTCTTAGTCAAGGTCACAGCTCAAGGTCAAACACTAAAATTGTGTTTGTCAAGAGCATTTCTCCTGTGATTATGGATAGATTTCAAAATAAATTGGCACAAATATTCTCCATCATGAGTAGATGTGCCATTTGAAAGAATTTTTTGAATAGCTTCAAGTTCAAGATTAAAGCTCAAGGTCAAACAGTAAAATTTTGCTTATCTGGAGCATTTCTCCTACAATTATTGATGGATTTCAAAACAAATTGGCTCAATTATTCTCCATCATGAGTAGATGTGCCATTTGAAAGAATTTTTTTGAATAGCTTCAAGTTCAAGGTCAAAGCTCAAGGTCAAACACTAAAATTGTGCTTATCTGGAGCATGATACCTACAAAACTTCACAGGCAACCGTCTAGTTATAGATTTTTAAGTCATAGTTGTAATGTTTAGTTTGCCAATCAACCATTATATTGTTTTGTTACAAGGTTCTGGCTATAAATAATGCTGCTGGAAGCAGAAGCTTATTCAAGGGCAATTTGTCAGTTATTGGAAATGTCATACCCAGGTTCATTTATCTGTTTATTTATCATTCCAGTAATATAGGTACAGATGATATGCTTTATACAGACAAGGATATTGAAAATAGTATGCAGAAAATTGAAACTGTCAACTTCCATCAGGTGGGAACATCATTTGACGTAACATTTTTTAGAATAGTCCAAATTAAAGGAGGTTGCAGACAACAATGTAAATTGGATGCAATTGAAATGAAACCATCCTATGAGGTTGAAAACGTTGTGGAAAAAAGAGAAACTGCTTGTCACAAGCAATTTATCCTTTTTCCACAATGTTTTCTCTAGTACAAAATCATGGCAACGTAAAATCCCCGGTTTGAACAGGAAACGGTTAACTCTTTCTCATACAAATCTGAGATTTTATGTCGCTGAGATTTTATACTTGAGAAAAAATGTGGAAAAAAGAAGACACTGCTAGTAATAAGCAGTTTTCTTTTTCCACAATATTTTCTACCACATAGGATGGTTTCATGTCAAATTGCATCAAATTTTCATTGTTAGCTCACCTGAGCACAACGTGCTCAAGGTGAGTTATTGTGATCAGTAATTGTCCGGTATCCATCTGTCTGTCTGTACATCCGTAAACAATTATTAAAAAAACTTCTCCTAAACCATAAGGCCTAGAGTATTGATATTTGGTACATATCATCACCTATTGACCCTCTACCAAAATACTTCAAAGAATTACTGTGCTCAAAATTAACCCTTTTCTGTGCGATTCCTGATTTTACAAAGGAAATCTTTGAAAATCTTCTCCTCCTAAACCATAAGGCCTAATGCTTTGATATTTGGTATATATCATCACCTAATAACCTTTTAAAAGAAATACTTCAAAGAATTACCATATTCTGAAAATTAGCCCTTTTCTGTGTGATCCCTGTTTTTATAAAGGAATAAAGAGGGAAATCTTGGAAAATCTTCTTCTACAAAACCATTTGGGCTAGAGCTTTGATATTTGGTATATATCATCACCTAATAACCCTCTAAAAAAATACTTCAAAAATTATGGTTTTCTGAAAATAGCCCTTTTCTTTGTGATCCCCAATTTTATAAAGGAATAAAGAAGGAAATCTTTGAAAATCTTCTTCTACAAAACCATTAGGCCTAGAGCTTTGATAATTGGTAAATATCATCAGCTATTGACCCTCTACCAAAATACTTCAAAGAATTACCATATTCTGAAAATTAGCCATTTTCTGTGGGATCATTTATTGTAGATAGGAATAAAGAAGGAAATCTTTGAAAACCACCTGAACCATTAGGCCTAGAGCTTTGATATTTGGTATGTATAATCACCTATTGACCATCTACCAAAATACTTAAAGAATTACTGTACTCTGAAAATTAGCCCTTTTCTTTGCGATCCCTGATTTTATAAAGGAATAAAGAAGGAAATCTTTGAAAATCTTCTTTTACAAAACCATTCGGCCTAGAGCTTTGATATTTGGTAAATATCATCAGCTATTGACCCTCTACCAAAATACTTCAAAGAATTACCATATTCTGAAAATTAGCCATTTTCTGTGGGATCATTTATTTTAGATAGGAATAAAGAATGATATCTTTAAAAACCTCCTGAACCATTAGGCCTAGAGTTTTGATATTTGGTATGTATTGATGTTTATTGACCCTCTGACAAATGGCCCTTTCTGAAAACGTGGTTTACTTCCCTTTGACCCGAAGTCGTTAGAGTGATTTCCCTTTGTACGGGTAGCAAATTTTGATAGAATTCCGTGAACCACGGAGGATGACGGCTTTCTACCAGATGAAAACATCGACATTTCAACTTTTAAATTTACTATTTGAAGAAACACTTTGGTGCCAGTAATTCAAAAAGAAAACTGAAAACTAAGGAGTTTGTAGACCGACAGCTTAATTTCAAATTATGTGTTTCAACCGATATTGCATTAAAAATAACCTTGACAGATGCATATTATGTCAAAGTTATATTAGAATGAAGTCTTATGTGGAAAGATTATTTATTTTTTACCAGCCATTTTTCTCAAGATCTTTTCCTTAACATAAGTAATATTTATCTATAACATAGAAAAAGGAATGGATAAAGAATTATACTGTAGACAAAAAACAAAAAAACTCTCCTATCTGAAACAGGATTATTATCATCATATTAACATGTAAAAATATGTTCAGCATCATCAAATACACGTACTTGAAATAGATTAACCTATAAATATGTTACTGTTTTGCCAAATTTTAGACCTGTCTAAAAATCAAAGGCCTTGCAGACTACAATTCAATTTTATCTTAAAAATAATCATTCAGTAGGATAGAAAATATTGTGGAAAAGGAAGAAAGGAAGAACGTAAAAACACAGGGACGTAAAATCCAGGGATTGAACAGGAAATTGTTAAGGGGTTGCAAATTAAAACCAATATATATCATTGTGAAACTTGAATGAGAAGTTCATTCTTTTCAAAAATATTTCCATCAAAACTGTATTTATACATTTTTTCTCTTTTATCGAAGATAACTTATTTTGACAAAGGTTTAAATTGTATCTCTCATTTCTTTTCATTTACTTTGATGGATTATGTTATAAATTTCTCTGGAATAACTTTGTGCTTATAAATTTTGACACAATTTCAAAGAAATAACATGATGTATATTATTTAAAGGGGTATTCAAAAGAAAGTCATCACTAGACTTTGACAACATTTTGTTCAAGTTTAATGTGCAATAATTTCTACATCTCTGCAATGACTTAAGATTTGTTTCGAACGAATTCGCTCATTATAATGGGCCTTACAATGTAAGTCAACCTTTTAACCCCTTACCAGGCAAAGTCTTAGACTGGTCTTAAATGACAGTTGCAGAAGGCGATTAATTTCGGGGATGAAAAGGAATTCCTTGCTACAAGTAACTTCTCCTTTTCTCATTATGTTTTCGACAGTTTATGTTCTCTAGTGTTTAGAAAAAAAGAGATAAGGAGGTAATGGGTAAACCAATTCCCACACAATTGCTGCCTTTTGACACCCTTCAAGAAAAGCAATTTGGAGACATTTTGGATAATGAAGAAATTGTTACAAGGTTGGAGCAATTCCTTCATTGTCCATAATGTTTTCTGCCATAAATGAAGAATTATTTAATTTAATCAGCTTAAACTTGTCATCTGCATCTCCTTTGAATTTGGACCAGCAAATCAATATTTTGTTGTCTGAGAATGGGTTAACCCATTCCCTCACCGTCCAGCTTTTGTGATGTGGGAATGTGTTAACTAGCTTCCGCTTATTTACGCCCCTAAAAGAAACAACTTTGGAAAACATTGTAGAAAATGGAGAAATTGCTTGAAACAAGCAATTTCTTCATTTTCAGCAATGTTTCCTACCCTTTACGTGAGATATTTAAATTCAACTTAAAGTTGTTATTTGTAACTTCTTTCAATTTGGACCAGTTATATTGTTTTGTAAAGGGAAAGCAAGGATTCGTTACCCAGGCAATCATTGGAGTTGAATCTAGTTTTGCTGTTTACTAACAGCTCTTATTTGGTATCTTACAAAGGTTCGTTCACCTCTGAGTGTGATTACATCTTACCTCTAATAAAATGTGTTTGATCTAAGGAAACATTTTGACAATTTTACTAACATGCACATTTCAAAGCATTTCAACTCATAAATTACTATATTTTTTTATTTTTCGAAGAAAGCAAAAGATTTGTTAATTAAAACAGATATGGTGTACACAAATGAAATGTGAACTTCAAACGCAGATTTACATGCAAAATAAAGGAAAGTATTTCCTAGGACCATTTTTGAAGTTCACCTATATTATATCTGAAAATGTTGTCTAACATTAATTTTAACCAGTCTAAAATTGCGTTATTTGGTAATAGGTTAAAGACATGGGACCAATCATTACTAAGGCCTTATTTACTTTATAATCCTTTTCAGAGACAATTCACTCTTAGAGGAGATCTTTTTGTACATATTTTATTCATTATATATACTCTTTGTCCCTATAAACAGTGGTTACTCTAATCCGAACTTGAGTTTAAAACTAGCTTTTTTTTTAGCGGCGAGCTTTAGTGATGGTGCTGTGTCCATTGTCTGTCATGATAGATTGGCCATCAACTATTTTCTGTCGATAATTAAAGTATACAGAACAATAAACTAGTTTTTTCTGAGTAGATTTAATTAATGCCTTATTATCTGCCATTTCTTTTATCTAAATTTGCTACCCGGAAGTAGAATTGAGACCGTTTTGTAGTTTCACCACATGGGAGAATATTCAAGCGCAATAACCCTTTCAACGTATTTTCGGAATGGGCTATTACTTCGAAGAATTACCGTATTCAGGAAATTAGTGCTATATGGTGGGATCATAAATATACTTAGGATTAAAAGAGAAAATCCTTAAACATCATCTCCAAAATTATTAAACAGAATGCTTTGCTTATTTGTATATATCATAAAGCCATGAACCATCATACTCAGGAGAGCAATTTAGGACCATCATGGTCACCTTGTCATCTGCAACGTCTTTCAATTTGGACCAGTCTCAAAGTGAAAAGTAATGGGACAGTGATAACTTTAATAGACATGTCCATATTACACCAAGCGTGGTTAAATTGGAATAAATGGGAGAAAACATGAGAAATGGCCACTGGGACTATCCTAAACTTTTCCTTTAAAAATCTCCTCCTCAGGAACTATTTAAAAGATTTCTGTTTCATATCATGTTTTACATAAATATGAATTGAAGAACAAGTTGCTGAAGATACAATGTTTAACCCATTCCAACACAATGACGCTTTTGACGCCACTCAAGAAAATTGAACAGGGAAAACATTATGGAAAATGAAGAAATTGCTTGTTACAAGCAATTTTTTCATTTTCCACAATGTTTTCTACCCAGAAAGCTGAAAAAATCTCAAATTTCCTAAACCTTAAACTGTCATCTGCACCTCCTCCATTTTGGACCAGTCCAGAATTTACTGTCTGGTAATGTGTTAAATAATTGTAGATATTACTGTGATCTTCAGAAAACTATATCCTGAGATATCCTATGACAGTGTTAGAATAGTTATGTTACATAATATAAAAAAAAAGCAAAGACTCTTCTGACTACTTTTTATGCCCTTCTTTGATAAAATTGGAGGTATATTGTTTAACCAATGCCTGTCTGTTTGCGAGAAATAAATGTAATGCAAAAGTTTAATATTTTGCTGTTATTCATCCATGGTTTAAGATAAACGGCTCATATTTGGGGACATAGGTAGGCTTCAGCTAATTATACAGTCAAGGTCTTTCTTCAAGGTCTAATTCACTTATCAAGGTAATGTTTTCTTAAAAGGCTGTATTTTGGGTATAGTGTTTCACAAACACAATTTGTTTCTGCTGATAAATCATTTTCCTTTTTTCTTCAAATTCAAATTCTTTTTTGGTTGATTACGTTTTTTTTTCTCAGAGATTTAAAGGTATAACTCATTGTATATTTAAATTTCACAATATTTCCTCTCACAAAATTCATGAAATAAAATAAGTGCTAGAAATTTGAAACTAATGTATTGGATGTATTTCAGGAAGTTGAGGTGGCTGGTATCAAGTTTTGGTGTTACACAGCTGGTCATGTGTTGGGTGCTGCTATGTTTATGATAGAAATAGCTGGAGTAAAGGTAATCATAAGAGAAATTTTAATTTAGGTTATTTCATCTTTATGTGCTTTTAGGGCCATGGTGGTCTGTCCATTTAACCCTTTCCTGTTTTTAAAAATTTTAGAACAGTCCAATTTGAAAGCAGTTGCAGACAACAATAAAAAGGTAGTGCAATTTGAAAAGTAACGAACCTACAGGTTAGAAAATATTGTGGAAAAAAGAAGAAATTGCTTGTGACAAGCAATTTCTTCTTTTCCCATAATGTTTTCTCAGGTATAAATTTACAAGGACGTGAAAACAAGGGATTGTGCAGGAAAGGGTTAAAATTGTGTACACAACTTCTCCTCAAGTTTCAATTGGAATGAACAGAAACTTACCATAATTAATCTGTATGATATTTGGTTGTGCATGACAATAAAGCATTTTGATCCCTCAAGTGGTTTCTTAGTAATCTGCCTTAGTAATGACTTTGAAAAATAGGTTTAAATTTTAGTATTTTTACTAACAAATACCTTCGGGCCTATAGGTGCTGCTCTATGAAGCTCTTGGTGGTTCATTAAAGCTGATTGTGAACATTTGAAAGAATGAAAGGATAATGGAATTTCATTATTTGGTACTCAAAGGTTGTTAGGGCATCGGACTCTCAACCACGAGGCCTGGCGTTTGATCCCCGGTCGTTACAATATCCTTTCCAACATTTGTCTCCAACCAATGGTAGACAATCGTAAACCTAATATTGATGAGCAGCTGGAGGCTTGGAAAGAATGTTGTGGTTGTACTGTTGTGAGAAATACTAGGAATCCATGGTTAGGTGCCTTAGCCTAAGGATATGACTGAAATGTTGTCATAAATTAAACCCAATTTAATTAAAATGAACAAAAGTTTTTAGCTGCCATTTCTCCATTTCTTACCTTGTCTGATCATATGGTGCTTGAAGTGAGCTATTGTGATTATCCCTGGCGTCCATCTTGGCTGTCAATTTGTGTCTACCATGCATTGTCAGTTGGGCAGTGTGTGTCATCATTGTTTAACCCTTTCTGACACTGTGAAATTTTAGACCAGTCCAATTTGAAAGAAGTTGTAGATGACAATTTCAAATTGTTGAAATTTTTAAAATCTTTGTCTGCCTGGGTTAAAAAGAATGTGGAAAATGCAGAAATTGCTTGTACTAAGCAATTTCTGCATTTTCCATTTTGTTATCCAGAACTATTTTGTTGGAGTTAAAAAAAGGGGTGTGTGGGAATGGGTCAAGTGATATCTTCTCGAAAAGTGCATGGCCAATTTAACCCATATTTGACAGGAATGTTCCTTGGGTTGTCTGTTATGAAACTGATAGAATTGAAGTCTTTTGTAAACTTTAGTTTGCCATTGCAAAAAATGTAAATAAAATCTTAATTTTCTCTTCCTTAACCGCATGGCATAGTACCTTGATATTTTACATTGAATATCATTCTTTAAAGATTGCTCAAACTGTGGTTCCTGGGGCTCCATTGGTGTGGTCCAAAAGGGGTGTGTGTCTATATACAATTTAGAATTTCTTTTAAAAGACATCTAAACTACTAAGCCTGCTTCAACCAAACATGGCAGAAAGCTTCCAAAGTGGTCCCCTGTATGAATTTTCAAAAAAAAAAAAAAAACTGGATGTCATGGCAACAAAAGTAAAAAATTAAAAGTTTTCATATGAAAATATATATACAGACACAAGCACACTGAAATGCGAAAAAAAAACATGAATTCATACAAGTACATGGAGAGGAAAAGGTAAATGGATCATTTCGGCCCTGTATAATATTCAGACGTAATATTGAAGATTTTTGAAATAAGAAAAATTGCTTTTGTCAACCACTTCACGGAATAATGTGAGTAAAATTTGATGCTGTTGACATTTACTACTTTTGTAATATTTATTATATGAATTATCCAAAGGAAAAAATTCTGGTTGATAGATTGGTGAATATATATTGACTAAATATGTTCACTAAATGATACTCTTTATGTCACCTAGCTCATATTATCAGCGTTTTGTGAATTACCACTGGGTCATGCAAAAAGGAGACTTATTACCAAAATTTTTGTGTGTCAAATTCCACAATTCTTGCTGGATTTTGATGAAATTTTCACCAAAAATTTGTGTTAATGTTACCTAGAGCCTATTATCAATGTTTTGTAATTTAATGCTGTGTCATGCAAAAATATGACATATTTTCAAAATTCTTGTGTTCACAACTACTACAATTCTCAATGGATTTTTATGACATTGTCACAAAAAATTGCTTCATTCATATCAGCATTTTGTGTTTTATTGCTGTTATGCATAAAGGAGACTTACTGTCATAGTTCTTGTATGAGCAACCTTGACAGATTTTAATGAAACCATTGAAAACCTAGTTTTGTGACAATGTGGTCATTTATCTTACTGTTTATTAATTAAACATTTATAAGCAATCTAACTGAATGATTCAAATGAAAATGAGCCAAGCCTGTTTAGCTCACTCTTTAGGGAACAGGGTTCTAAATCCTGTGTGAGTAACCTTGACAGATTTTAATGAGGCCTTGAAAACCTAGTTTTGTGACAATTTTGTCATTTATCTTACTGTTTCTTTATTAAACATTTATAAGCAATCTAACTGAATGATTCAAATGAAAATGAGCCAATCATGTTTAGCTCACTCTTTAGGGCACAGGGTTCTAAATCCTTGGGTCTTTTGTCCAAATCTCGGCTTTGCCAACATTATTTCTGACATTTAACATTAGTCACTGCAACATGTGTCATCTATCTCTCACCAATGGGTGAATAATAAGTAGTGGGCTAAAGTGAGGTGAGCAAAGTGGTGGCTCTGATCAAATATTGTGATTGTAATGGTGTAAGAAATGACAGGCAGCCATGAGTAGATGCTGCAGCCACCATGATATAACTGAAATGCTGTTGAAAGTGACATTAAGCCCCATATGATGAATCATTTATTCAAAAGAAATTAGTTTAAAATCACTTGGTATTAATGATATTTGACCAAAACAGCAATTTGCTATTTATGAGTTATAACCCATTCCCACACAGTGATGCCTATGGAAGCCCATCCAGATAACTAACTGGGAAAACATTGAAAAATGAAGACATTGCTTGTAACAAGCAATGTCTTCATTTAACACAATGTTTTCTATCAAAAAATGGAAAAATTCTAAAATTTCATTAACTTTGAATTGTCGTCTGCAAGTCCTTTCAATTTGGACCGGTCTTAAATTTTGTCGTCTAGTAATGGTTTAAAAGGTGTTTGTTTAATATACTGAGTGATATCTTAAAATCTTTCAGGTGTTGTACACAGGAGACTTTTCCTGTCAAGAAGACAGACATTTGTGTTCAGCTGAAATACCAAGTGTACATCCTGATGTTGTCATTACTGTAAGTGTTTGTAAATCAACTGTAAGATCTTTTTATTTGCTTCAATTTCGAAACTTAACCCATCCCCACACAGTGGTGTTTTTTCACGCCCCTGAAGAATTAAAGCTTTGGAAAATATTGTGGACAATGAAGAAATTGCTTGTTACAAGCAATTTCTCCATTATCCACAATGTTTTCTATTCCAAAAGAGAAATTTTTGAAAATTCATAAAATTGTCGTCTGCAATTTCTTTGAATTTGGATCAGTCTAATTTATTTCATGTGGTAATAGGTTAACCCATTCCTTCACAATCCAGCTTTTTTACAAATTGAAGAAATAAATTTAGTGAAAACATTGTTAGAAAAAGAGAAATTGCTTGTAACAATCAATTTTTCTTTGCTCACAATGTTTTCTACCTCACATGACCTTATTTTTCAATTTAAAACAATCTTTTTTGTCATCTGCACCCTCTCTCAATTTGGATCAGTCTAAAATTTTGTCTTTTGGGAATTGGTTGAACTTGCTGGAGTTGCATACATAGCATATAGATACATGGTGATGGAATTTATTTTACTGCTTGCATACTTATGAATCAAACAAACAGGAAAAGAAAGTACGAAACGCAGATTTCCAGTTTGAGTAAAGATATAGGCAAACTGAGTATTTGACAGTGATGCTTTTTGACACCCCTCAAGTAAAATGCTCAGGAAAACTTTGAGGTAAATGAAAATAATCCTTGTAACAAGCTATTTCTTCATTTACCACAATTTCTCTACCCATATCGGACAATTTTTTTCATAAAATTGAAATGGTCAGTCTGCATTCCTTTTTAGCTCCCCTTAGCACGAAGTGCTCTGGAGGAGCTATTGTGATCGGTCATCGTCCGTCGTCCGTCCGTCTGTCCGTCCGTTCACAATTACAAAAAAATCTTCTCCTCCTAAACTAACCATGGAATTTCAACAAAACTTCACAGAAATTATCCTTAGGTCATGCTCTTTCAAAATACTTCAAAGAATTGAAATCCATGAAGAACTCTGGTTGCCATGGCAACGGAGTGAAAAAACTTAAAAAATCTTCTCCTCCCAAACGGTAAAGCCTGTTCTGAGTGATTTGCAAGAAATGTCAAGATCATTATCAAGAATTGAATCAGTACAACTCACTTCTGTGACCCAGATGAAAAATGAACTCAAATTGCTAAAACAAAATATGAAAAACTGTGAACTGAATGTGGATAATATTCAAAACAACTTTCAGAAGGTTCTTGAGAATAATACAAAAGGCAATAAGGTTAATAGAAAAAAGTCAAATCAGAGTAATAAAACCGCCCGTTCCGCTGCTCGAGTCATTCGTGTCGATACGTCGCAGGCTGATCCTTGCAGCGACGCAGGAGGTTGTCGATCCTGTAATGATGATGATATAATTGTGTCAAGCCAAAGCCCATTTAGTGCATGTGATGAAAATGACCAATTAAGTACTTCTAATATACTTTTGGATCCGCTGATGGCTACTGATCAAGGTCAAGGGTCAAAATCTCAGGACCCTGTAATCGTAGTACCCGCCCCTGTTGAATTAGTTCCGAGGGAACAGCCTATCCCAGTTAGAAATTCCTCCATCCATTGTCCAAACAATAACTCAATTTCACAAACGTACTCATCCCCGGGCCCAACCAATCTTAAAAGTGTCACTGATTTCCCAAACTTACCCTGTCCTACAAGCGGAGAAATCTTGCCCCCTTTTCGCCCAAATGTTTTACAAAGTGCCCCTGACCTCCAAGATTTACACCGTCGTACAAATGGGGAAATCTTGGCCTGTAATCGCTCAAATGGGAATGTTAACGATCATATATTCAGACCAGCTCAAAACTACACATATCAAAAATCTCAAATAAATGACAATTTTCGTCAGTACTCAAAGGTCGTAACCTCAGGAGGCGCAAAAGCTTCGGGTATTTCACGGGCAAAAAAGTCCTCGAATCGAGCCGGCTTATTGCATGATGGACCGGATGTTTATAAGGGTAATCATAGATTTTTTCCGTCAGAATTCGACGTAGATAATGGGTTGCAAACTTACGGCAATTCTGGTATTTCCATCCAAAACGACAATACCGGTCTAAATGGCAATACGGAAAAGGAAGATTTACAGTCTGTCATTGATCGTCAGTGGCATGTAGACAATTACCCCTTGTTTACTCATGAACAGAGGGACATGATCTCACCAAATAAATATCAACATGGTTCCCGTATTAACGATTGTAAACCCTCTAATCATACAACAAACAATGGGTACAGTGAGGGCGTCGACCTGAAAGAGTTTGTGCGTAAACGTACAAGTCGCTTCTTTGTTGGTGGTTTCAAACCTGAAATCACGGAACAGATGATAGCGAGCTATGTGAATTTCAGAGGCCCAAAAGTAACTTGGGTTTCAATTTTTCGCTACAGATCTAAACCGGTGGTAATACGACTAAATGTTGAAAATGACGTTAACGCTAATCTAGTCTTGGACCCGTATTTCTGGCCTTACGGGGTCACCTGTAGACCGTGGGTTTCTCAGGTGAGATATAACGCCCGTGACTTTGACAACGCGCGAGGTTACAGAACCCAAAGTAACATTAACCAAGCCAATAATGAGGCGTATTGCATGAACGGGTATGATATAGAATTACGTAACTGATACGACGGACTCAATAGTAATGATAATGATAACTATGAATACTGATTGTCTTAGCTATAACCTATTTACATGGAATACTACAGGTGTTATTACTAGTGGCATGTATTTAAACGACTGTTTGTCTGAGTATGATATAGACTTTTTAGGTATTAGCGAACACTGGTTGTTTGAAAAGGATCTTCATTTTTTAGATTCTCTTAGTAACGTCTATTCGTCTTACGCGATTTCGGACAAAGATCTTTTTATTCATAGCAACTGTAGAGTAGGCAAAGGTGGGGTCGCTATCATGTGGAAAAAGAAGTTCGATAAAATAGTGACACGTCTCCCAATGATATGTGACAGAATTATTGGTGTACAGGTTGAGCTCTCACCTAAAAACTTTCTTTACCTCTTTCAAATTTATCTACCATCAAAAAATAATCCGGTCGATCTTTTCAAAGAATATCTAGATATTACCCAAAATGTTATCTCAGAACATAGAATGAAAGGTCTAATTGTTTTAATGGGCGACTTCAATTGCCATTCTAACAGTAATACTATTTGTAAAAATTTAGATAGTCGTGACAAGCTGTTTAGTGCTTTCTTGAGCGATAATAGACTTACGACGGTTACTTCCCTTGACATATGTGGTGGCGCACCGGTAACATTTGAGTCGGCGTGCGGTAAAAGTATTATCGACAACATTATTTTATGTACAGATGATACAAACTATCTATCTTATTGTTCGATTGTTGATGACGATGCCTTATTGTATTCGAATCACCGTGCTGTACAATGTACTCTGAATATTCCGATCAGAATAAATCAAAACGTTTACAATAAAGAAAACGTGATTAATTGGCCTAAACTCACTCTTCCCCAAAAAGAAGATTACAAGAAATCTCTCTCCTCTGATGTAGGTATTTTAGCACTACTAAGATATAAGCTTGAGACTACTCAAGACATTGATTTTATGTACTCCGCGTTGGTAAATTCTCTGGTAAATACAGCTAACTTGTTTCTTTCAAAACCACCTTTTAAGCCTTTTCTTAAGCCATATTGGTGTGAGGAGCTCTCAGTCCTTAATAAAATCATGAAATCCTGTCATCATGAATGGCGTAACGCTGGTGCTCCAAGAAGCGGCCATCTGTTCATTAAATTGAAAAATGCAAAACGCTTATTTCGCTACAAGCACAGAAAAGCAGTATCAAATTATTTCGAGAAACTATATGACGATATTGATCGAAGCCTTGAAATAGATCAGGATCAGTTTTGGCGTTTGATCAATAATAAGCGGAGGTCCCAGAACACGGAACCGGGTGTGGAAATTATTTTTAATGGCTACGAATGCCGTGATAATGATTCAATTAAGCGAGGCTGGAGTGACTACTTCCGAAATCTCTATTCTTTTGACTCTAATCCCGTTTATGATGATAATTTTAAAAAACATGTAGATAAAGAACTGCATACTTCTCTATCGTCTATTGATGTGGGCGGAAATAAGCTTATCCCAAAGATCACTTTAGAGGAGATTTCATCGCTTCTTCTTTCGGTCAAACACAATAAATCCCCAGGAATTGACTTTATAACCTACGAACATATTCTGTTTGCTAGTGACAACGTCAAACAGGTTTTGGCTAAACTGTTAACTGCTATGTTACAATTTTCTCATGTACCTTTTACGATGAAAAAAGGGATCATAGTTACTGTATTCAAAGGCGGGAAGAAAGACCGCAAAACTCCAGACAATTACAGGGCCATTACCCTTACATCGTGCATTCTTAAATTATTCAAAAAATTTTTACTTAATCGCATGCAAGCGACTATATCGTTACGTGCACATCGCTTACAAGGCGGGTTTCAGCAGGGTATTGGTTGCTTAATGTCCTCATTCTGTCTACGTGAGTTTATTAGTTTTTCTAAAGAGAACAATAGTAAATTATACGTCTGTTTCCTGGACTGTAAGCAAGCGTTTGATCGAGTATGGATAAATGGTCTTTTCTACAAACTTGTAACAAGCGATATTGACACTTTAACTTTAAAATGTTTATTGAGCATGTATAGCGCGGTACGATTTCGACAATACATGGCTGACGCCTGTTTCCCTATAGAGCAGGGTACCAGACAAGGAGGGATAACTAGCCCATTCCTATATTTAGTCTATATTGACGGCCTCATACGTCTTCTTGAAGCATCTGGTTACGGGTTCTGTATTTCCAATGTAGACTGTAGCTCACTTAGTGTGGCCGACGATATGATTCTCTTGTCCTTATCAAAATACGGGCTACAAAAAATGATGGATATATGCTATGAATATTCCATCAAATGGCGGTTCTTGTATAACCCATCAAAGTGTGCAGTCATAGTGTTCAACGAGTCAAAAAATTCAATCGCTGATCGCACCTGGTACTTGGGCAATAATACTATAAATGAAAAAGAGGATTATACGCATCTAGGAATAATATGTAATAAATTCATGAAAGCATCCGTAAATATTGACGAATCGTGCCGAAAACTAAAATCCACTTTGTTAGGACTCTCTAATATTGGTATTCATGACAATGGCCTTCTTCCTACGACTTCTTTTAAACTGTATAATTCTATTGTCCTCCCAAAAGCCCTTAATGGCTGTGAACTATGGTCGGATATTAATAAAACACAGGCTGATAAACTTGAGAAGGCCCATAGATTCTGCGTGAAGTACACTCAAAATTTACCTGCGTACACCAGAACCGATATAAGTCTTGGTCTCTCTGGTGTACTCCCTCTAGAGTTTGAGATTGATTATAAAAAAACTTCTTTTTTTGGGACAGCTATGCCATATCTCTACAGGGCATGTATCTAAACAGCTGTTTAACTATCGACTATGTTCCTTCCATCGGCCCAACACATCAGTTAAACTCGGTTTTATTCCTGATATTATTAGACTCCTAAATAAGTATTCTCTTGGAGATTATTTACAGTCTTATATGTTAACCGGTTTATTCCCCAATAAATATCAATGGAGAAAACTAGCACGTAAGGCAATTGAAGCCAGTGCAAACAATGCCTGGTTAAATAGGATACTTTCAGACATTCACCTGTCAAGTTTTCTGTTTTTAAAACCCCAATTAAAGTTTCATTCTGAACTATGGGAGGCTAGTAGGTCCATCAATAGTCCCTTAATGTTAAAATCTTGTAAATACTGCATAAAGATAGTAGCAAAGTTTTATAGTGATACATTTACTAATTTTTGCCATTACTGTAAAAACACATTTCATGTATCCTCTTGTGAACATGTCCTTTTACTCTGTCCTGCCACTCTCGATTTACGCATTGAGTTATTTCAAAGGATAAAAATTCACACTGATACTAGTACTTTTGGGTTGTTTGAAAGATTAGAAGGTCAAAAACAAATTGTTGCTCTGTTCACGGGACTTAGAAATATATTTGAAAATAATGAAGTTAATCATAGAATCCTTAGTGTCAGTATCCCCCTTCTTGGAAAATTCTGGAATTTTTCAATACATAAGATTGTTAACATATGGTCGTCGTCGGCGGGGCAGGCGTGATCTTTGTCTGTACCTCCTTCCAAAGTAGGAATATTTTGAGCTCAGCCTGACATGTGGTCCCCCCCCCCCTTTTTTTTTTTTTTTTCATTTCCTTGTATTTCGTTTTCGTGACAAGGATAATCAAAATCATTGTATGATAATGTGATATATTCATGCCTTGCTTTCTACACCCTCCAGTTTTGTGCGAACTGTGGTATCAGACACGTTACAGATGCCACAGTCTTCACTTTTCGAATCAGTCTGCTGGGTGTTGATGTGCGATTTGGCTTGTTTATTTGTCTCGTTTGTTTTGTTTCTTTGCTTGCTTGTTCCTTATCTGTTTGTTTATCTTATTTCTTGTGACGCTCTTCGATACCATGACATTTGTTCCATATCTTATAAAATGCCCTTTAAAAGCATAAGCTTATGATATTCCTACTTTAAGTCATAAACATTTTGCTAGCAGTTACGCGCCTCTCTCTCTCTTTCTCTCTCTCTCTCTGTTCGACATTTCTTTAGCTGGCTCAATCATTTTTATTCTCTGAAAAAAAAAAAATAAAAATAAAAATGTCATGGTAACGAGAGCTGAGCGAATCTGTTTAATTGTATAATATATAGTTGGTTTTGCTCTAAATCTTGCCTTCTCCTACCTATGTTCTCTCTCTCTCTCTAACCTTTCTTGTTTGTCAGTTATTTATGATTTTTGTCCTGTTAAATATTCTATTGTAATGCTCGTCAATTTGGCGGAAAAACAATAAAATAATAATAATGGTGATGGAATTTATTTTACTGCTTGCATACTTATGAATCAAACAAAAAGGAAAAGAAAGTACGAAACGCAGATTTCCAGTTTGAGTAAAGATATAGGCAAACTGAGTATTTGACAGTGATGCTTTTTGACGCCCCTCAAGTAAAATGCTCAGGAAAACTTTGAGGTAAATGAAAATAATCCTTGTAACAAGCTATTTCTTCATTTACCACAATTTCTCTTCCCATATCGGACAATTTTTTTCATAAAATTGAAATGGTCAGTCTGCATTCCTTTTTAGCTCCCCTTAGCACGAAGTGCTCTGGAGGAGCTATTGTGATCGGTCATCGTCCGTCCGTCCGTCTGTCCGTCCGTTCACAATTACAAAAATATCTTCTCCTCCTAAACTAACCATGGAATTTCAACAAAACTTCACAGAAATTATCCTTAGGTCATGCTCTTTCAAAATACTTCAAAGAATTGAAATCCATGAAGAACTCTGGTTGCCATGGCAATGGAGTGAAAAAACTTAAAAAATCTTCTCCTCCCAAACGGTAAAGCCTACAGCTTTGATATTTGGTATATATCATCATCTATTGACCCTCTACCAAAATACTTCAAAGAATTAACCTATTCTGAAAATTAGCCCTTTTCTTAATGATCCCTGTTTTTACAAAGAAATAAAGAAGGAAATCTTTTAAAATCTTCTTCTCCCAAACCATAAAGTCTAGAGCTTTGATATTTGGTATACATCATCATCTATTGACCCTCTACCAAAATACTTCAAAGAATTACTGTATTCTGAAAATTAGCCCTTTTCTAAATGATCCCTGATTTTACAAAGAAATAAAGAAGGAAATCTTTAAAAATCTTCTTCTCCCAAAACATTAGGCACAGAGCTTTGATATTTGGTACAAATCATCATCTATTGACCCTTTTCCAAAATACTTCAAAGAATTACCCTATTCTGAAAATTAGCCCTTTTCTTGGCCATCCCTGATTTTACAAAGAAATAAAGAAGGAAATCTTTAAAAATCTTCCTCTCCCAAACCATTAGGCCTAGAGCTTTGATATTTGGTATATATCATCATCTATTGACCTTCTACCAAAATACTTCAAAGAATCACTGTATTCTGAAAATTAGCCCGCTTCTTGGCAATCCCTGATTTAACATAGAAATAAAGAATGAAATCTTTAAAAATCTTCTTCTCCCAAACCATAAGGCCTAGAGCTTTGATATTTGGTATACATCAATATCTATTGACCCTCTACCAAAATACTTCAAAGAATTACTGTGTTCTTAAAATTAGCCCGCTTCTTGGCAATCCCTGATTTAACATAGAAATAAAGAAGGAAATCTTTAAAAATCATCTTCTCCCAAACCATAAGGCCCAGAGCTTTGATATTTAGTACAAATCATCATCTATTGACCCTCTACCAAAATACTTCAAAGAATTACCGTATTCTGAAAATTAGCCCTTTTCTGGGTGATCCCTTATTTACATAGAATTAAAGAAGGAAAACTTTAAAAATCTTCTTCTCCAAAACCATAAGGCCTAGAGCTTTGATATTTGGTACATATCATCAGCCATTGACCCTCTACCAAATTACTTAAAAAATTGGCCCTTTTCTGTGCAATCCCTAATTTTAGCTAGGCCCTAAATAATGATATCTTTGAAAACTTTCTTCTCCTAATCCATTAGGCTTACAGCTTTTATACTTGGTATTTATTGATGTCTATACTTCAAAGCATTACCATATTCAGGGAATTAGTGCTATATGGTGGGATCATCAATATTCCTAGGATTAAAAGAGAAATCTGTAAACATCTTCTCCAAAATAATTAGGCAGAGGGCTTTGCCATTTTGTTTATATCATAAAGCCATGAACCATCATACTCAGGGGAGCAATTTAGGACCATCATGGTCCTCTTGTAATTTGGACAGGGTCTAAAACTTTGTCATCTGATATTGGTTAAATGATATTAAATTCTTTCATTAATATGGATGTCAAATAAACAGTGCTTTAAAATGATGCAGAAAGGAGCCCATTGTATGATCATTATATGCACCATGTAATTTAGAAACTAAATCAAGTAGATTTTAACATTCACTGATTGTAGTTAAATTGTCTGAATTTGAAATAATTTATGACTGATACTCTCCCCTTAAGTTTATGGCTTTTACACTCGTCCCCACACCCCAACACAAACACACTGGCGCACCATCACCAAATAAAATGTAGCAACTCATTTTTATGCCCCCTCATCAATAAGATAGGGGGCATATTGTTTTACCTGTGTCCTTCTGTCTGTCTGTCCATCTGTCTGTCTGTCTGCAAAACTTAACCTGTCAACTAAACATTTTCCTATTACTTCAACCCTGATTAAGTTACAATGCTGATATTTGGTATGTAGGTAGGTCCCAACAAGGCACAACTGGGGAAGGTCATTTCATCAAGGTCAAGGTCAAAATTTTAAATCTTTTCTGGTTTCAAGGGCATAGTGTTTCACAAACACATCTTTTTTTATCTTTCATGTTTAGGAATCTACATATGGTACCCACATCCATGAAGATCGAGAAGACAGAGAGGCCAGATTTACGGGACTCGTACATGACATTGTAACCAGGGGTGGACGTTGTCTAATTCCTGTATTTGCTTTGGGTAGAGCTCAGGAGCTGCTTCTAATTCTAGGTATGATCTGTCATGTGAAAAAAGTGTTTTGGTCTAGCGTGAAAATCATGCAGCAAATTGTGTCAAACAGTATCATAAGGCCATATGAAGCATCTTGGGTATTAACCCATTACCAGAGGAAGATCTTTTAGACTAGAACCAATTCAAAGATTTTGCAGACCATAATTTAAATTTGATGAAATTATAAAAATCTTTGTCTTTTTTTTAGAAATATTGTGGATAATGAAGAAATTGCATACATCAAGCAATTTCTTTATATTTGAAATGTTTTCTATTTTTTCTCTTAAGGACCCTAAAATCTGTATTGTTAAGTAACAGATTAAAATACCTCCTAGTTGTCTCTTTGAAATTTTTCCAAAGTTTTTACTGATAGGGCATGAAACTCGGGTTATGTGGTAAACTAAAATAAAATTCTCAATAGAATAGTTTATAATAGAAATATGCTCTTTTATGTTTGACAAAAATAATAGCTAAGTGAGGTAGAAAAATTGTGGCAAAAGCCAAAAGGAGAATTTGTGTGTTACAAGCAATATTTCCTTCAGGCAAAATGTTTTTGAAAATGATACCAGAGAGTTGTTGAAAAGCAGGATTGTTTGAGAATGGGGTAAGACATTCCCACACAATCATACTTTTTGACACCTCTCAAGGAAACAGCTTGTGAGAACATTGTGTAATACTATATTAACTCTATACCAGATGGGAAAATTTTAGGCTGGTCGGAATTGAAAGGAATTGCAGACAACACCGTAAAGTTACTGAAATTTTTAGACTTTTTTCACCTTTCTGGGTAGAATTCATTGTGGAAAATGAAGAAATTTCTTCGTTTTTAGCTCCACTGGCTGAAAGCCAGCAGGCTATTGTCATGGTGTTGTGTCCATTGTGCATCCGACCGTGCGTGAGTGCATGTGTCTGTAAACTTTAACTTTAAAATCTTCTCCAAGCACTGAACAGAGTTCAACCAAATTTCACAGAAATGATCCTTGGGTGACCCTTTATCAGATTCCTTCAAAGTTTTTTAATCGGATGAAAAACATTGCTTTAATAGGCAGCAGGGCTAATTCCATATATGGTGAAACCTTAAGTAATCTTCTTCTCAGAAATCAGATGATAGATTTCAACCAAATTTTACAGGAAAGATCATTTGGAAACCCTCAATCAGATTCCTTCAAAGAATTTTGATCAGATGAAAAATATGGCTTTAATGGGCGAGGCTAATTTCCATATATGGTGAAACCTTTAAAAATCTTCTTCTCAGAAACCGATGAATAGATTTCAACCAAATTTAACAGGAATGATCATTTGGTGACCCTTTGTCAGATTCCTTCAAAGAATTTTGATCAGATGAAAAATATGGCTGTAATGGGCGGGGCTAATTTCCATATATGGTGAACCATTTAAAAATCTTTTTCTCAGAAACCAGATGATGGATTTCAACCAAATTTACAGGAATGATCAATGGGTGACCCTTTATCAGATTTCTTCAAAGAATTTTGCTTGGATGAAAAACATGGCTTTAATGGGTGGGATTAATTTCCATATATGGTGAAACCCATGGATTGATTTCAACTTAATTTTACAGAAATCATTGTCTGGCGACTATTTTTCAGATTTCATCAATTTCAATTTTGACTCATTGAAAATATGGCATTTATTGTGGCTTATGTCCATATATGGTATCCAGAGAATTTTTAAATTGCTATTCTTGAATGGCAGATTTTTAACAATTGTCTTGGGTGAACTGTTAAAGGGTTAAAAGTTTACAGTGAGTTTATGAGACTTGAGACTTCAAGGTTTTTGTGTTTGTATACATGAATGGACTGCTTAACATCCAATTTTCAAGGAGACAGTGGTAACTCAGATTACACCAGTTAGTTATTTACAGTAAACTGGATTGCACACACACTTTGAAAAGGTATGCCTCTTTTCATTTCTAAAATAAGATCAAGGAGGTGCAAGAATTTTAGAAAGTTGTAGAAAGTTGTAGAAAGTAGGGCTCTGTCTTATTTGTTACTGCTCTTTGATATAGAAGATAAAAGCTTATGATTATAAAGGGAAATGTGAATTATATATTTTAACCCATTACCAGACAGCACAATATTAGACTGGTTCATATTGAAAGCAATTGCAGGTAACAATCTCAAATTGTTTGAATTAAGAATATATTTGCCTTTTAGAATAAAAAACATTGTGGACAGTGAAGAAATTGCTCTTAACAAGTTGAAATTGACCCTTTAACCCATAACATCACAACAAAATCTTAGACTGATTCAAAGTTGCTGGAATTCAGAAAATCTTTACCTTGTAGGGTAGAAAACATAATGGACATTGAAGAAATTGCTTGTTACAAGAAATTTCTTCATTGTCCACAATGTTTTCCAAAGCTTTTAAGCTCACCTGAGCACGTAGTGCTCAAGTGAGCTATTATGATCGCCTTTTGTCCGGCGTCCGTCCGTCGTGCGTTGTCCGTCAACAATTTCTTTAAACGACATCTCCTCCTAAACCACTGGGCCAATTTGAACCAAATTTGGCAGAGATGTTGCTTAGGTGGTCCCCTTCAAAAATAGCTAAAAGAATTGAAATCCGTTAAACACTCTGGTTGCCATGGCAACAAAAGTGAAATTTTAAAATAATCTTTAAAAATCTTCTCCTCCTGACCCAGAAGGGTTAGAGCCTTGATATTTTGCATGAAGCATCAGTATATTGACCTCTTTCAAAATAGCTAAAATCATGATCCTCGGGTCCCCAGGGGCGGAGCCCCAGTGGGGTGGGGTTTATATAGAAATAAAGAACGATTTTTTAAATGAAATCTCCTCTAAAACCACTGGGCCGATTTTAACCAAATTTGGCAGAGATGTTGCTTAGGTGGTCCCCTTCAAAAATAGCTAAAAGAATTGAAATCCGTTAAAAACTCTGGTTGCCATGGCAACAAAAGTGAATTTTTAGAATAATCTTTAAAAATCTTCTCCTCCTGACCCAGAAGGCATAGAGCCTTGATATTTTGCATGAAGCATCAGTATATTGACCTCTTTCAAAATAGCTAAAATCATGATCCTCGGGTCCCCAGGGGCAGAGCCCCAGGGGGGTGGGGTTAACATAGAAATAAAGAACAATTTTTTAAATGACATCTCCTCTCAAACCACTGGGCCGATTTGAACCAAATTTGGCAGAAATGTTGCTTAGGTGGTCCCCTTAAAAAATAGCTAAAAGAATTGAAATCCGTTAAAAACTCTGGTTGCCATGGCAACAAAAGTGAAATTTTAAAATAATCTTTTAAAATCTTCTCCTCCTGACCCAGAAGGGGTCGAGCCTTGATATTTTGCATGAAGCATCAGTATATTGACCTCTTTCAAAATAGCTTTGATCATGATCCTCGGGTCCCCAGGGGCGGAGCCCCAGGGGGATGGGGCTTACATAGAAATAAAGAACAATTTTTTAAATGACATCTCCTCCCAATTCACAGGGCCAATTTGAACCAAATTTTGCAGAAATGTTCCTTAGGTGGTCCCCCTTAAAATTAGCTAAAAGAATTGAAATCCGTTAACTCTGGTTGCCATGGCAACAAAAGTGAAATTTCAAAATAATCTTTAAGAATCTTCTCCTCCTGACCCAGAAGGGGTCGAGCCTTGATATTTTGCATGAAGCATCAGTATATTGACCTCTTTCAAAATAGCTTTGATCATGATCCTCAGGTCTCCAGGGGCAGACCCAGGGTGTGTGTGTGTGTATAGGCATGAAGCATCAGTTCACAGACTTCTTTCTTATTTCTGAAATTATAACTCATGGAAAAAGTTTTTTCCTTCTTTCAAATCGGCACTTAAGCCTTGGAATTTGTAATCTTGACTTTTGGATTCCAAAGGTTCATAGTCTTTATATGTAATTGTGGATCACTTGTGTCATAATCCTAACCTTAACATGAAATTAGACTGTTGAAAGAAAAAGAGCCTTTATCTCAGGTGAGCGCCCCAGGGCCAACGGCCCTCTTGTTTCTAGAGATACCTAAAAGGTGGGATTGAGTGGGAATGTATATGCAGATACTTGTACTTAATTGTACATGCTTACTTTCATGTTCCATAACCTTTCTATCAAACCTGACATTGTAGCAAATGTGGATCTTAAGCTTATAGCTTAGCCCACTTCCACACTGTGACACTTTTTGATGCCCCTTCAGAAAAACAATATGGGAAACAAATGTGTAAAATGAAGCAATTTCCTCATTTTCAACAATGATTTTTACTAGGAAAGTTGAAAAAATAAACTTTAAAGTATCATCTACAACTCCTTTCAATTTGGGCCAGTCTAAAATTTGGCCATCTGGAAATAGGTTAAAAACTCTAAAATCTAGGATGGTAACTCTAAATTCATTTCATTGGGATTTTGTGACTTTTTCATCTAAGGTTTATTACTAACCTAGATCCTTTAAAATGTTACAGCACAGGTTGAGGCATCTGCATACAAAATAAGTTATAGGAAAACCAAAAGGTAGTTATTGCAAGAGTACTCTCATATTTACAGTTCAAACAACTGAATTAACTAAACACTTGAGATTAAACCCCTTCCCACACAATAAAATTTTAGACCAGTGAATATAATTTGATGTATATTGATTCCAAAAATCACCATGATTTACGTAACCAGTACAATCAGGCCTGTGGAGCGATACAGGCGCTCAAGTGCCTCTGGTTTCAATTTTGTCCCTATCTTTGTTCTTGAGGGGCATCAAAAAGCATTGTATGGGAATGGTTTTAGCAATTTCTTTGCTTTCAACATGTCTTCTTCCCACAGAGTTAACAAATTTTAAAATTTCATCAACTTAAAATTGTCATCTTCTGTCAATTTGGATTAGAGTAAATTTTTCTTATGAAGTATGAGTTAAGAGACTATTTTAACCCTTTCCCTGGTTTTTTATACTGAAAACATCGTGGAAAAAAAGTAATTGCTTATAACAAGATTTTAGCTCGGCTTTTTTCGGAAAAAAAACGAGGCATTGTAAAAGCCTTGGTGTCGTTGTTGTTGTCGTCATGTGAAAACTTTGACATTTTGTGATATTTCTGGTTCTACTGAAGGCATTCACTTGAAACTTGGCACACATGTTCACTATCAAAAGAGGAACCTATACCATCAGGGGGTTAACTCTAGATACATTTTGTGCAAATTATGCTCCTTTTTCGACTTCGATTTTTATCCACTATCCAGCACCCAACAGCTGAGCATAGGCACCCGTAGGCGGTTCTCTTGTTTACCACCTAGGATGGTTTCATTTCAAATGGCATTTGATTTTCATTGTTGCTTGCAACCTTTTTCAATTTGGACCAGTCCAAACTTAAAGATAAAGAAAATAAAACATGAAAGGTTTAGATATATCTGTACATGTGTGTTATTCAAGTTTATACTATTTCAGATGAATATTGGAGCAACCATCCAGAGTTACATGACGTTCCAATCTACTACGCCTCATCGCTGGCCAAGAAGTGTATGAGTGTATATCAGACATATATCAATGCTATGAATGAAAGAATTAGGAAACAGATTTCTTCTAGCAACCCATTTGTTTTCAAACACATCTCAAATTTAAAGGTTTGTTTATTTCCTCCAACAATCATCAGGATTTCATGATGTGGAGCTAAATGACTTATTTCCTTAAAACATTTTTAAGGACTTTCTTGAAATGAACTTTGAATAAGAGCTGACTTTTATTTCAGTTTCATGGAAAATTATCTTATTAATCATGACAATATTGATCAATCTACTAATGGTGACAGTATAACTGCGTAACTCTTACTTCACAGAGTATGGAACATTTTGAAGATTCAGGTCCGTCCGTTGTGCTGGCGTCTCCAGGTATGATGCAGAGTGGGTTGTCTAGGGAGTTATTTGAGAGTTGGTGTACGGACAAACGAAATGGCGTTATTATAGCTGGATACTGTGTTGAGGGTACACTAGCAAAGGTAAGACTGTTGAATTTTAACCCTTGTCATGCTGAACCCGGAATATTCCTTTCTTTTGCAGGAGGTACAGACAAAGATCAGCCTGCACATCAGTGCAGTCTGATCTTGGTCTACACCTCCTGCTTGTCCCTTTTCAATCAAAGTTGTTTAAATAATCAATCTTCAAAAGAAAATATTGGCCCTCATTAAGACCTTCCAGTACTGTCAGTCCTTTGATTTAAAAGTAAGTCTGCATAGGACTTTAATTCAGCATGACAAGGATTAATGATTTTCAAGGAGTGATAGAGAAATATGACTGTGGTTATAGACTGCAGAAGGGTGCTAGGACCCATTCCAAAACAACCAAATTTTAGACTGGTCCAGATTGAAAGGAGTTACAGACGATAAATTAAAGTTGATGAAATTATAGAATTTTTCAACTCTCTGGGTAGTAAACATGGGATGTCATGGGTTCGATCCCGGTCGGCGTCACATATCCGTTCCGACATTTGTTTCACACCAATGGGTGGATAATTGTAAACCTAAATGGGATAGCAGCTGGAGGCTAGGAAAGGATTTAGTGGTAGTACTGGTGTGAGAAATACCAGGAATCCATTGTTAGGTGCTCCATCCACCGTGATAATTGACTGAAATATTGTTAAAGTTGCGTTTAACCCCTTTCAATCAATCTGGATGGTAAACATTGTGGAAAATGAAGAAATTGCTTGTTATTAGCAATTTCTTCATTTTACACAATGATTTCCCAATTTTAAGCTCACCTGAGCACGAAGTCCTAATGGTGAGCTTTTGTAATTGTTGAATGTCTGTCGTTCATCATCTGTCGTGCAGGGTTCGCACTGTTGATCGCCATTGTCGACAAATGTGACAAAAATAAAGTTCTGGCACAAGTTTTTTTTCATTTGGCAAAAGTTTGTGGTGCCTAAAAAAAAGGGAAAGTTTTTTGAGTCGCTGAAGCTGAAAGCTTCGGAAGCGACTCATTGCTATCGCACGATAATTCTTACTCAAAGTCCCGAACCAATTTCCACCCCTGAATGCCTATGTTATAACTCTGCCATTGTATCTTGATGTGATTAATAAGAACAATCAAGATACAGTTAGAAGATTGGTGTTTGTATATTTAACAGTTTTGAATAAAAACAATCGTTAACTTTGTCATTTTTTTAGTTTTAAACGCGAACTAATTATAGCGCGGAAAAAGCCAAAGTACGTACTAAAATTGAGGTCGACAGTTCTTATGAAATGACCATACTTCCGTATGTATTTTGCATAACGTCATAATCGTTTTGCATTTTCAAATAAAATAGATGTTAAATTTCATTTTAAATCAAAATTGAATGCTTAAACCATTTCTGTTCATCATTTCGAAGAGGTAAAATAAATCATCCGCGTAGTTAGGGACTGTGTTACTATTTACCCCGGGACACCCCGGGACACCAAAACGGCCCGAAGTCAAAATGACTCAATGTCAAAGAAGCCCGTAATTTTGTCGGAATGACCCGAAAGTGATTGTCAAAACGGATCAAAAAGAAAATTCAAAAAGTAGATCTTGAAAAATTATCCAAATATTAACTTTTATGAAGAATTTCTGATTTTGGACCCAATGCAAATACAAGTTTGGGCCGTTTTGACTGTCGGTCGTTTTGACTGTAAACCAGGACACCCTGAGATGCCTGTCATAATATTTTCATATAATTAGTTATACATAAGTAAATCTTAATAACATTGAATTTAACCTTTGACTTCATTCAAGATTAGCGTTATTCGTGTTAAAAAATACAGACACCCTGAGATGCCTGTCATAATATTTTCATATAATTAGTTATACATAAGTAAATCTTAATAACATTGAATTTAACTTTCGACTCCATTTAAGATTAGCGTTATTCGTGTTAAAAAATATAGAAAACTTAAAATCCATGTCCATTCTGTCATTTTTTTTAATTTTTGTTTTAATTCTATCTTTTATTTGAATCGAGAATGTTTATTACTTAATCTAACCGTATTTCCTCTTTACAAATGAGTAGGACATTCACGGGTCATAAATGGGAAAAAAAACCGTCCCGGGTTGATGTTATCAATCTTAACAATTCTTTTACCCCTGGGCTCATAGAGTTACCATGACCGTTGTAAGCAAACCGAGGGGTAACGAATACGTTCTTTATGTGAGAAATTCAGATAGCCAGTTTGACTTAATTTATCCGTAAGTAAAATAGAAAGAATCTCAAGGTACTAAAGGCGTTGTCTCCGGGTGAGAAAAAAAAACAACAACAAAATTTACCGACGAAAGTTGTAAGCATTTGTAAAGCTTCAAGGGAATTACTTTGGGGCTGATTGATACTGATTGCACAGAATAGGGGCAATGAATCCAGTTGTGAATAGTTTGATTTCAAAGTATCGGGGAAAATTCAGATACGAAATGATCGCTTGGTATACATATATATGAAATCTATAGGTATTAGTTTATTTTGCGGAGCTTGATACGGCATCGTCGTTGCTTTGAGCGTACATTTTAAATGAATGAAAAAATATATGTATAGCGAGAAAAGAAAACAAACCAAACTTAGTCTTAATTGTCCAAGTACCGGGTTGATAATTGAAAAATGGTAAGTAAGTTCACAAGGTTGTGAAAATCATCTTGAATGAAACAATCTAGGCCACATTAAATAAATGTTTGATAAAAACAAACAATTGTCGCTGTCATGCTTTCAATTTGAACAAAAGCACTCAGAACTAATATTTCCGTCGCAATAAAGCCGAAAGAGTCCCGAGGTAATGTACACGTTCAATACAACGAAAAGATAAATAGCTATGGCAACATTGAGTAAATATTGCCGTCAGAATGAAGCAGAAAGAGTCCTGAGGTACCTGTGTTCCCATGTGATTTAAGAAACGAAGCGATCGACGGAAAATGGAATAAGTGACCAATCGTCATTGGATTTACTCACTGATATTAGATTGTATGATAAGATGAGACACCATATGAAACACGTTTGTCTTTTCTTGTCACTGATTCTCTTATCCTAATAAAATTCGAGAAAGAGTTAAGCATTCGTATAAGATTAGAAAAGTTATTTCCACTATTTTTCTTTTCCGCTCAATGAACTTTGGGAGCGAAATTGTTACAGTGTTTTCTGCTTTTATTTTGGCTTCTAATGCATGACAAAGATGTTCTCAGACTTCACATATATCAATTTCTTTACAAAACATAGGAATTCCTTTCTTGTACAAATATGACTTATTACACTGGGACTTATATTCATATTCGATTATCAGTCCACCGGGTTGATTTATGACGATGTGTAGAGTGGGAAAATTCCATAAACTTCCATTTATAATTGACTAATTAAGAGCGCAACAATATCTTGTCAAACTGTAGGTATGACGTATTTGATAGAAATCCGAAGATGTAATAGACTTTTTATGGATCTGAATGCATCTTCTTATTCTTAAGAATTGAATAAAATGATATTAAGGTGCCGGAGCATTACAATAAATATTTATAAATGTTATATATGAAAATACTACGGGAATTCAAGGATATATTTTCAAGAATATATTTTCTTGCTTATGGGGAGTCCGAGCGTATGTGAAATTGTCAAAGAAAGTCAATATGCACTTTATACTAAAATTACCGTCATTGCTTATCTTTTAATATATTAAAGTCAAATTGCCCAGGATGCTCATGGATCTTCTGAAATCATAATAATAATATATGCAAACTGAATCTGTCTCTGTTTACTCGATATGCAATTAAAATAATTTTGACCTTCGGATATCTCTTTTAAATTTATCCCGGTTCAGTCAAACATTATTTAAAGTACTCATCCGTCCGGGGTATGGTTATATACTCAGTCAACATCTCTGATTTTTTTCATTCAAATCACTTAATTATCCCGCTGGTGCAATCACAAATTGTTCCAATGAATTATGAGTCCCGGATGAGAGATGAAACCAATTCCCGGGGTACACGATGTGGCTAGACAACGTATTAAATACAGATCCAGTGTTATAACTTGGTAATATTGAAAAGGTCTTTCATAATTCAAGCAGTAAGGTTGTGGAAAGTTTCTTCTTTTAAAATGACTTTTCTTAAAACTCCTGAACAAAATCTAGTTCCGGGACATGTAGTGTACTTAACTGTTAAACTGGTCAGGCGGACGGACACCGGTAATTTAATTTGTCCAAATATATTTAGAATTTGCATTACATAAAGGGTACTTTCGTTCATCTATCGTCGCTACCGTGGTTGTAAATCAACGTCACACGGGGTCTCAATTTAACGTCTTACCCAAAAGACAATCAGTTTGCTGGTTTGGTCAAGCAAGGGCTCGAGCCCATTATGGTGCGGTTAGAAGTCAAGTGCTCTACCAAATTAGCTTATCGGCTGTCATATACTTCATAAAGAATTTATAAAGCATCTGTATATAACTGCTTGATGATTCCACAAGTTTGAAAGTTCATCGAATAATGTATAATTGTCGTAAATCAATATGCGGAAAGGCCGTTATAGGCATGTTTCAAAGTAGCATACAGTTTATTGAAAAAGCTTTATCAACAGTTATCATATTTTTTATTTATTCGTATTTTGTAAATCAATAGCGTTACAAGCATTATTGTAATGACGAAGAAAAAAAAAGAATTCGATTTTTCATACGTGGGTTTTAATTTCTGCAACAACAAAATTTAATTACATCATAAAAATATGAATAGAAGTTCGGAAACTTTAATTGTGTATCGTTACAAACATTTATTTTATACATATATGTTCAAGCATGTGAAGAACAATTGGGCCTTGTTTGGCGATCTTGGGGCTGCTTTGGCGATTTATGGGACGGTTTAACGCTTTTTAATGGAGAGGCCGTTTTGACTTTATTGGGCCTGTTTGGCCAGGGGCCGGTTTCACGATGGGCTGGTTTGACTGTAATGCTAATTACGGACAGCACCCATATAAATCAAAATGAAATTTTGAGAATAACAGGGGAGTTATTTATCATAATTCCCTACATTCAACTTAATATGAGGCAATAATTCTATATATCAGATGTCCCGGGGTTTCCCGCGGTAAATAACAATCCGTTTGGGCGAACATTGGATGGTCGACGACAACAACAAGAATGGAGGCGATTTCAAGTTCATTTTGTACTTTCGATATTTTATCGACGTTTATTCTTGAAATGATGTTTCTTCAATCGAGAAATAATAAGAAAAATATAGAACAAACACCTATATGAATAGCTGTCTTAACGATTAGCGAGGCTACTGCCTTTGAAAACGGAGCCGTCGTTTCCAGTGCATCAAGTTTAGATTTTCATCGGCGTTGAAAAAGGTCAGTGAATATCGGAATCACACACACATAAAAGTAATAACACACACACAAAAAATGTTTTTTGTTTCTTTCAAAGACAAACATTAATATTTATCAAGTTGTCTTATTCTTTACAAGAGCAACTTCTTTGATTGTTTATAACTTTTTAACTCGGCACCCAGGACCCTTCAGGAACCACCAGCAAAAATGTTCAGGACTTCTTAATTTTACCCATGTGATGTGCCGATCTTGTACCCTATTCAGGACTTCTTGATTTTACCCATGTGATGTGATGATCTTGTAGCCTATGAAAGAATATTTGTTGGTGTGAAATTGTCAAGAGTCTGAAAACAAGCCATTCCATAAAAATTGGTCAACAATTTTGGAAATTCTATGGGTGTGAATTATGAGGGGTAAAATATGTGTGCTAGTTGTTCTTATTGAATTACTTTGGAACATCAATATGGACGCATAAAATATTCTTCTTAGAAAGGGATTTATACATCTGAATCTGACAAATAATGATTGACAAACATTTCTCAAACATTCCCACCAAATATTGCAAAATTGACTGACCACGAATACTCTGTTCATACCACACCTGGCTAAAAATAGAATGAAAGAGAGATGACAGATAGTAAATAAAAGACCCTACAGAACAAGAACTTATGTTTTAGCCCTCCACATTTTCCAAGAGAAAGCAATATCCCAGAGATATTAACTGCTTTTATGCCACATAGAAAGACATTTTATGCTTTGAAATCTAGAAATGTTATTCATCTTTCTAAACACAATTCAGATTAATAAATTATATGCATAGAACCTACAGTATGAAATGAAGTAAAGTGCAAGAAATGAAAGTCTTTTTCAACATGCTTGCATGCACTCTAGAGGTCACATTCTAAGCTCAATCCATTAACAATTTTCTTCATGGGGAGTCATAGCCATGCTACTGATCATGTGGGTATGTATATTCAGGACCTGAGTATGTCCTTTGGCAAGGCATTCAGTCACAACATAGTACTAGAGATACTGAGCAAGTACATGATTAATTGATCAAATGAAGTTTAACGCAACTCAATTTAACAGTATTATAGTCATATCACAGCAGCTGGCACCTTGGAATCCTGGTATTTCTGAAACCGGTACAACCACCACATCCTCTGAGTCTCAAGCTGCTCATCCCACAAAGGCTTATGGCTATCCACACATTGGTGGGCTAACATATGTCGGACAGGAAGTTTGCTGTGGCCTAGGGTTAAACCCTGGACCCCATGACTAGAAGTCCTATGTACTACCACTGTGCTATGACCATGGCTGAAGTACATGAATAGGTGAACTTGGCTGTGATATAACTAAAATGTTGTTCTTTGAACAGTGTTATACCACCATTTAATCAAATGAAAAAAGGCCTAGCTTCATTAACAAAATTTACATGATTTAATCCGCTTTATGCATGAAATTAATCTCAAGTGATCAAAGGCCAACAGCCTGAGGTTAATGCTCAATAGCCAATACAAAACAATTTGTCTGTTATGGCGACTCTCAGGCCCTTCAGGGCTTTGATTTATACATACATACTAATCTCTGGAAATCAAGGCCAAGTGCCAATTATGTGTAATTGCTCATAGGCTTGTATATCGGGTCAATTATGTCATTGTGTCTGACACAAGACCGACACATTGCCAAATTTAATTACAGTTCTGATTGAAAGCAAATCAGATCATTGAAATGCACACATTGGTTGGCAGGTCGTATTGATTTTGTGTTGAGGGCGTGACTTAGTTTTAGTGATGACTGGAACAAACTTCTTAGATGACGGCTGTCAGTAAATGCATCAGTAGACCTCATTATCATGCATAAATTGGCTCTTTTTACCAAAAATGTAATTGAACTGGCCACCATTTGCCTTTTCTTGATGAATACAATTACCAATTCGTGCATATTTTTGTATATATCTGCTCACAGTTTCAGTCAGTTTCTAATCTTGTCACCGCTCCCCTGCGAATTCTTGCTTAAACACTGAATCAGCATTCATGGGTTATATGAAGGATATTCTGATGAGCTGTTGATAGTAATACAGTGGTAGTTTGTCAAAATTTGACAGAAATTTCAAGAGTTCTACTGTCCTAAAAGCAGAAAAACCATTTCTATTTTGTTCATTTGTACCCAAGAATGTTTGTCCTTAAACCGATTCTTTTTTAATTGCAGATGTCTATGTTATTCTATTATCAAATCAAGCATATAAAATAAGGCTTATTACTATTTCCTTCTCTCTATTTTTCTCATCAAAATCTCGTTTTTCTAATCAAAGTACTGAAAGCACTGATTGAAGATGATAAAACTCACAGTAGGTGTATGCCTTAGCCACATTCATTCAAAACAAAATTACAAATGAATGACCATGTTTACAACCTCTTCAATGTATATATTGTTTATTTTACAACATATAAGTTAAGAAAATAAATGTGCTCTTTGGCACCAACTCCTCAATTTTGCCCCAGCTTTTTTCCATTTGGCCCCAACTTTTTTGATTTGGCGAAAGTGATGGCGACAACTTTTTTGTAGCCAGAGCCAATCCTGGTTGTGCGGCGTCAACAATTTAAGTGTTTACACTCTAGAGGCCACCATTCTGACCAAATCTTCACGAAACTTAGCCAGAATAATTGTTAGCCCATAAGGATGAACCCTATCGGTTATGGGAAGGTTCTTTTGGAAGACACATCAAAAGGGGCCTTAATGACAATTTCTTGGTTTACACTCTAGAGGCCACAAATTAAGCTCCATCTTCATGAAACTTGGCCAGGATGATTGTTAGCCTATAAGGATGAACCCTATTGGTTATGGGAAGGTTCTTTTGGAAAACACAGGAAAAGGGGCCTCAATGACGATTTCTTTGTTTACACTCTAGGGACCAAAATTCTGGCTCAAACTTCATGAAACCTGGCCAGGATAGTTGTTAGCCTATAAGGATATACCCTATTGGTTGTGGGAAGGTTCTTTTTGAAAACACAGGAAAAGGAGCCTAAATAAGGATTTCTTTGTTAACAGTTTTGAATTAATCTTCATGAAATTGTTATATGAAATTGTTTGGCTCTGGTTACATTTTTTAACAGCAGATGATTCAGGTGAGGGATTTAGGACCACTATGGTCCTCTTGTTTTTGTTGAGGGATGTCCAAAAGCATCATTGTGTCGGAAGGTTTAACAAGAGGAAGTATCTTATTAGCTCAGCTGTTTTCAGAGAAATCCTGAGCTATAGCTATAGCCTTGTCGTTGGCAGTTGTCATGCAGAAAGTTTAACATTCCGTAATTTTATTATTAAGTTAACCCTTGTCGTGCTGAACCCGGAATATTCCGGTTTTGGCAGAAGGTGTAGACCAAGATCAGCCTGCACATAAGTGCACTCTGATCTTAGTCTACACCTCCTGCTTGTACTTTTCCTGCCAGAGTTATTTAGGAAATTGATTTCTAAAGGAAATATTGATTTTTGAACAACAAGTTCTGTCAGCACTTTCAGCCCTTTGATTGTACAGCAATTCAGTAAGGTAATTTATACAGCATGACAAGTGTTAACAAACAAAATTGTTTAGGTCGTCTCAGAGTTCAATGAGTTCAAACTGCCACTGGAGGCTTAACAACTAAATCCATTGAATGCCTAAGCCATAAAAAGTAGTTCTTATGTATCTAAGTAATATTGTAAATTCTATTCAAATTGTAGAGAACTCTCTCAAAAGTATGCTATTTAACCCATTCCCACCCAATTCCGCTTTTTGAGCATCTCAAGAAAAAAAAACTTTGTAAAAATTGTGGACAATGAGGAAATTGCTTTGCTAGCTTAGAGTACTTTCAGTACTTTGATTAGACATTATTTATATATGCAGTATCTAGCCTAAAGCAGCTGAGTATTGGGCACCTGCATGCAGTGCTCTTTTTTAACTTCAGTTTTATCACTCACCCTTTCCGACTATTTGTCTCTCACCAATGGGTCGATAATCGTAGACCTATGTGGGATAGCAGCTGGAGGCTAGGAAAGGATGTAATGGTATTACTGGGGTGAGAAATACCAGGATTCTATTGTTAGGTGCTCCAGCCGCTGCAATATAACTGAAAGATTGTTGAAAGCGGCGTAAAACCCCATTCAAACAAAACAAACAAATCAGTTTTATCACTGTCAAGTATTTGTAATTGAGCATGGCCTTCGAATTTGTCTCAAAATTAACAATTTTCATATATGATAGTTAAAGGCATCTAAATCTTTCATGATGAAAATGATAGATTAATTTATTTTTCACAATTTTTCTTTCAGCAAATTCTATCGGAACCAGAAGAAATTACAACCATGGCAGGACAAAAGTTACCACTAAAGTGTTCAGTCGACTACATCTCATTTTCTGCCCATACAGACTACAAACAGACCAGTGGGTTTTTGAGGACACTTAAACCAACACATGTGGTATGAAATTGTACTTAACCCATTTCCACGAAATTCCAATTTTTTACGCTCCTCAAGAAATGACTTATGGAAAACAAGGTTGAAAATGAAGAAATTGCTTGATACAAAAAGACAAAGATATTGGAATTCTCAAAACTTAGAATTGTTGTCTGCAATTTCTTTGAATTTGGACCACTTTAATGTCTTTCTGTGTTGAAAGTCAAACTTTGTATTGCTGTTGGAACAACCTTGGATGATGAAGATATAGGGCTTTACCAAATGACAAAAGCCAAGACTTGTCCAAATTCAAAGAAATTGCAGATGACATACTGATCCAATTTCAAAGAAGTTGAAGATGATAATTTTAGTTTGATAGAATTTTTAAAGATCTTTTGTTTTCTAGGTTGAAAGCAGTGAAATTGAGAAATTGCTTTGTGTTTTCCCATGCATTTTTCTTGATAATCTTAAAAAATGTGAGATTTTGTGGGAATGCGTTAAGGACTTGTTACAGGTTAGGTATTTTAATCTAACCTCTAACATTCATTAAGGCATTCCCATACATAAGAATTTTAGACTTGGTCCAAATTGAAAGAAGTTGCAGAAGACAATTTCAAGTTGATGAAAGTTTAAAGATCTTTGTCTTCTAGGGCAGAAAACTTTGTAGATAAAGCAGAAATTGCTTGCTACAAGCAATTTCTTCATTTTCCACAATGCTTTGTGGTACACAGTAAGTACATGATTAAGTTAACCTGTCTGATATAGCCCTTTCCTGCACAATTTCTTGTGTTTATGTCCCTTTGATTTTATACTTGAGAAAACATTGTGGGAAAAGAAGAAATTGCTTGTGACAAGCAATTTCTGCTTTTCACGCAATTATTTCTAATCTGTAGGTTGGTTACTTTCCAAATTGCACTCACTTTAGATTGTCCATTGCAGCCTCTTTGAAATTAGACTTGTCTAAAATTTTAAAAAACTGGGAAAGGGATAACTAAAAGTGAATGCCATACAAGCATATTTTAGTGTGTTAAAATGAATTTTATTCATCTTTTAAGTTTATTAATGATTATATATATGTCATTTTATTATAGAAAGAAGAACATATATTGTTGTCTTCTTTAAGTGTGTCCGTCATCCGTTCATCCGTCTGTCCATCTGTCAACAATTTCTTTAAAAATCTTCTCCTCCTAAACCAGTAGGCTGAAACTATACAGGGATGTTCCTTGGGTGAAGTTCTACAAAAATTGTTAAAAGGATTTAATTCCCTCAAAAACTCTGGTTGCCGCGGCATTTTAAAATGGGAATCTTAAGGAAATCTTTAAAAATCTTTAAAAATCTTCTCCTCCTAAACCAGTAGGCCAATCAAGCTGAATTTTTGCAGGAGTGTTCCTTGGGTGAAGCTCTTCAAAGGTTGTTAAAAGAATTTCATTCCGTGAAAACTCTTGTAATCGCGGCATATGAAAATGGGAAATTTTAGAAAATCTTTGTTGTCTTTTTTTTCACAGACTACACGGCCAAAGGCATTTATATTTTATATAGAGCTTAATCATATGGTTCTCTACCAAATTTTTAAATATTCAATCTCTGGGGTCAAAAATGGCCCCGCCCCTGAGGTCTGAAGTTTTGAAAAATGCTTAATTAGAGCAATTTCAAAAGACTTCTCCTCTTTAAGGTCTAGGATATTCATATTTGATATGTAGCATAACTAGATGGTTTTGTACTATATCACCAAAAGTTGTCTTCATCGGGTCAAAAACTGCCCTGCACTAGGGGTCCAAGTCTGGGAAAAAATGCAAAATTTGAGTATGCTTAAAAAAAATATATTTTGAGTGTAGCATAGCCTGGCTGTTATCTATCAGTTTTGATTAAATTATGCCTGTAGGTTAATAAAACACCCCTTCCCTGGGTGTCCAAAGTTTGTAAAAATGCTCAATTAGACCATGTTCAATAGTCTTTTCCTCCCAATCTACAAAGTCTAAGGCACTCATATTTTGTATATAGCTTAACCAGATGGTTCTCTACCATGTTAGCTAAAATCTTAGCCCTGGGATAAAACATGGCACTGCCCCAGAGGTCCAAAATTTTGGAAAACACCCAATTAGAGCAACATCAAAAGTCTTCTTCTTCTGAAATATAAGGTGATGGGCATACATAATTGGTATGTATTTTGACTAAATAATTTTGTACTATGTAACAGGAAAAATATGCTCTTAAGATAAAAAATGTCTCTACTCCTGGGGTCGAAAATTGCGTAAATCGCATTGAATGAATTCTTCTTAAATATAGGTTCTGGAGCATTTACATTAAAAACATAGGATAACATTATTGTTATCTACCATGTTTTTATCCTTTGGACAAACATGGCCCTTCCCAAGGCATCCAAAGATATGAAATCACTCAATAAGAGCATGTTCAAATATCTTCCACTCCTCATGTATAAGTTGTAATGCATTCATATTTTGATTTATGGTACATCCAGATTGTTCTCTACCAAGGTTGATAAAATTAAACCCATTGAAGTATCAGACAGTAATTAGAGTTTGATTGAAATCTAAATACAAAGAATTTCAGGTAGAGAAATGGATATTGCTTGTCACTCCCTTTCTCACTATGTTTTTTTTTCAAACCTATTTTCCCTGAGGGTGACAAATTCTTGGATAGTTTGGAAATGGATTAAACTATAAAGTCAAAGGAATTCATTCTTATTGTAAAATATTACTGGATTGTTTTGCACAAAGCCCAAAATCTTATATTTGTTCTATTCCTTTTGCTCAAGTTGTGTCTTTTTTATACTAAAAAGTACTGTAATTTGCAGATGCCTCAGGCGAGTGATTTAGGACCATCATGGTCCTCTTGCTATTGTTTGCAGAAGATGCCATGATAAAAGTTTTTGCATTGTTCGAACAACAGGTATTAGTGCATGGTGAACAGAATGAGATGGCGAGATTGAAGGCAGCTCTGATTCGTGAATACGAAGATGACACAGAGTATCAGATGCAGGTTTATAACCCTAGAAATACTGTTGCGGTGGAATTGTACTTTAGGGGAGAAAAAACTGCAAAGGTAATGTAGACTCTGTTATTCTTTGATAGAGCGGCTGAGCCTTAACCCTTTACCACAGGAGAAAATTTTAGACTGGTCCAAATTGAAAGAAGTTGTAGACGACAATGTCAAAATGATGGAATCTTAAAAATCTTTGTCTTTTGGAGCAGAAAACATTGTGGATAATGAAGAAATTGCTTGTTACAAGCAATTTCTTCATTTTCCACTGTTTTCCAAGGTCTTTTTCTTAAGGGGTGTCAAAAAAGCCTCATTGTGTGGGAAAGGGTTAAAGAAATACTTTTATAAGAAATAGAAATAGTATAATTGATATATAGATAATCAAAATGGAACATGTGCTTGCTACTTTTTAGATATTTTTCTTGAGTGGCAATAATTTGTTGAAATCAAATGCGAGCCTTTATGTGACATGGCAATTTTCTGAGTTAGTGTGTACGTCCATTTCTTGTCCAGTGCATATCTTCTACATTAATGGATGGATTTCAAGATAAATTGGCACAGTTGTCCGCCTTGATGAATACTAGTGTCATGAGTAAAGTTTCCGTGGATATTACCAAGGTCACAGCTAAAGGTCATGTGACAAGCACTTAAGCCGGGGGCATCTGTATCTGTGACACATTTCTAGTTCAGAATTCCTTTAAGGTCAAAGGACTAAATGCAAGGTCTCAGAGTGGGTCAATATTTCTTTTGAAGTTGATTTTATATACAACTCCTACTTAAAAGGGACAAACATGTGGTATTGACTACAATGTGTAGTCTGTTCTGTGTCTATTCCTTTTGAAAAAACATCACAAGATAACAACAAAAGTAGACTGGCTCAAATTGATAAAAGTTTCAGGTTGGTGGAAATTAAAAATCTAGAAACATCTTGGACATTGAAGAAATTGCTTGTTTCTTAATTGTCTACTATGATTTCCAAAGATTTTTCTTGAGGGGTCTCATCTCATAAAGTGGGATTGTGTGTTTAAATGGCTTAAGCATGACATGTGTTAATTTATTATAATTACAGGTGGTTGGGAGTTTAGCAGCAAAAATGCCACAAGTTGGAGAACAGTTGTCAGGAATTCTTGTAAAAAGGAACTTTAATTATCACATCATGGCACCTTCAGATTTGTCAAGTAAGAGTGTATAATGCTTCTCAAATGAGAATGACATGTTGATACTGACTTCTGATATTCTGATGCAATTTTGTGTTCTGATGCCCTTGTATCGAAAGATTGGGGGAATACTGTTTCACTGTTGTCTGTCTGTCTATTTGATGGTCTATCTGTCTGTCTGCAATTTACTTAACATGTACAATTACTATAAGCTTAATCAAAATACAATGCTTATATTTGGCATAGTGATTGATTTCAACAATATGCGTCTTCAGTTACCAAGTTTGAGGTCATGGGTCAGGTCAAGGTTATTTGTCAATGTCAAACTTCTACAAAACTTAACCAAAAAACTTAACTTTTATAATTACTTTAAGTCTACATAAGATACAATGCGCGTTTTTGTATCGGGATAGATCTCGTCAATATGGATCTGTAGCATGGTTCACACAGGTCTTGAAAAACCCTTGAATTTGATCTTAGCCTTATGAAACCCTTGAAAACTGACCCGAGCCTTATAAAACCCTTAAAAACGACCTTAAGTCCTTAAAAAATCCTTGAATTTTAATTTTTCATCATGTTTTATTTGAGACCAGGTCAACTACCTTTAAAAATAAGGGTGAAATCGTTATTGGCCGATCGGAATGTCAATCTAAACAAAGGGAAGGGTTTAGATTGAAGCATTTAAATAGCCCTTAATTTTGAAGTTTGAGTCTTTGAATAACCCTTAAAAAACCCTTGAATTTTGCCATCAATATTCTGTATGAACCATGTGCAGGTACCAAGGTCAAGGTCACATGTCAGGTCAAGGTCAAATTTCTGCAAATCTTAACCATAAAGCTTTAAATGTACAATAACTGTAAGTCTATTCAAGATACAAATGTTTTATTTTATTTGTTGAATGATCTCTGATACCTATCTGCAAATACCAAGGTAGAGGTGATGTCACAAGATCAAAGTCACTAATCAAGGTTACATTTTGATAAAAAATGCTTAGATGGGGGTACAATTTTGTGTCTCTGTAACAGTTTTGTCTTAGGTTCTTAATCTGTTGATACATTCCTAGTCTCGCAATGTTTTCCAAAGCCTCTATCGAAAGAAAAAAATAATTGGAATTTAGTGGGAAAGTACTTTAATTTAGCAATATTTGCCTAAGATATCAGAATAATTGGGGAATGTGGGGAGTACTTATACCCCTAAGTCATAAGATAATGGGCATATTTTTGTTAGCTCAAGGTGAGCTACTGTGATTGCCCAGGAACTGACATCCGACGTTATTTGTCTGAACAATTTCTTTAAAACATCTTTTCCCCTGGAATCAGTTGGCCTATCTTAATTAAAGTAGGAAGGGATGATGGTGAATCTGGTCCAAAATTGCTCAAATAAATGAAATCCACCCTCAACTCAGGTTGCCTTTGCAAAAATGGTGAAAATAATGAAATCTTTAAAAAATCTTCTCTAAAACCAGAGGATCGAGAGCTTAGATATTTTGTATGCAGCACCTCCTAGGGAACATCTGTCAAGTTTTTTCAAATGTTGCCCCTTGGGTCATATTTTGCTCTGCTGGGGCTCACCTGATTTTGTTTTGAAACAAAGAAGGAAAATATCAATACTCTTCTTCTCTGCAGTGAGAATGCCTTGAGCATTGATATTTGTGTTGCAGCAACTCATAGGGGACCTCTATCTAGTTTGTTTTTATGATGTCCCTTGGATCATATTTCTGCTCCGTCTTGGTGTATCCTATTTTAACATACAAACAAACAATCTTCTCTAAAACAAGAAATGATTAGAGTATATGAATTAGGTGTATACAATCTCTGAGTGAACCTTCTTCTGAACCTGTTCATGTGATACCCTTTGGTAATTCTTTGGGCTCTGCCCGGCACACCTTATTATAACAAAAAACAAAGAAGGAATTCTTAAAAATCTTCCTCTCTGAAATGAGAAAGCCTAGAACATTAATATTTGGTTTGAAGAACCTTTTAATTAACCTCTTCAAGTTTGTGCATGTAAATACCCTTGGGTCGTATTTGGGCTGCTCCATAATTTAACAGGAATATTGTAGAAAAATCTTGAAAAGAAAGAAGGAAACCTTTAAAAATCTTGTCCTTCAAAACCAGAATTTTTTAACACTGAAATTTGGTATGTAGAAGCTCAAAGTGAACTATTACAAAATAATTTCTTTTGATTTCCCTTTTGTCATATTTGAATTCCACCTACCTTCCTGTTACATAAAAATTAAAAGGGAAATGTTAAAATATCCAATTTTTGGACTCATCTAGAGCACACCTTAACTTATATAGAAACAAAGAAGAAAAAGTGCTTTAGGACCAATTGCCATATTGTTCATGTGATGGCCTTTGCATTAATTTGGGAAGAAAAATCAAAAGCCTTGTGCACTGACATTTTGTATGTTACATGTTCGAGAAGACCTCTTTTCGAGTGCCATGCGCAAAGTTTTGTTGAATACAAGGTCACAAGTTTAGGTCATGTAACAAGCAATTATGTCCAATGTTTATGACAGTTTATAGTTTCTTTAATGTTTTCGAAATTTTTCAGTGGATTATCACTGGATAGTTTCAACAAAAAAATCTAAAAATTATCAAAAGGATAAACTCCCTATTATGGTAGATTTATCATTTCTTGTTACTGAATTTCATCTGGATGGGACGAAGACACTGATGTTTTCATAAGGTTGCCATCTTAATCATGCCACTAATGAGGCGCTTTGAAAGATTATCTTAGAATAAAATCATATTTTTTTGCCTTTAAGAAATAGATTAATTGTTTGTTTTTCATGCAAGATTGATATGTCTTCCTTTTCATGAACAACAAGATCTTTATTTTCATTGCCACTCATGAAAAAATAGCTTTTGTTGTTCACTCAATGAAAGATGAATTGATCTTACACTGAAACAAACAATTATATTCTATAGCTTTTCCAAGCAACATTTTGAACATTTCAGATTACACAGAACTTGCTATGAGCACAGTGACTCAGAGACTCAGTATTAAATACACTGGACCTCCTGCTTTGTTACAGTTTTATCTAACACAGTTAGCGGGGGATCTTGAGAAAGTCGACAGTGGTAAAGATCGGACACTTTTCCGTGTATTTAAGTGTGTGAATGTCGTGTTAGAACATAAAATGGTGATTATCGAGTGGCTGGCTAACCCAGTAACCGATATGTACGCTGATGCTGTGATAACTGTTGTGCTGAGAGCAGAGGCTGATCCTATGCCATTCAAAAGTAAAGAGTATTCTCTCTTCATAATGTTATTAGCTCCACTGGCTGAAAGACAGCTAGCTATTGTCATGGCGTTGTGTCCTTCGTGCGTCCTTGCGTGCTTCCATAAACTTTTACTTTAAAAATCTTCTCCTCAGAAAGTGCTGAACAGAATTCAACCAATTTTCACAGAAATGATCATTGAATGACCCTTTATCAGATTCCTTCAAAGAATTTTGATTGGATGAAAAACTTGGCTTTAATTGGCGGGGCTAATTTCCATATATGGTGAAAGCTTTAAAAAAACAATTGATGGATTTCAACCAAATTTTACAGGAATGATCTTTGAGAGACCCTTTATCAGATTCCTTCAAAGAATTGTGATCGGATGAAAAACATGGCTTAAATGGGGGGGGGGGGCTAATTTCCATATATGGTGAAAGCTTTAAAAATCTTCTTTTCAGAAACCAATTGATGGATTTCAACCAAATTTTACAGAAATGATCATTGGGTGACCCTTTATCAGATTCCTTCAAAGAATTGTGATGGGATGAACCATGGCTTAAATTTGCGGGCTAATTTCCTTATATGGTGAAACCTTTAAAAATCTTCTCAGAAACCAATTGATGGATTTCAACCAAATTTTACAGAAAGGATCCTTAGATGACCCTTAATAACAGATTTCTTCAAAGAATTTTGCTCGAGTGAAAAACATGGCTTAAATGGGCGGGGCTAATTTCCACATAATTATGGTGAAACCTTTAAAAATCTTCTCAGAAACCTATATATGGATTTCAACCAAATTTTACAGGAATGCTCATTGGGTGACACACTATCAGATTCCTTCAAAGAATCAAGATTTGATGAAAAATATGGATTTAATGGGTGGGCTATTTCCATATATGGAAAAAACTTTGAAAGTCTTCTTCTCAGATACAGATGGATAGATTTCAACCAAATTTCACTGGATTGATCCTTTGGTGACCTTTAATCAAATTCCTTCAAAGAATTTTGATAGGTCAGAAAACACGGCTTTAATTGGCGGGTGAAAGCTTTGAAAATCGTCTAAGAAACAAAATTTAATCAGAATGATCCTTTGTTGACCCCTTATTAGATTGTGAAATAGGAATTAATTGGCTGTTAACATTGCTTAAATGGATTGGGCTAATTTCCTTATATGGTAAACGGTGAAAAGCTACAATCTGCAGGATGGTTTTCAACCAAATTTTTCCGGAATGATAAGTTAATTCAGGCTGGTGGAGCAAATCAGGCGCTAAGCGCCTCTAGTTGTACTATTTTTACTTCATCTGAGCTCAAAGTGCTCTAGGTGAGCTATTGTGATTTATCAATGTCTCGTGTCGTTCACATTGTGAGTCCGTCAATAATTTCTTTAAACTTCTCATCTTGACCCAGTGGGCAGGTATGCAGTTATGTGCCTTGGTTGAAGTTCTTCCGATATTGTTCAAATACTTGAAATCTACTTTTAACTTTGATTTCGATGGCAACAAGGGTGTAAATCTCAAACCAGAAGACCAATTGCAGATATATCATTTGCTTCAACTCACAGAAAACATCTATCCAGTATATAAGCTTGGCTGTTTTCAGAAAAAACCCATGGTATTGCCATCACCTTGGCATTGGGTGCTTTGGTGTTGGCGTGACAAACTTTAACATTGGTCATATCTCTTTTGTTATTTAAGATATCTTCATGAAACTTGACATGTGTATTGATCATCACAAGAGCTATCTAGACTATCAAAGGGGATAACTCTTAAAGCGTTTTTGTAAGAGTTATGCCCCTTTTTCGTCAAAGGAATTTTGCATTATCCAGCACCTGCAGCGGTGCGTTGCACTGTGGGCGGTGCTATTGTTTATATGACATATTTTGTGCACACCCCATTTTACGCTGAAACAAAGAAAGATGACTTTAAAAAATAGTCTTTTCTGAAAGCCCACTTTACTAATTACTTAATAACTTCTTTTTAGACTAAATTCAGAGATGTTGCAAAAGACATTTGAAGTTGTAGAATTTTTTTTCTTGGTGTAGAAAATATGGGATGAGAAGAAATAGGTTATTACAAGCAATTCCTTCATTTACTGCAATTTTTTTCAAAGCAAAAGAAGAGATTCTGTGTAAAATGGTTTATCCATTACCAGGGGACAAAAATTTGGACTGGTCCAAATTAGAGGAAGCTGTAGATGTTAATTTTCATGTGGTAAAATTTTTAAAAAAACTGTTGAAGTAGAAAACATAGTGGATAATGAAGAAATTGCTTAACCCAAGCAATTTCTTTATTTTCCACAATGTTTTCCTAAACTTTTATCTTAAGGGTTGTAAATAAAAGAGTGATTGTGAAGGAATGGCTTAAGGTGGGTAGTGCTAGCAGATGATAAGTGACATTAAATTCGCCATTATATAATAAATGTGTGTTGTGGTGGTGAAACTGCAAGATAAACAACACTCGAGGAATTCCTGTATATTTGACAATTATAGCCAGACTACGTGTATATTTACACATTACCACTCAATGATGCCCTGAAAAAGCGCCCATGGAAAACTTTGTAGGAAAAGGAGAAATTGTTGCATGAAAATACAAAAGAATATTCCATGTAAATGCCTGACCCTCTGCTTTTGATGCTGGATGACAAGCAAGCAAATTCTCCTTCTCCCACAATGTTTTTCAAATCTTTTTTTCTTCAAACTGTGAGGATATGGGATTGTTTTGCAATGAGATAAAACAGGTATACTGAATTATTGTTTGGATTTATTTCAGCGATTCCACAAGCCATTCATGTCGATAAAAGTCACATTCATGAGTGTATGATAGAGATGCTATCGGACATGTTTGGTAAGGAATGTATCGGCAAGATGATCCGTGGAAACAATATCTCAGTTACAGTGGAGGACAAACTGGCTCTTGTCAACGTGGAAACACTGGTAAGGGGAAATGATCCATGTAATCTACAAATGGAAACTCAGAACCCTTTAATTACCTCATTCCCACACAATGACATTTTTGGATGCCCCTGAAGAAAAGCAATTTTTGAAAATGAAGAAAATTGAAAAGAAAATCCCCAAACAATCTCTCAAAACTTCAGTTTTCCGTCGGGTAATGGATAAACTTGTTACCAATTAACAGATTTTAATACTTGTCTTAATTGAAAGAATTTTAAGCCTTGTCTTACTGAATTATAATCCTATACAGAATATCATTGAAATCTTCACTGGAAGGCCTAATTGAAGATCAATATTCTTTATGATTTTTAGCTCAACTGGCCAAAGGCCATTAGAGCTATTGCAATGGCTTTTTCCCGTCTGGCATCTGTGCATCCTTCCATGCATCTGGCCTTCCGTCGGTCTGTCTGTTAACATTTCCATTTTAACACTCTAGAGTCCAAGGTTTTCATTGGATTCTCTTCAAACTTTCACAGAATGATTGAACCATCGTAAGGATCTTTCCTTTCGAAATTGGGTCAGATCCGTCACAATTCATGGTAAATTGGGTCTAATTAAAATTAAATTAAAAAATCCTCTTTAACACTGTAGAGTCCACAATTTTTTCTTTTGAAATTGGGTATGATCTGTCAAGAACATGGAAAAGGGGCCTTATGAACATTTAATTAAAAAGTTCATTCAAAATCCGCGTTAACACTCTAGAGTCCACAGTTTCTCTTCAAACTTTCACAGAAATTGTACCATCATAAGGATCTCTTCAAACTTTCACAGAAATTGTACCATCATAAGGATCGTTCCTTTTGAAATTGGGTCAGATCCGTCAAGAAACATGGAAAAAGGGGCCTAATTAAAATTAAATTGAAAAATCCTTGTTAACAATCTAGAGTAAACAGTTTTCATCTGATTCTCTTCAAACTTTCTCAATATGATGAAACCATCATAAAGATTGTTCCTTTCAAAATTGGGTCAGATCTGTCAAGAAACGCAGGAAAAGGGGTCTTATTAAAATTCAATAAAAAAATCCTTGTTACCACTCTAGAGTCCACGGTTTTCATCAGATTCTATTCAAACTTTCACAGAATGATAAAACCATCAAAAGGATCATTCCATTGGATTTTCTTCAAACATTCACAGAATCATTGTACAATAATTACAATTGTTGATGTGGACATAAGACCTGATTCTTCAAGTTTCACAGGAAAAGGAGCCTTATGAAAACTTTATTTAAAATCTTTACACCAAGATAAAGTTGGCAATTTTCATCGGATTCTGTTCAAATTTTCACAGAATGTTTGTACCATCATTAGGATTGTTCCTTTCCAAATAAGGCCTCATCTGTCTAGTATAATAGGAAAAGGGGTTGTACGAAAAATTATTACCAATTTCCCAATAACACAAGAATGACCTCAGTCTTTATCAGAATCTATTCAAACTTTAATAGAATGATTGTACCATCATTTTGATTGTTCCTTTGTAAATTGGGTCTGATTGGTTATGTGACACAAGAAAAGGGGCCTTAAGAAAATTTTATTACAAAAACATCATTATCACAATAAAGTCCTCAGTCTTTATCATTTTCTTCAAACTATCTATTAGAATTGTTCCTTTGTACATTGGGTCTGATTTGTTCAGTTTCATGAGAAAAGAGGCCTTATTACAAAATACTTTAAAGAATTACTGTTTTCTGAAAAATTAGCCCTTTTCTGTGCAAGCCCTGATTTTACATAGAAATAAAGAAGGAAACCTTAAAAAATCTTCTCCTCCCAAGCCTTAAGGCCTAGAGCTTCGATATTTGCAACAAATCATCATCTTTTGACCCTCTACCAAAATACTTCAAAGCCTTAAGAGTATTCTGAAAATTAGCCCTTTCTGTGCGATCCCTGATTTTACATAGAAATAAAGAAGGAAAACTTTATAAATCTTCTGCTCCTTTACCATAAGGCCTAGAGCTTGATATTTGGTATAAATCATCATCTATTGACCCTCTACCAAAATACTTCAAAAACTTACAGTATTCTGAAAATTAGCCCTTTTCTGTGTGATCCCTGATTTTACATAGAAATAAAGAAGGAAATCTTAAAAATCTTCTTCTCCCAAACCATAGACTCAGAGCTTTGATATTTGGTATAAATCATCATCTATTGACTCTCTAACAAAAAAATTCAAAGGATTACCGTATTCTGATAATTATCCCTTTTCTTTGCCATCCCTGATTTTACATAAAATTTAAGAAGGAAAACTTCAAAAATCTTTGTTTTCCAAACCATGAGGCCTAGAGGTTTAATATTTTGAATAAATCATCATCTATTGACCCTCTACCAAAATACTTCAAAAACTTACATAATTCTGAAAATTAGCCCTTTTCTGTGCGATCCCTGATTATTACATAGAAATAAAGAAGGAAATCTCGAAAAATCTTCTTCTCCCAAACCATAAGGCTCAGAGCTTTGAAATTTGGTATAAATCATCATCTATTGACTCTCTAACAAAAGAATTCAAAGAATTACCGTATTCTGATAATTATCCCTTTTCTTTGCCATCCCTGATTTTACATAAAATTAAAAAAGGAAAACTTCAAAAATCTTTGTTTCCAAACAATAAGGCCTAGAGGTTTAATATTTTGTATAAATCATCACCTATTGACCCTCTACCAAAATACTTCAAAGAATTACTGTCTTCTGAAAAATAGCCCTTTTCTGTGCGATTTCTGATTTTACATAGATTTAAAGAAGGAAATCTTTAAAAAATCTTCTCCTCCCAAACCATAAAGCCAAGAGCTTTGATATTTGTAATAATACCTATTGACCCTGTACTAAAATACCTCATAGAATTACTGTATTCTGAAAATAAGACCTTTTCTGGGCAATCCAAGAAGGAATACAGAAGGATATCATAGAAAATGTTCTCCTTCTAAACCATTAGGCCTAGAGCTTTGATATTTTGTATGTATTAATGCCTATTGACCCTCTACTTTATTACTTCAAAGAATTACAGTACTCTTGAAATTAGCTCAACATGGTTGGGTTTTCACTATACCTAGGATTAAAGAAGAAAATTGTTAAAAAGTCTTCTTCTCCAACATGATTAGGTGTAGGGCTTTGATATTTTTAATATTATATCATAAAGCCGTGAGTAATCATACTCAGGGGAGCGATATAGGATCATCATGGTCCTCTTGTTTAATAATTGTTTACTGACGGACAGCTGGACGCCGGACAATTACCAATCACACTAGCTTACCTTGAGCACGTTGTGCTCAGGTAAGCTAAAAAGAGCCTTATCTCAGATGAGTGTCAGGGCCACTTGCCCTCTTGTTTTCATTTATCACACTTTGAATTATTATATGCAAACTCTCTGAATGTAGACAAATCTAAAATTGTGTTGTCAGAGAATGCTTTTTGTAGAGCCCGCTTGCGGTGAGTGAGACATAGTTGTCACTATGACAAATCAATGTATGTGTGATAGTCTGTTTGTCCATCTGAATCTGTCCAGACAATTACTCCTACATTTATGGATGGATTCCAAAATAAACATTTGGGAAAACATTGTGTAAAATGAAGAAATTGCTTTTGCCAAGCAATTTCTTCATTTTTACAAAATTTTACAAAATAATGATTTAAATGTAATTACCTTGTAAATATTGTCTGCATTTTCTTTCAATTTGGACAAGTCCAAAATTCTTTTGAGTGGGAATGGCTTTACAAGCAATTGCTTTTTTCTCACAATGTTTTCTACCCTATTTGGCACTTATTTTCAAATTGTAGCTCAATTTGAAGTGTCGTCTGCAATTTCTTTCAATTTGGACTGTCTTTAATTTTGTCGTTTAATAATGGGTTTATAAATATCTGCTATGTTTACAGGAAGTGAAATGTGATGACCCAGAGCTCCAACCAGTTATACAAACAGCAGTGACCAAACTGTATCAAGCAATCTCACCCGTCAAACCACACATACCTGCTACACCATCATCATCAAAATTACAGATTAGGGACACAGAGAAAAAAGGGGCTACATAGTGACAATTTACAAAAGCTTCATTTCGGCTGTTTTGAAACCAAAAGACTATTGCCATCACTATGGGATTGTTAGCTTTGTCTCGACTTGACCCAATCCCACATGATCCGTCTTATTTGGGTCCTTTATAGGTAAGATAAAACATTGTAAAAATTGAAGAAATTGCTTGTAATAAACAAGTTCTTCATTTTTCACAATGTCTTTCTTCACTCGAAGCCAAAAAATTATACAATTTTCATAAACTCAAATTTGTTGTTTTCAACCTTTTTCACTTTCGACCAATTTAGGATTTTGTCTTGTGATAATGGGTTACCATTGGTCATATCTCTGTTATCATTGAAGATATTAACTTGAAACTTGCCATGTATGTTCATTACAAGAATTTTTCATACTATCAAGAGGGATAACTATATAAGCATTTTTTGTGAAATTTGAGCCCCTGTTTTGAATTAAATTTGTTTTCACTATTCAGCAGCTGAAGCCGAGCTTTGTTGTTCTCTTGTTAGCTTGGCTTTTTTGAGAAAACCCAGTGTATTGCAATAGCCTTGGTGTCATTATTTTGTGCAAAAAAATATTTTGATACTCTATATCTCCATTATTGTTGAAGAAATTTACTTGAAAATGGGTATTTTTATGCCCCTGCATCGAAAGATTGGGGTCATATTGTTTTTTACTTTTGTGCATCTGTCTGTCTGTCCATCTTTCTGTCTGTCTGCAAAACTAACACTGCCAATTACTACCAGTCTATTCAAGATTCAATGCATCCATATTTGGCATGATGATACATCTCCACAATATGCATCTCCTCAAGGTCAATATTATGTGATAAGGTCAAGGTCACATACCAAGGTCAAATGTTTAGTACTGTTGCGGGAGCAGTGTGTTTCACAAACACATCTTGTTTTTGAAGTAAAAAAGCAATCAATATCATCAAGAGGGATAACTTTAAACACATTTTTAGCTCAACTGAGTACAAAGTGTGAGGTGAGCTATTGTGATCGGTTGTTGTCCGTCGGTCCATCCACAATCTCTTTAAATATCTCCTCCTCCAATATCAGTAGGCCAATCAAGCTGAAACTTTGCAGGGATGTTCCTTTGGTGAATCTCTACAAAAGTTGCTAAAAAAATTTCATTCTGTGAAAAATTCTTGTCGCGGCATCTGGAAATGAGAAATTTTAGCAAATCTTTACATATCTTCTCCTCCCAAACCAGAAGGCCAATCAAGCTGAAACTTTGCAGGGATGTTCCTTGAGTGAAGGTCTACAAAAATTCATTCTGTGATAAATTGGTTGCCGCAATATTTGAAAATGGGAAATTTTAGCAAATCTTCGATTTTTTTTTCATAAACTACAATGCCAAAGGCATTTATATTTCATATGTAGCTTAATCACATGGTTCTCTGCCAAGTTTTTAAAATTTAATCCATAGGGTCAAAAATGGCCCCGCCCCTGAGGTCGGAAGTTTGGAGAAAATCTTAATTAGAGCAAGTTCAAAATACCTCTCCTAACAAGATGCCCAAAGTTTGGTAAAATGCTCAATTGGAGAAATTTCAGTCTTCTCTTAACACTGGTCTGCATAAAAAAAGTTGCAAACAGTAAATAAAGTTTGATTGAAATTTAAATACAAGGAGTTTTAAGGGTAGAAAACATTGTAAGAAATTGAGATATTGCTTGTAACAACCAAGTTCTTCATTTCTCACAATGTTTTATAAACCCGTTTTCCTTAAGGGTGTCAAAATTTGGGATAGTTTGGTAATGGATTGAACTGTTAAGCCATAGGCATTCATATTTATTGTATAGCATTACCTGATTGTTTTGCCCAAAGTCTTGTTTTATTTATTTGGCTCAAGCTATGTCTTTCTTATACAAAGAAGTACTGTAATTTGCAGATGCCTCAGGTGAGCGATTTTGGACCATCATGAGCTTCTTGTTGTACATTTAATTTCCCTTATTGTTGGAGATGTATGTGCTTAACTTTTTGCAAAGAATGCAGACATTTTTTGCTCACCTGCGCACCAAATGCTCTTTGTGAGCTATTGTGATCGATCATCATCTGTCCATCCATCCGTTCACAATTACAAAAAAAATCTTCTCCTAAACTAACCATAGAATTTCAACCAAACTTCACAGAAATGTTCCTGAGGTCATTTTCTTTCAAAATATTTCAAAGGTTTGAAATCCTTGAAGAACTTGTAAATCTTCTCCCAAATCATAAGGCCTAGTGCTTTGATATTTGGTATAAATCATCATCTATTGACCCTCTACCAAAAAAATTAGCCCATTTCTGTTGGATCCCCGATTTTACATAGAAATAGATAAGGAAATCTTTGAAAATCTTCTCCTAAACCATAAGGCCTATAGCTTTGATATTTGATAGAATCATCTATTGACCCCTTACCAAAATACAAAGGAATTACCATACATTGAAAATTAGCCCTTTCTGTGTGGTCCTTGACTTGGACAATCTTCTTCTCTCAAACTGTAAGGTAAAAAGCTTGATATTTGTATGTATCAATTTCTTTTGAACCTTTACCAAAATACTTCATTTAGAAAATAAGCCCTTTTCTGTGCAACTCTTGATTTTAGAAATGACTAAAGGATATCTTCGGAAATCTCCTTTACAATTATATCTACCATTTTGATATTTGGTATGTATCAATGCCTATTAACCCTCTCCAAAATTATTCTAAAGAATTACTGTACTCTGGAAATTAGCGCTATATGGTGATCAATATACCTAGGCTTAAGGGGAAAATCTTCCTCTCCAAAGTCAATTGGTGTAGCGCTTTGATATTTTGTATATAAAGCCTTGAGCCATCATACTCAGCGGAGCGATGAACGACCATCATAGTCCTTTCGTTAGATTTAACCCATTTCCACACAGTGAGGCTTTCGGACGCTCCTCAAGAAAAACAATGGGGAAATTATTGTGAAAAATGAAGAAATGGCTCGAGACAAGCCATTTCTTCATTTTCCACAAAATTTTCTACCCAGAAAATTGAAAAAAAAAAAAAAAAAAAAATTATGAAAATTCTAAATTGTCATCTGCAACTCCCTTCAATTTGGACCAGTCTAAAATCTTGATGTCTGGTAATGGGTTGGTCTACACTGAGATAGATATATTTGTTAAAGTTCTGCAATGTAGATTTTCAACAAAAATTATCCAAGATACTACCTTGTGACCTAGCCAATCCCAAATTTCAAGATCACTTAAACCTGCTGTAGTTGCATGGTTTTTGTGGCCCACTGACAGATGATTCAGATAGGTCAACAATAATGAACAAGAGAAAACCCTAGATGATAAATCAACATGTATATTCTAAAGTTATTTTGGCTAACCATAATTACATGATATTGCACTTACATTTGTTAATGTGTGATAAAATGCAAGACTTGACATTTCGAACAATTTCACAGGTGCACGAATCTCAGACACAGGAAAGCCTGAATATTTACTTAGCCCATTCTCACACAATCCCGCTTTTTACGCCCCCAAGAAAAGCAATTTCTTCATTTTCAACCTTCTTTTATAAAAGATGCTCAAAATTCTCTCAACTTGAAAATGTATGCAATTTCTTGTAATGTGTTCAAAGCCTGGTTTTTACGTCCCTGTGATTTTATAAACTGAGAAAACCTACAATATTTACTACCATATTAAATGGTTATTTTCTATTTTTTATTTAAATCAAATCCACTTTAAATTGTCTGCAAAAACCTTTGAATTTTGACTAGTCTAAAATTTTGTCGTATGGTAATGGGTTAAGCAACTGAGTTTGAATCTATCTGCAGTGTGTAAAGTGAAGATTATGACCCAGAATGAACAGATTCAAGTGAAATCGTTTGAAATGTTAGCCTTGGTACATCAATCCTTTGCCTTATCTAGTACTTATTTTCCAATTTCAATGCACCTTAAAATGACTTGCAACATGTTTAACACTTTCCCGTTCGAATACGGGATTTTACATTCCTGTGATTTTATACTTGAGAAAACATTGCGGAAAAGAAGAAATTGCTTGTAACAAGCAATTTCTCCTTTTTCCACAATATTTTCTACAATAAAGGGTGGGTTCATTTCAAATAGCATCCAGTTGTCTTTGTCCTCTGCAACCTCTTTAAATTTGGACTAGTCTAAAATTTCAAAAACCAGGAAAGGGTTAATTGTACAAATCTAAAATGTCATCTGTTTGAAAATTTGTGCTCTACACATACATTGAATTCAACAGCACAAATATTCAAATATTCAATCAAAAACTTATATAGGCTATAATCCTGCTTTTAATGCCCCTCTTTGAAAACACTCTGGAAAATTAAACTTGCTTGTTGCAACCAATTTCATTATCCACAATGTCTTCAACCGAGAAAAGCAAAGACTTTAAAAATTTCATCCACTGTCCACAACATTGTGGGCATTGAAGGAATCCTTCAATCTCATTAACTGCAACGAGTTATATAAAGAAATATTAAATGTATCAAAATGGAATGTCAAGCTTATTTAACAATAGTTAACAATCTCATATCACATAATAATCATCAACCCTTTCCTGTTTTGTGAAATTTAGACCTGTCCAAACTGAAAGGTTTTGCAGACAAAAATTTAAGATAGAATTAGTTTCAAAAATAACCTAGTAGGGTAGAAAATATTGTGAAAAAGAATTTGCTTGTTATGAGAAATTCTTTTTCTACAATGTTTTCTCAATTATAAAAATCTCTGGGACGTAATAAACAGGAAAGGGTTAAAACAAGAGCACCACATTTTGGTGATACTGATCAACTTGAAGTTAATGATAGACAACACTGATATTTGGGCATGCGAGAAAAAAGAGGACAGTCACTTATTTTCATGATAAGAAATTGCTTGAACAATTTGGTAGATCTTCACCCTAAGAAGCATCCCTTCCATATTTCATTAAGATGACCCTCTAGTTAAGGATTCGGCAGTTACTTTGTTGTCCGTCGGGAAAGAAAACGTCAATGTTTTCTAAAACTTTTTTCGGGTTGTAATAGGCAAGATCATGTGTGTATAGGTTAAAGAGACGATGGACATAGCAAAAATATGATAGCCAATTGATTAATGGCCATTTAAAAATATGTGGAAAGGTTAAAGCTTTAAAAATTGTCAAATATCATGCTCGTTTAGGTCACCCAAGGTCATGGTGACCTATTGCGTTCGTGTTTTGTGTGTTAAATTTTACATGTTAAATGTCATGGATTTATATCTCCTGAGGGCCCCATAAGGGGCCCCAAAAAAGTACATCTTTAAACAAGATGGCCGTTGGCCCTGGGCGCTCACCTGAGTTAAAGGCTCTTTTCCAACAGGATACAAGTCGGTGAACAGACACTTCATGCCTATAACCCACGCCCCTGGGGACCTGAGGATCATGATTTTAGCTATTTAGAAAGAGATCAATATACTGTTGCTTCATGCAAATATGAAGGCTCTACCCCTTCTGGGTCAGGAGGAGAAGTTTTTTTAAAATTTCACTTGTTGCCATGACAAGCAGAATTTTTAACGGATTTCAATTCTTTTAGCTCTTTTCAAAGGGGACCACCTGAGGAACATTTCTTCCAAATTTGGTTCAAATTGGCCCAGTGGTTTTGGAGGAGATGTCATTTAAAGAAATTGTCGACAGACGCTGGACGGACAAAAGGTGATCTCAATAGCTCACTTAACCCATTCCCACACAAGAGAATTTAAGACTGGTCCAAATTGAAAGAAGCTGCAGACGACAATTTAAAGTTGATGGAATTTTATTTTTTTTATTTTTTTTTTTGTCTTTTTGGATAGAAAACATTGTGGATAATGAAGAAATTGCTTGATACAAGCAATTTCTTCATTTTCCACAATGATTTTCTGAAGCTTATTTCATGAGGGGCGTAAAAAGGAGGGCTTGTGTGGGAATGGGTTAAACTCCTGTCGGAGCTCAGTGGGCGAGCCTAAAGAAGTCGGGGGTAGGGGCCAGCGATTGGTCAATTGATGGATCTTAATTGTCAATCAAACAAGTGACTGACCGATTGAATCATTCATTTACACCAGAATTGAGCTTTGAACTCATCGATGGGTTGATGTTCATTTCAAGCATTTCTGTTTGTCAAGTTAAACATTGTAAATACAGCTTATTCAAGCTGAATAAGCAGTAAGTACAATATTTAGGTTATCCACCAACAAATTTGTCCTTCTTATCTCATTTTCCTACCCACAAATTTACAAAACAAGAGCACCGCCGATGGGTGCCTACGCTCGGCTGTTGGGTGCTGGATAGTGGACAAAATGCATCTAGAGTAATGCCCCTTGGTAGTATAGGTTGCTCTTTTGATAGTGAACAAGTGTGCCAAGTTTCAAGAGAATGTCTTTAGTAGATCCAGAGACATCACAAAATGTCTAAAGTTTTTGCACGGCATTGACAACAATGACGATACCAAGGCTTTAGCAATATCTCGGGTTTTCTCAGAAAACAGCCGAGTAAATAATCTCATTTATAACCCAATTCAAACTGTAGTTTCGGATGTCAGTGGATGTGCCCAGCAATTTGTCAATTCTGACCCTTTTACTATTTTGAGAAATTAACCCATTCCCACACAATAATGCATTTTTACGCCTCGAAGAAATAGGGCTATTGAAAAAATTGTGAGAAAAGAATTACTTGGTACAAGTAATTTCTTCTTTTCTCACAATGTTTTCTACCTCATTTAACCCTTATTTTTTTATTTAAACTTTTGTTTTGTTGCCTGCAATCTCTTTGAATTAAGACCAGTCTAAGATTTTTTCGTATGGGAATGGGTTAAACAAATGCAATCATAATTAGGAAAGAAGAAAATGCTTATCATTAGTATTTTCATGCTGTAAAAAGCAATTAAACTTAATCTTAGTCTCTCAGTAGTATAAAATTGTTCAGGAATCTAAAATGCCTTAACTACAGCTATTGTGAACTTTATATAGTTACGGCGTTTGAGTTGCGCATTCACATAATTTCAGAAGGGCTAAGAGACGGGCCTTCTGGGTACCGGCGGTGGAGGGGCTGGACGAGCAGGGACAGGGGGCAAGTCTACACTTTGTCCTATAGACCCCTGAGGTCTGGCAGGGACTGGGGGACAAAACGGGGCTTGACTTTGTGATGCCGCAGTATCGTCCAACTCTGAGGAGTCTTCCCGAGGTGGAGGTGGTGGGGGTGAACTCGGACATTCAGGCTGTGTCAAAACTGGTGGTGGTTCATAAAATGGGTCTTGGTTATTGGTTTGAGTCTTAACCTGACCACCTAGTATGTCATGATTATTGTGTACTTGAGTCATAAAAGTTTCCACTGGTCGAGGAGGAACAGTTGGTAATGGTTTTGATGGTTGTAACTGAGTGGTTTGTTCTGGAGTTAAAACATTGTTCATTGTATTTGTAACTTCAAATGGATCGTAAGTCTGTGGTTTAAGATTTGGAGAGGGAGGTTTATCCATTAATGAAACATTGTTTGGTTCCAAATCTCTTCTTTTCGGGACAGCTGGTGGCCCCTTGCTCTCCCAAAGTTTTTCATACTCATTAGCTTCTGAATTCCTTGTATCTTCACCACTGTCATTAAATGTTTGTTCACCTTGTAACACACTGCTTTGATTTGACTCCTGTAATTTCTCTTCAACATCTATGACTGAGTAATAATTCTGACTGGTTTCTGGACGACTTGGGACGGGAGGCAAATCCCCTCGATTAATAGCTGACTGTGGTCTTGGGACAATGGGGGGAGGACCCGAGACCTGACTCTGTATAGAATTATTTGTCTCTATATTACAACTCTGCACATTTCGTCTTGGCATAGGTTTGGGTTTTGCATCGCCCTCCTCAGTTTTGCTATTCAGACTGTCTTTTCTGGGGGCTGGCACTGGTACGTCTACCCCTGTTTTGGCAAGATTTTCAGCACTGCATACCCTTGGCATGTCTTTTTGAGCTCCTGGATCTGTCAATGTGTTTTGGTTTCCAATATCTGATGTCGTCTTACTTCGGGGCATATTTGGGGTTCCAGGTTTTAACCCTGAAATAAAAGATAGTAAATTGATTTCACATTTAGTTGACAGATCGCTGCCACGCCCACTGAGCTCTAATAGGATGTCCCACTACGATATGAAACGTCATTTTGTAAAGTGGTTGATTGGTGACCTCAGCATTGTAATTTAAGCTTGAATAAGCTGTGGTTACATCTAAGTTACTACACCTATTAAAATTCTTCATAAAAGTGTTGGCTGTAGTCTAAACAAGCAAATTTGTTGAATTGATATCCCCCCCCCCTAAAAAAAATATTTTGTTAAATCTTAATCTCATGCAAAACTGGAATATTCTGGGTTCAGCATGACAAGGGTTAAAAATTGACAAAGGATCACCATAAGATCATTCCTAAGGAATTTGTTCATAGAGCCACCCTCCAATTTCTGAGATGAAGACTTTCTAAATTTCACTATTTTCTATGTATGGAAATAAGCCCTATCAATAAATGCATTGTTTTTTCATCCAAACAAATTATTTTTTAGGAATCTGAAAGGTCACCAAAGGATCATTCCTGTGAAATATTTGGTGAAATCCACTGGTTTCTCAGAAGGATTTCAAATCTTTGACCATACATGGAAATTAGCCCTGTGCATTGAAGGCATGTTTTTTATCCGATTACAATTCCATGATGGAATTGAGTGACCCTTTTTGATAAAGGGTCACTCAATAATCATTTCTGTGAAATTTGGTTAAATTTGCTTCAATACTTTCTGAAGAGAACATTTTTAAAGTAAAGTTTACATACAGATGGACTGATGAAAAACTGACACAATGGCATGACAATAGCTTGCTGGCTTTCAGCTAGTGGAGTTAAACACCAAAAGGGATAAAACACTAAAAAGGATAAACAGGAGGCCCATAGGGCCTTATCGGTCACCTGAGTCCAAAGAGCACAAAAACAAATAAAAGTCCACCAGATTATGCTACATACTAAATACCAAAGCTCTAAGCCTTTTAGTTTGGAAGAAGAGTTTCAAATTTCCTTATATAAGCCATATGTTAAATTTGTGACGTCCTGGAATGGACTTATTATGACCCTAGGGCAATAATTCATACCATATTGATAGGGATCTACTAGATGATGCTAAATACCAAATATGAAAGCCTTAGGCCTATCGTTTGAGAGAAGAGGATTTTTGAAATTTTCACTATTTAAGCCTGTTGAATTTGTAACATCTGGGAATGGGATAATTTAAATCCTGAGGCAATAATTTGTACAATCTTGATAGAGGTCCCTAAGACGATGATGTATACCAAATAACAAAGTTCTAGGCCCTTTTGTTTAGGAGAAGATGATTTTTAAAGTTTTCACTATTTAAGCCTATGTTAAATTAGTGACATACGGGAATGGGCTGATTTTAATCCTGAGGCACTAATTTGTACAATCTTGATAGAGGTCCACAATAGGGATGCTGTATACCGAATATCAAAGTTCTAGACCCTCCTGTTTGGGAGAAGAAGATTTTTACAAATTCCACTATATAGGCCTATGTTAAATTTGTGACATCCGGGAATGGGCTAATTCTAATTCTGAGGCAATAATTTGTACAATCTTGATAGAGGTCTACCAGATGATGATGTATACCAAATAACAAAGTTCTAGGCCCTCCTGTTTGGGAGAAGAATTTTTTTACAAATTTCACTATATAAGCCCTTTGTGAAACTTGTGACTTCCAGGAATGGGCTAATTTTGACCCTGGAGTTATAATTTATACAATCTTGATAGAAATCCACCAGATGATGCTACATACCTAATATGAAATCTCTAGGCCCTCTAGTTTGGGAGGAGAAGATTTTTGAAATGTCGAGTTGATAGCATTTATACTTTAGGGGATATGCTCTGGACAAGCTAAGTGACGTAATGATGGACGGACGGAGACCATTACTTTATCCCCTTTGCCTAAACCTCCTGATTCTGCTTCCTGCATAATTAACCAGTACTCATTATAATTTTGATGGCCAATGAAAAATCAAGTATCAAAATCTACCTCTTGAAATCAAACTCTGGTCTTCTTGATCACAAATTCTCCCCTCTGCCTCAAGAACAAGTACATCCATGAATACAGGCGCTAGTAGTAATTTCCAAATAACCCTTTGATAAACATAGTGATAAAACTTTAGGTTACCTGCAGCAGGTTTAAGTGGAGCAGGCAGTGTTCCTTTCAAGTCTGCCCCACCTGCCAATAGCTTCTCGATGAGTGCTGCAGCCTCCTCAGGACTGTCTGCATGTCCACGATGTGAAACATTGGTTGGTAGACCTATCCTTGTGATCTGTAAAATTTAAAGCCAGTGACATGTACCAATAAGAGGGCCATGATGGTCCTATATCACTCACCTGATCAATACAGCTCTAGACTTTACAGTGAAAGTTAACAGAATTATGGAAGGATGCCATTAGGAAACACATTATATAACAAGCATTCACAGTAAGTTGCCAAAGTTGTGAGCAGTAACAAGGAAATTGTCAATAAGGCTCCTTTTCTCTTAATACAAGTCAGAATGTCTCTTATTCAATAGGGGTTCTTCCTCATGACCATAAAAACATTTTCAGCAAGTTTGAGAAAGATTGAGCAAAATTGTGACCTTTTAGAGTGGTAACAAGGAAATTGTCAATGACGCTCTTTTTCCCTGTATACAAGTCAAAATGTCATTATAATCAATAGGGTTCTGCCTCATGACTATACAAACATTTTCAGCAAGTTTGAGAAAGATTGAGCCAAAATTTTGACCTCTTAGATTGGTAACACTGATGCACGACTGATGACAGAAAATCAATTATCCCAAAAGCTCTCCTTGAGCACCTTGTACTCAGGTGAGCTAAAAAAGTAAAATGGTTGGTTGGTACTACATCTTAACAACAGCTTTAACTAGAGCTGTCGCCCTCAAGGGCTGACGAGAATACCCCCCACACCGCTAAAAAGGCTTTTCTATGAAGGAGTGGAATTTGAAGGGGCATTTTATGACCCCTTTTTAAGTAGGAGTGGAAAAGTAGCAATTGTGTATGTAATTATGTTTTCAGCTCCCCCCCCTCCATCCCCGACCCCCCCCCCCCTCCCGATCGCGTCTTTCTTTTGCAAGTCTCACTCTCCAACACTTCTGACCCTTGAAAGCTATGTACCAAGTATTAGAGAGGACGGAATTGTTCAGTTAATTGTTAATTGTAATTGACTTACAGCGTTTTGATGTCAAACATGTATATATATACAAGATGATGTTACTTACCAAATTTGGTAACTCCCCTTATGGTTACTGAGTTTTGCAATTTTAAATTTTGACTACCCCCCCCATAAAAAAGTTCAAAATGGCATAACTCTGAAACTAACGACTGGATCAAGATGAAAATTGCAGGTGCACAACTTCATATGATAGGAAACAACCTGATAAAATTTCAGCAAAATTGGTCAAAAAATGTGGGAGGAGAAGAGGACACAAAATTATGTCCACAGACGGACAGACAGACGGACGGACGGACGGACGGACCACATGTATATATATACAAGATGATGTTACTTACCAAATTTGGTAACTCCCCTTATGGTTACTGAGTTTTGCAATTTTAAATTTTGACTACCCCCCCCCCCCCAATTAAAAAGTTCAAAATGGCATAACTCTGAAACTAATGACTGGATCAAGATGAAAATTGCAGGTGCACAACTTCATATGATAGGAAACAACCTGATAAAATTTCAGCAAAATTGGTCAAAAAATGTGGGAGGAGAAGAGGACACAAAATTATGTCCACGGACAGACGGACAACCTGATTCCAGTATACCCCCCCATAACTTCGTTGTGGGGGGTATAATAAGCTGTAGTTAGGATGATTCTATCGTCAAACCAACAAAAAATGATTCACATAAATGTCAGTCAATGAGGGAGGTCAAAGTTTACTTCAGGTCTAAATGAATGATTTGATTGGTCCATTGTTTCTTTGATTGACAGCTGCAATCCATCAATTCCCAGCCCAGTAACAAAAGAACCAATGAAACAAGAGAAATTCTTCCGAGCATTGATTTATTATTGAAACTTTCTGTAGTTTATAACTTTATTGTTTCATTAATTAATATCATCTCGGCCAGACAATAGATACTCTTCACTAATAAAAAATGTAAAAGCTACAGACTAACCGACTGAAGCACCTTACATTGGATTCCTGGTATTTCTCGCACCAGTACTACCACTATTGATTGATTGAATGAGGCTTTACGCTACTTTTAACAATCTTTCAGTTATATCGCGGTGGCTGGAGCACCTAGCTATGGATTCCTGGTATTTCTCACAACTACCACTACACCCTTTCCTAGCCTCCAGCTGCTATCCAACATAGGTTAACGATTATCTACCCATTGGTTGGAGACAGATGTCGGAAAGAGTATTGCTGCGGTCGGGGAATGAACCCAGGGCTCTTTGAATGATAGTCCACCATGCTAAAACGGCGGCACTTTTTTTTTGGTCACTCATTGACAGATAAAATGATCCATCCAAACAAATATCCTCTTTTAAACCATGATGCAAACATTGACAAGAGCATCCAATGCAGATTCCAGTGCTCAGCTACAGGGGCTTTATAACTTAACCCTTTCCTGTACAAATCTAGGATTTTACGATACTGTGATTTTATATTTGAGAAAACACTGTGGAAAAAAAGAAATTGCTTGTGACAAGCAATTTCTCCTTTTGTCACATAGGATGGTTTCATTCCGGTATGCAACCTCTTTCAAATTTGACTAGTCTAAAATTAAAAAGAAAAAAAAAAGGGAAAGTGTTAAGTAGATATAGGAAAAGGTCAAATTCTTTGGACGAGATGCCCTTGGAATATGACCTTTACCAATGACCTTAAACTTTATAACATCAGAAAGACCTTGTCACATGTGAAATATGAGGTCTCTATGTAAAGTGATAGTAGAGATACAGGAAACTATCAAAGATTTTGGACAACACAGTGATAGTAGAGATACAGGAAACTATCAAAGATTTTGGACAACACAGTGATAGTAGAGATACAGGAAACTATCAAAGATTTTGGACAACACAGACATGGTAGCAGATGACATCAAGGCTATAGCAATACCTCAGGTTCTCTCTCAGGACAGATAAGCTAAAAATGTTAAAGGGTGTGAAAACTCGTATAAAAATATTAATTGGTTAAAACAAAATTGACTAACATCGCCTACCCTCTTAGATTTAATCTTTCCTATAGCCTGTGTACCAAGGGGTTGTTTTATAACAGGAGGGTTTGCTGGTCTTTGCTTGGATGGGGAACCTGAAATAAAACGGAATAATTTCATCCTTACAATTGATCTTGGCCTTTGACCTGTGACCAAAAAGCAAAAGAGTAGACTCAATTTATGTACTGAAATTTTAAAGTCTGACAAATTGGCAAGCAGATATATGGATGAACACACACCATATTCTCTGCTTTGTAGATGAAGTTCTCCAAGTTTACAGTCATTAACCCATTCCCAGAACATTTTAGACTGGATCAAATTAAAAGAAGTTGCAGACAACAATTTGAAGATTGTGAAATTTGTAAAATTTCTTCATTTTACACAATGTTTTTCCCAATTATTTTTCTTGAATGGTGTCAAAAAGAGTCACTGTGTGGTATGGGTTAAAATGTATGCAAGCCATTCAAAGAGTACAAGGAAAAAAAGCCCATTACCAGAGGGCAATTTTTTTTGACAGGTCCAGATTGAAACTAGTTGCAGAAAACATTTCAATTTGCACTAATTGGGAAATAAGTGCATAATAGAGTAGAAAACATTCACAGAAAAAGAGAAATTACTTGTTACAAGCAATTCCTCCTTTTCCCACGAAGTTTTCCATGCTTATATTTCTTCAGGAATTTAGAAAGTATCATTGTGTGTTTATTTGCGTAAGCATAAAACTTTACCTGGTACAGCTGGTGATGGTGACTTGGCCCTTGGAGGTCCACCTGGTCTCTGTGGAGGGGGTGGCTTGACAGGAGGACCGGGTCTTTGTGGGGGTTTTGGTTTCTGAAGCACAGATATGTTATTAACAAAATTAATTGTTGTAACCTTCATTGAAACATTGCATTCATAAACTGTAAAAGTTACTCAGACAGAATGAATACCCGCATTAACATATAAACATTTCAGGTTTGAAGCTATCTGCGAATACCTAGGTAGAAAAACTTAAGACAAATTGAAGCAACTTTCAATAAACACAATAAATTTTACAAAGCTGGATGTATGACAAGGAATAAAAGAATTTTGAAATAACAAATTTCCCTATGTAAATGTAAAATTAGACTCGCTGATAATGATTAAAGCCCCTTCACAAAAAATAACATTTTGCCACTGGAATAAAGACTTTTTCTCTAATTTTTCAAAAAAAGGCCATAACTCTGAAAAAAGGTAAATGAAAGTAACCAAATTATTTGTTTGTTTGAATTGAGTTTTACGCTGCTTTCAACAATCTTTCAGTTATATTGCAGCGGCTGGAGCACCTAAAAATAAGAATATGCACATGCTTAGTTGATACTGAGTACTAGTCTGAAATTCGAATATCGGTATCAATGCAGTATTTGAGGAGAAAATGAGTGGACAATAAGTACTGTTACTATTAGCATTGTAAATAAACCATAACCAAATTGAAATATGCAGATCTAGCTTGATCCTGGGTGCACATGTAAATTTTGAATCAGTTTCATTTAGTAGTTAAATTGAAAATGAGCACACAGTTTTACAGCAAATGGCCAAAATTTTTAGAAAAACAAGACCATTGGATGTGGGTGCCAACACTCAGCTGTTCCATAGCTTGATAGTGCATAAATACTAGAGATAAAGAAGATGTTGACGCAGACAACAATCTTGCTATAACAATACCTAGGTTTTTTTTCCTGAAAACGGCAAGTTAGTAAGTGGAACATAACCAAATCAATGTGTGCACATCTTTGCTTGACACTGAGTGTGTGTCTGAAATTTAAACCAAATCCATCATTTAGGAGAAAATGGGCAGACAAGAAAAAGCTACAGACTAACTGACCAAACAAGCTGACACCCATACTAAGAAGGGTACATCTCAAATTTATAAAGGAGTATTTTCTTACATCTGGAGCTGGAGCCCCTCTCACTACTTCCACTTTTTCTGGTATGATTACACTATCAGCATTTGATGTTAAAACTCTAGGTTGTGCTAGAGGGGGTGTGGTCTCTCTTGTTGGCGCTGAGCTAGGTACAGGGGGGCGTGGTCGACTAGGTGGCTGTGGTCGGGATGGTTGACCCTGAGGTGAGGACTCCTGGATATTCCCTGATGACAGCATAACATCTGCTGGACTCTGAGAACCTAATGATAAATAAGGGATATTGTGTTATAGTTGTGATACAGAACCTGATATTGCATTCTTGCCTTATAGGAAAATTTGACCTTCAGTCTTGTACATTATCCAAATTTTTCTATGTGCACACACATACACACACGCATTCATTGACCCACTATTGACAGAACTTTGTCATGCTTACCACAAGGGGATTTGGCAAAGTCAATTGACATAGAAAATTTGCATATGATTATAGTAAAAGTCAAATGACAAAATTAATGTTGATTCAGCCACGACAACAATTTGAAGCTTATCAAAGAACTTGTCAAATGACAAAATGAAAGTTGATTCAGTCTGGACAACCATTTGAAGCTTATCACAGATCTAGGAAAACTTGAACCAACCCAACCTACCTGATCTAGGAGTACTGCTGCCAGATCTAGCAGGCTGCAGAGGCTCTGGCAACTCCTCTAGTCCATCTTCCTCTCCTGAAACATTTGCATAAGAAAGATGTAATGTTAAATCTGTCTCATCACAATTGAAAGAATGAACTAACTCAAACTTTGTAATTTTTAAGATTGTAAGTAAATACCCAGTTGTTTTAATCATTGTGTATATATTGTATTATATTGAAGCCGCAGTCAATTGTCGGCCAATCCATACCATCAATGAAATATTTGTTTTAGAGAGTTTTATGATTCTTCATTGCATGTAAAATAAAAAGGTCCTTCTCATTGATTTCGGATTGAATTCAACTTCACTTTCACTATGAGTCTGTTTGCAGCATTTCAAAAAATTTCATATGAACTTGAAGATCATAAAATGAGCAGCCTAAACAGCCACTCAGTGCCTAAAGAATATTCAATGGTCACCTGAAGAAGTTTCCAATTGGTGTTTATCTATATAGATATTAACCCATTACCAGAGGACAATATTTTAGACTTGTAGAGAATTCAAAGATATTGTAGACAACAATTAGAAGTTGATGAAATCTTGGGGCATAGAAAACATTGTGGATAATGAAGGAACTGGTTGTTTTCAAAAGCTTTTTTCTTGAGCCAGTTAAAAGAAAGTGGTATTGTGTTGGAAGAGGTTAATATTCTATTTTTGATAAATATTAACCTTGAAAAAACACCTTTATCTTGGTATACGATCTTGGACTCTGCAGAAAGGTCTTGCAACAAGGAGTACATAATATATATATATGAAGTAACACCATTCAAAATTTATGGACAATGTTTAGATATTCATTTTGGAAATATCACCTTGGCAATAAAGTCATTGCTTTTCATCAGCTTGTCAAAATGTGGAATTGTGTGGAAACTGATATACCCATTACCATATGACACATTTCTAGACTGGAGTTGCAGTTGACATTTCGTCCGCTTAGTGTAAAAACATCATAAGTGTCTATACTTTCAGACATGGCGAAGATCTGGAAATTTCTGTCAGACACTCGGTCTGACAGTGCTAGATAATCTGTCAGACCGAATGAAATTCTGTCAGACCGAAAGATCAGAATAAAAAGACACAATTTGCGATATTTTTCAAAGTATTTATTAACCCTTATGAAGTGAAACATAATTTTTTTCATTTAAAGTTAAAGAAGAAGAAGGAGGAGGAGAAGCTTGTCATCACTGTCCTCCGTGGACTCAGATTTGCGCTTAGAACCAGGTCGAGCGCCGGAAAATACTTCATCTTATCAAAATACTCATTATAAATGCGTAAAAATACTTATCTAAATCAGTTCTGTCTGAATCAGCTGGCGAAGAGCGAAAGAATAAGTGGCGAACCAAACGGACCGGTGCTCAAAAAACGAACGGCGTGAGAAAAACATTATCATAAAAACTATCGCGAGGAATGTTTTAGAAACTGAACCGGGTCTAACTCGATTATACTCGTTGCATGCTTTTACAGCCTAGATGTACTTTGTTCGATTAATATTTTCGGTAGTATTTCTTGCTACCAATCAAGTAGGCATAAACAAAATAAAAGTAATTTCCGGCGACAGTCGCAAATTTTACTTGGGTAAGTTTTCAGTTCTTGTTAGGTAGATTTGCCGATCTTTTTTATACAGACAATCATCGAAATTATTATCGGACAGTGGGACTGACGGAAAGGAAAAACATGTCGGACATTGTGAAATTTCATCGGACAGGTCCGAAGGTCCGACGGTCTTCGCCATGACTGACTTTGTATAGACACTTATGATGTTTTTGCACTCAGCCACCCATTTCCAAGATGATAAATCTTGAAAGTCCTTGTCATTTTGGGTAGAAAATATGGATAATGAAGAAATTGCTTGTAATAAGCAATATCTTTGTATTCCACAATATTTTCTAAAGCTCTTTCCTTCAGGAGGCTATAAAGCGTAATTTTGTTTGAATAGGTTAAGGATAAACCTTACCTTCACTGTCATAGTTATCCATCTGTGGTACGTCAAAACTCTCTCCTAACAGACTGTTGGTGACGTTACTAAACAATGGTTCATTTCTCAACGACCACTGACGTATCTCTGACATCACAGAATCCTTCCAGTTCTCAGTTTTTAATCTTACAGTTACTTCTTTACCAAGAATCTGAAAGAACAATTTTTATTTGACAGCAATCTGCGTATGCAATGAGCTGGAAATATTCAACACAGTTTAAATGTACAATACTCCTCAGAATTTCGATTCTGAGCTCTTTTTTTTCAAAATTTGCTTCATTGAGTGTGTAAAAGATTTGTTTGTTTGAATGGGGTTTTACGCCGCTTTCAACAATCTTTCAGTTATATCACGGCAGCTGGAGCACCTAACAATGGATTCCTGGTATTTCTCACACCAGTACTACCATTACATCCTTTCCTAGCCTCCAGCTGCTATCCCACATAGGTCTACGATTATCGACCCATTGGTGAGAGACGAATAGTCGGAAAGGATGAGTGCCGCCATCGGGGATCGAACGCAGGAGTGTGTAAAAGATCAGGACCATATGGTGATAGGTAAATTATCTATCAGCTCACCAACCGACCTATTTGTTCAACTAGATTAGCAATCTTCAACAAGGTTCAAACATTTGGACTCTTGCTTCTTGAGAGGATGCCTGAACCACTTTGCAATGACAGTCGCTATTTATCAGGCATGTTTATAACAAGAACACTTTGCAGAGACAATAGTCAAAAATAAAAAAAAACTTTGTCCTCTACTATCCTTTCAATCTATGATTCTACCTTCGATTCTTGTTCCAAATTGACAGATCACTAGCTCCACCCCAGAGCTCTGATAGGAAGAACTAAAATGTACTTCGATGCTAAAGGTCATTTTTTTGTAAATTGTTAAGTAATATGTTATAAGAAAAGGTTGGTTGGTGACTTAATCCTTTCCTGTTTTGCAAAATTTTAGACCCGTCCAAATTCAAAGGTTTTGCAGACAAAAAATTAAAGTTTATTTTATTTGAAAAATAACCATTCAGTAGGGTAGAAAATATTGTGAAAAAAGAAGAAATTGCTTTTGACAAGCAATTTCTTCTTTTTTCACAATGTTTTCTCAATTATGAAATCATAGGGACGTAAAAACCAGGGATTAACAAGGAAAGGGTTAAACATTTTAACTACAGTTTGAATAAGCTAAAGCTACAATGTTTAAGTCACTAAACCAGCAACATATTTTCACATAAATTTTGGCCAATGTCAGGAGTTAAATATTCACTTCCGGTCTAAATGTATGATTTGATTGCTGGACTGATTCTTAGATTGACAGCTGTGATCCGCCAATCAGGACAATCAATCTCAAAGATTTAAGATTTACGATGAAATAATCTGCAAGTAACAAACCTCCATTTTGTTGTAGTTAGCTGCCTCTATTGCCATTTGTCCAGATTTGTAGATTAACCACATAGAGTCCCCGACAAACCTGTGTAAAAACAAGATGGAGATCTAGGTAGAGGGAGCAATCATCATTTCAAGTGTAAATTTTATGCCTAGCGAATTGGCAGATTGCCACTGTAAATAAATATATCAATTGACAAATCTAATCATTAATCTAAACCAAAAGAATTTTGAACCTGCACCTATTTTGTATGCTAGAACACAAAATAGTTCCATAATAAATGTATCAAATTTTTGCTTGATATCATTAAATCATATAAAATGAAGAGAATACTTTTTGTTTTTATAAAGGTATGAAACAAAAGAAAAAAAATCACACTTATGTATGAATCCACTTCCATATTCATACAGTGTGATGAGTTTTTGGTTTCATACAAATGAAAACAAAAAAATATTCTCTTTATTTTTTAACCCATGCCTACACTATCGCCCCCTCAAGATAAAAGATTTGGATAACATTGTGAAAAATGAAGAAATTGCTAGTAACAAAAAAATTCTTCATTGTCCTCAAAGTTTTCTACCTTAAAAGGTAAAGATTTCTAGAATTCCACCAACTTGAAAAAGTCATCTGCAGTATCTTTCAATTTGGACCAGTCTAAAATTTTGTTGTTTGGAAATGGGTTAAATGTTTTCCTTACCCCCTTTTTTAAGGGTGCAGCACTAACCACACAATTGTGGGGTCATCAAAATTTTGGAATTTTCAAAGTCACAAAATATTATCTAGGCAGGTTTTTCCACAATTATATTTACTAAAAAGTCAAAAAGGCTTAAAATATATGAAATATTCTGAATAAAATTAGTTCAGTCAAGGATTCATAAGAGATAGTTGTGACTTTTTAAAAAACAAAATGTAAAATGTATTCAATTGACTTTTAATTAGAAATTATTATCAGAATGCTGCTGGAAATCTTTGTACTCCATTATTTGAAAAAGCCAACCTGACTAGAATAATTTCTCCAAAATTTGAGAAAGTTCCCACTATCTCATCAACCAGCTCATCTTCAAATTCTCCATCAGGTGTTGTAACGATGACAGTGCCGTCCTGTGGTCCCTGACTTGATAATACATCCTCAAACACTACATCCCTCTTCTTCTCATTGACTTTCATAATTTCTACATCAAATATACCTAGGACAGGCCTGAAAAATGATAAGTGTAAAGGAGCATATGTAAAACAAATTTCAGTCAAACTATAGGTAGCAACAAGATGTGTTTGTTAACCCATTACCAAACAAAATTTTTTAAATTGGTCCAATTTCAAAGGAGTTGCAGACAACAATTTAAATGTTTAATTTTTTTTCAACTTTCTGGGTGGAAAACATTGTGTAAAATGAAGAAATTGCTTGTGACAATTAAAAGTTAATTAACTTTTTTATTTCTTTAATTTCCTGGGAAGAAAACATTTTGGAAAATGAAACTGCTGGTAAAAAGCAATTTCTTTATTTTCCACAATGTTTCAAAAGCTTTTTTTCAAAGCGTCACCCAGTGGGAATGGGTTAAAACTCTTATAATTGTAAACAACATGGCCAAAAGCAGAAATGATTGACCTATCAACAGCAAAAAAAATTCAATATTGATACTTGCCACATTGACCCTATGTTAGCATAAAGCTTGACAACTTTATTATAGCACAATTAAATAAGATGTTTGCCTCTTGGTAAAATCCATTTTGTAAATGAAGAAAAAATCTGTCTATCTTATGTTTTCCAGTAAAATACTATTTATATGCATCTATACTCAGTGTTGTAGAGTGTCTCATCAATTTATGAAATTTTCCCACTTTTTTTCTGCCCAAGGCTATATAATCCTCCTGGCAAATCAACTCAATCATAGAATCTTCATACCTGTGATCTGAAGTCTTGAGTTCTGATCTTGCATACAGAAGTAGCTTTGGAGAATTTTCCAACTCTTGGTCATTTTCTGAAAGATGAAAAAATAACTTGACTCTTCCTGCTGAGATTAAAAAGAACTTTGACCATGAAGCACACTAAATTTAACATCTAATTTATATTAACTCATTCTCGCAAAATGATAATATTTGAGGCCCTTAAGAAAACAAGAGGGCCATTGGCCCTGGTACGTTCACCTGACATACAGGCTCTTTTCCTTTCAATAGTCTAATTTAACGTTATGGCTAGGATTATGATACCAGTGGGTATGAACATACATCTATAGGCTCTGTACCTTGGCATCATAAAGTCTCAATGACAAAATTCAAGGAAATGTGGACAACACTTTTTCCTTCGCTCTGAATCAATAGGTAAGAATTTTACAAATAAGAAAGAAGTCAATGAACTGATGCTTCATGCTTCTTTATATATTTCCATTTACACCCCACCACCCTGGTACTCTGCCCCGGGACCCAAGGGTCATGATCTAAGCTATTTTGAAAGAAGTCAATACACTGATGCTCAATGTAGAATATCAATGCTCTACACCCTCTTGGTCAGAAGGAGAAGATTTTTAAAGTTTATCTTAAAATTTCACTTTTGTTGCCATGAGAGCTTTTAACAAATTTTGTTTTATCTATTTTCATGCAGGGCCACCTAAGGAACATTTCTATCAAATTTGGTTCAATTTGGCCTTATGGTTTGGGAGGAGATATTGTTCAATAATCATTCTTTATTTCTATAAAAAAAACAAATAAATCCTGGGGGCTCCACACCTGGGAACCCAAGGGTCATGATTTTACCTATTTTGAAAGAGGTCAAATATCAAGGCTCTACGCCTTCTGGGCCAGAAGATGAAGATTTTTGAAGATTATTTTAAAATTTAATTTTCGTTGCCATGGCAACCAGAGTTTTCAACGAATTTCAATTCTTTTAGCTTTTATATACAGGGTTACCTAAGGAACCTTTCTGCCAAATTGGCCCAAAGGTTTTGGAGATGTCATTTAATAATCATTCTTTATTTCTTTTTAAACCCGAACCCTGTGGGGCTGAGCCCCTGGTGACCCGAGGATCATGATTTTAGCTACTCCACCTAAGGAACCTTTCTGCCAAATTTGGTTCAAATTGGCCCAGTTGTTTGGGAGGAGATGTTGTTTAAACAAATTGTTGATGCCGGACGGTGCACAACAGCCAGACGCCGGACTTATGGTGCTGAGGTGAGCTAACAAGAGGGCCGTTGGCCCTGGGGCGCTCACCTGAGATAAAGGCTCTTTTTCTTTCAACAGTCTTATTTCATGTTAAGGTTAGGATTATGAAACAAGTGGGCCACAATTTCATATAAAGACTATGAACCTGGGGATCAAAAAGTCTAAATAACAAATTCCAAGGCTTAAGTGCTGATTTGAAAGAAGGAAAGAACTTTTTCCATGGGTTATAATTTCAGAAAATAAAAAGAAGTCTGTGAACTGATGCTTCATGCCTATACGCCCCCCCCCCTGGGGCTCGGCCCCTGGGGACCCGAGGATCATGATTTTAGCTATTTTGAAAGAGGTCAATATACTGATGCTTCATGCAAAATATCAAGGCTCTATGCCTTCTGGGTCAGGAGGAGAAGATTTTTAAAGATTTTTTTAAAATTTCACTTTTGTTGCCATGGCAACCAGAGTTTTTAACGGATTTCAATTCTTTTAGCTATTTTTGAAGGGGACCACCTAAAGAACATTTCTGCCAAATTTGGTTCAAATTGGCCCAGTGGTTTGGGAGGAGATGTCATTTAAAAAATCGTTCTTTATTTCTATATAAACCCCACCCCCCTGGGGCTCCGCCCCTGGGGACCCGAGGATCATGATTTTAACTATTTTGAAAGAGGTCAATATACTGATGCTTCATGCAAAATATCAAGGCTCTATGCCTTCTGGGTCAGGAGGAGAAGATTTTTAAAGATTTTTTTAAAATTTCACTTTTGTTGCCATGGCAACCAGAGTTTTTAACGGATTTCAATTCTTTTAGCTATTTTTGAAGGGGACCACCTAAGGAACATTTCTGCCAAATTTGGTTTAAATTGGCCCAGTGGTTTGGGAGGAGATGTTGTTTAAAGAAATTGTTGACGGACGACGCACGACGCACGACACACGACGCACGACGCACGACGCACGACGGACGACGGACGGACGCCGGACAAAAGGGGATCACAATAGCTCACTTGAGCACTACGTGCTCAGGTGAGCTAAAAATGAAGAGCTTGTTGCAAATAATTTCTTCATCTTGCACATTATTTTCCCTTTTTTTTCTGCCAAGGGCCCTCAAAAAATGTAATTGTCTAAGAATGGGTTAATGAATGTTTCATAGAAGTGATCACTGGAGCATGAATTACTGTATTTGAATTTCAACCTGTATTGAGATATTTGATGAAAGGATTATGTTTCCACAATATTCTGTCCGTCTATGCAGGAGTTCTAGCTTTATCACTGGTATCGTAATCATCACAAAATTGGTCATATTTGTAGGTGGGTGCAAAATTAGTTAGTCCTTCGTTGAATCCTTGAAATACCTGCAATATGAATGAAAATGTTTGAGGTTTTTAAGATGTGAACACCTACAATTTAAATTTATGTTGAAATGATTCAATGCTACTTAAATATCTTTTCACACAACACATTATAGTATATACTTTAAAATTAAAATATTCATCAGTTACCATGAAATTTGTCAAACTGATGATATTAAGGCTCTATTAGAGGTTTTTTGTGTCTTTGAATGGGGTTAAATGTCACTTTGAACAACATTTCAGTCATATTGTGTCTGCTGGAGCACCTAACCACGGATTCTTGTATTTCTTACACCAGTACTACCACTACGCCCTTTTGAGCCTCCAGCTGCTCAACCCATTTAGGTTTACGATTTTTAGACCCATTGGTAGGAGAACTAAGAGGGCTGTTGGCCCTGGGGCGCTCACCTGAGATAAAGGCTCTTTTTCTTTCAACAGTCTAATTTCATGTTAAGGTTAGGGTTATGATACAAGTGGGCCACACTTACATATAAAGACTACAACCTGGGGATCCAAAAGGCTAAATTACAAATTCCAAGGCTTTAGTGCTGTTTTGAACGAAGAAAAATACTTTTTTCTCCCTCTGGATCCATGGGTTATAAGTTCAGAAATAAGGAAGAAGTCTGTGAACTAATGCTTAATGCCTATAACCCCACCCCCACCCCCACTCTGCCCCTGGAGACCCAAGGATCATGATCTTAGCTATTTTGTAAGAGATCAATATACTGATACTTAATGCAAAATATCAAGGCTCTACGCCTTCTGGGTCAGCAGGAGAAGATTTTTAAAGATTATTTTGAAATTTCACTTTTGTTGCCATGGCAACCAGAGTTTTTAACAGATTTAAATTCTTTTAGCTATTTTTATGGGGGACCACCTGAGGAACATTTCTGCCAAATTTGGTTCAAATTGGCCAAGTGGTTTGGGAGGAGATGTCATTTAAACAAGAACTTCTCCTGAATGAGGTCTATCAACCTGTGATGTTTCAAGTTGATAGCTATCATACATTCAGAGATATGCCCCGAAAAAATGTAATTCTTTGAAATAACAAAATGCAACAACTCCAAAATTATGCAAGCGTGACTTGTGGTTCTAGTGCACTGCACTTCTCCTCAATGAGGTCTATCAACCTGTGAAGTTTCAAGTTGATAGCTATTATACTTTCAGAGATATGCCCCAGACAAAATGTAAGTCTTTAAAATAACAAAGGGCAATAACTCCAAAATTATGCAAGCAAGAGTTGTGGTTCTTATGCACTGCACTTCTCCTGAATGAGGTCTATCAACCTGTGATGTTTCAAGTTGATAGCTATCATACATTCAGAGATATGCCCCGCACAAAATGTAATTCTTTGAAATAACAAAATGCAACAACTCCAAAATTATGCAAGCAAGAGTTGTGGTTCTAGTGCACTGCACTTCTCCTCAATGAGGTCTATCCACCTGTGATGTTTCAAGTTGATAGCTATTATACTTTCAGAGATATGCCCCAGACAAAATGTAAGTCTTTAAAATAACAAAGGGCAATAACTCCAAAATTATGCAAGCAAGAGTTGTGGTTCTTGTGCAATGCATTTCTCCTCAATGATGTCTATCCACCTGTGAAGTTTCAAGTTGATAGCTATTATACTTTAAGAGATATGCCCCGGACAAATTCAGTACGGACGGAAGGACAGACAAAGGCAAATCTACATGCCCCCTCCCCCCACATTAAGTGGTGGGGGCATAAAAATCGTTTTTTATTTTTTATAAACCCCATCCCCCTTCTCTGCACCTGGGGACCCGAGGATCATGATTTTAGCTATTTTGAAAGATGTCAATATACTGATGCTTCATGCAAAATATCAAGGCTCTACGCCTTCTGGGTCAGGAGGAGAAGATTTTTAAAGATTATTTTAAAATTTCGTTTTCGTTGCCATGGCAACCAGAGTTTTTAACGGATTTAAATTATTTTAGCAATTTTTTGAAGGGGACCACCTAAGGAATATTTCTGCCAAATTTGGTTCAATTTGGCCCAGTGGTTTGGGAGGAGATGTCGTTAAAAGAAATTGTTGACAGACAACGCACGCCTAACGGACACAGGGCTCCCCCTGGGAAATTTTATTCTTGGGCCAATGAAATCGCCAATGGCAAAAATTTGGGGCCACTTGGTGCCAATTGAAGACAAAAGTGAAGCCATTATGAATAAGTGAATGAAAGAAATCTACTATATTGAAAACAAATAGCCTGTTATCTATATATATTATGTTGAATGAATTGGGTTAAAAGGTTCAAAAATAGAGAATTGTCATTTGAAAATGAAATGCCAAGAACACCTAGAGCTATGCCGGATGCCAAGTCAAATATTTAGTAACCCACAGTACTTTGATTACCAATGTCCGCAGTACTTTGATTACTAATGTCCGATATTTCTCATTTCTCAGAAATTCACTTGACTTTGTTACTTAAATCACCAATAGATAAGGAAATGTTGTCTTTGCTTTTTATTCGACACTCTAATGAATCACAAAAAGTGATCAAGGAATAAAGATCGTCAATTTTTTAGCCCAAGCGATGTGACTATCGGCCATCTTGGTTAACATGATGGTTCCCGGCGGTGTGATGGGAAAACCCCAATAACTCGATAGATGTTAGAATCAATTAGGTAAGTGATGCGTTACTAATCTGTCTTGATTGACACGGATATGCAATGGATATTGATGGTTGCTTGTCTCCCAAACATATCAGTAGATGTGTGAATGATAAAGTTGCGCGTCAGTAATCATTTCAATGGACTCAACATCCCTTTGCCTTATTTTTGAAAGTTGTCGCCAGTAAAATCGCCAATTTGCTGATTTTGGGGCCAGAATTTTTATTTTGTTGCATTTGGCCCCATTGGCGATCAGCAGCGGGAGCCCTGGGACACCGGATGGATGCCAGACGAAAGGTGATCACAATAGCTCACTTGCGCAATTCGTGCTCAGGTGAGCTAATAATGTTGGAAAAGATATTTGCCATGACCCAGGATCGAATCCAGGACCTCATGATTGAGGGTCACATTACCATAAAGGTTTATGTTGACACTCGACCAGGTAATAGAAAGATAGATGGAAAGACTTCAGGAAAAGACATGGAAAATGAAGAAATCACTTGTTACAAGCAATTTCTTTATTTTCCATCTTGTTTTCTACACTAATACACATATATACAAAATTCTATCCATAACTAAATACTACTAAAACTAAAATTTTTTCATCTGGAATTGTTAGCCTGCCCACTGAGCCAAGACAAAAAGTACGGCCTTATTTTGCAAAACTTTTGGCCAGTGTTGTGTTGATTGATTGAATTGGGTTAAACGCCACTTTAAACAGTATTTCAGTCATATCGCAGCAGCTGGAGCACCTAACAATGGATTCCTGGTATTTCTAACAACAATGCTACCACTACATCCTTTCCTAGTCTCCAGCTACTATCCCACTTAGGTCTACGATTATTGACCCATTGGTGAGAAATAAATGTCCGAAAGGTTATGTGGCACTGCCGGGGATCAAACCCATGATATCCCATGATTGAAAATCAGGAGTCTGATGCGCTACCAACAGCGCTATAACAGCTGGTGGCCAGTGTCGTGTAACAAAAAAGTAAAATAGTTGGTCACTTACCTAAATGTTGTAACAACAGCTTGAATAAGCAGTAGTTACAATATTCAAGTCACCAAACCAACAAAAATGCTTGACATAAATGTTGAGTTCACTGAATTGCTTCGTTGGTTGATTCTTTGATCGACAGCCGCAATTCATCAATTACAATCTCCACTTACCTTATTTTCTGCTCTCTGTATATTCAGCTGATCCATTGTTTGCAAGGCTGACCAGTTCTCATTCTTAACTAATTCTTTAACTTCATCATTTGGTAAGTCTATTCTGTAGTTAAAATCTCCACACCAGAATACATAGTCATGAGAAGGTATAATACGACCCTGAAATTGGAATTGTTGACAGTTCATCTATCTTGTAGTTAAAAAATTTCTACACCAGAATACATAATCATGAGAATGAAATGACCCTGAATTACAATAGAAGTGTTTCCTTTTCAGGCAGCTGAATGAAAACAAAATAAATACATACTTTTATTTAACCCATTCCCATACAGTGACGCTTCTTGACGCCCTTCAAAAAAAACAATTAGAGAGACATTGTGTAAAATGAAGAAATTGCTTGTAACAAGCAATTTCTTTATTTTACACAATGTTTTCTATCCAGAAAGTTGAAAAAATCTGAAATTCCATAACCTTTAAATTGTCGTTTACAACTCCCTTCAATTCAGACCCATCTAAAATTTTGTCATAATGGGTAAGGTATCCAGTTCCACTTAACCCATTACCAGGAGGTTTTTTTGTCTTGTCCAAATTGAAAGAAGTCGCAAACGAAAATTCAAAGTTTATGAAATTTTAAATTTTTTCAACTTTCTTGGTAGTAAACATTGTTGAATTTCTTCCTATTACACAATGTTTTCCCAATTGTTTTGCATGAGGTGCGTCCAAAGCGTCACTGTGTGGGAAAGGGTTAAAATATAAATGCAGACTGCTCTAATCCAAAAACATGGAACAAGTTTTCATTAATATGATTAAAAACTACCTTACAATACTTTCTGATCCAATCATTTATCATTGAAGAAAAACTATTGTAGCTCTTAGTATTAGATAATGAGCACGTGTGATAATAAACTTTGCTACAAAGAATCCCTTACTCTGCAATAATAATATATGCAGCTACACATTATAGTTTGAAACCAATTGAAAATGTTCAACGTTGTCAAACATCATAATATTGTTCAACCCTTGTCATGCTAAACTGAACAGTGTTTTTTTTTTCTAATCAAAATAAAGAGAAAATCAGCCCCGTTCCCCCCTTCCTGGAATATATATTTTCCTCTTCTATGATAGAAAATTTTCCCTCCTAGGTGAAATTTTCTGAAGTATTGAAAGATTCTTTGTAAACTGGATCGCTTGAAAGGAAAATAGTTCAATTTTTAAAGAAATGTAATATTTGATACGTTTGTTCTACTTACTTACATACTTGTCCATTTCAAATCAATGTTAGATTAATATTCAGAAGAAATATCGACAAACATCCAGAGCTTCAAGAGCTTTCAGCCCTTATATACAGGTCTAAAAAGGACTTTATTCTGCATGACAAGGATTAATACAATATACATGTATAACTTATAATAAAAGTTGATCTCATGTTCCCCCCCCCCCCTCCAGCATCATTATGACGGAGTTTACTATATTTCAAGAGTAAACATTTCATTACATTGATTGATTGGCATTTTACAATGCATCAACAGCTTTGGTCACTTTGCGAGAAATTTAAAGACAATTCAAAATAAAACAATACAAAGACAATCACAAGACAGCTACAATTATAAACAAGCCATGAAACAAAAAATGATAACCCTTTTGTCAACCCTTATAACATGCAAGTTTTCATGTTTGTCCTCCCAGGTGAAATGACAGCTTAGTCCTGCAGTCATTTCTTCTTACATCCGGTTTAATCGCATTGGGTCTCACGGGTCAGTGGTTTTCATTCTAAAGCTTTTTTACATCAAGATAGAAATATAAGCTTTTCAATAAAAACCACCAACCTTTTGCAATCCAGGAGTAACAAGGCAAGCAGTACATGTAGTTTGTATTTTACCCATCTCCTGTGACAGACCACAGAAAGGTTGTGGTGCTATCCTAGAGAAACCCCCAGTACCTATTGGTACCAAGAAACTAGTACAAACACAACATATATAAATGATTCACATGCATATTATGTGGTAGAAAGAACATAACAAATAACTGGGCACACCTACAGACTCCAACATGAAGCATTATTTTGTATAATTTATGGCCAGTAACATGTAAGAAGTAAAATAAGGTTGCCAACTTAACCCATTCCCGATTATAGAAATTTTAGATTTGTCCACATTGAAAGAAGTTGCAGACAACAATAAAAGTTGGGTGCAATATGAAATGAAACCATCCTATGTGGTAGAAAATATTGTGGAAAAAAGGAGAAATTGCTTTTTACAAGCAATTTCTTCTTTTTCCACAATGTTTTCTCAAGTATAAAATTGCGGCAATGTACAATCCCAGGTTTGTACAGGAAAGGGTTAAAAATTGTAACTACAGCTTTAAGAAGCTGTAGTTAAGATGTTTAGTCATCAAACCCACAAATATGCTTCACAAAAATTTTGGAGTTCAAAGTTGTCTTCTGGTCTAGATGTATTATTTAATTGGTCTATTGAATTTTTAATTGACAGCTGCTATCCATCCAATAGTGTGCCAATATTGTCATTTGTCATGCTTCTAGTAATTTGTCAGTTGTATATATTAAAATATTCTATCAAGACAAGAGGGCCACTGGGCCTGAAGCACTCACCTGAGTAGATGGTAACAAATGTCTAAAACGGTGCAAGTGGCCTAACTTTTTATCCAGCTATATCCAAGTTCTGTCTTGCACATATCATGGAGAAATAACATTTAAACCAAGTTTTAAGATATCAATAAAGCCATAAATGTAGCCTCTACCCAAAGTTTTTCAAAGGTTTCACCTGGTCAACTACTTTTTTACCCTCAATTACTAAAATTTGAGTTTGTCCTAAACAACATAAAGACAAACATTTTGATCAAACATCAAAGTATTTTTTTAAACAAGAAATTTCTCCCTTTCTAACAATGTTATCCTACCTAGCCTAAATGGTACTTTTTTTCACCAATTATCATTCACTTTGAAATATTGTCTGCAATCCCTTTCGATTTCAATCAGTCTAAAATGTTATGATTATATCAAATGATGTCTGTGTTTATAAAGAACAAGTGATTAAAATGTAAGACAAATATTCAAGTCAATATTATACTGAAGACAACAACCTAGGAAATTTAACCCTTGTCATGCTGAATAATGAGTCCTCTACAGATTTTCATTTAAGAGACGAAGAGAATATTTTTTGTTTTTCATGGAGGTATGAACCGAAAAACCTAATCACACTGTATGAATATGCGAAGCGGATTCATACATTGTGTGATAAGGTTTTTCGGTTCATACCTCCATGAAAACAAAAAATATTCTCTTCATTTCTTATAATTTAATAGTATCGAGCGAAAAAAGCAAAAACCCTACATCTTTTGAAACTTTTTTGTATGGGACTTTTTTGTGCGGAAGCATACAAAATTACTGCGTCCTCAAAATTTTGTTCATGTAGGTATGAATTAAATTTTTCGACCAATCAGAACGCTCGTTTTTGATAGACGAAACTAAAAATTAAATTATAAAAAAGTAAACAGCTTAAAACACTGGAAGCACCAATCGTAAGTTGATATTTCTTCTGAAAGTTTATAAACAATTCTGGCTTAAAAGGGACAGGTGGTGTAGACTAAGATCAGACTGAACATATGTGCAGGCTGATCTTAGTCTATACCTCCTGCTAAAGCAGAAATATTCCAGGTTCAGCATGACAAGGGTTAATACAGATATGTTTCAATATATGGCATATCTAACCCTATATCCTAATTCTAAAATGAATAAAACTAATAGAACTAGCTTTTTACATGCTAAAACATTCCATAACATACTCTGCAAAATTCCTGAAGCATTTGAAAAAAGAATTAGGAAAAAAGGTTAAAAAAAAAGTTATTTCCTCAAGATAACATATAGGCCTTTGTCAACTGGGACCAACATTCCTACCATATCAACTAATGTCCTGTTTGAACATGTATTCTAGCTACAAAAATGACGTAATTTAACCTTTAACCCCTTCTGAACTCTAATTTGATTCGTAGAATTGAATGAGGATATTATATTGCATCTACTATAGTAGAAACATGAGTACCAGTCGAAAAAAGCCATGAAAAATTATTGCTCAGCGATATTTATCATTTTTTCTAGTCTATTCAAACTTGTGCTTTACTCAACAAACAGAGAGAGGCTGTAAATCAAAGAATCAATCCATTTATCAAATCATTCATTTGGAGCAGAAATGAAATGTGAACTGAGACATAGGTAGAAATCTAAGTAACCCTCTCCTGTTCAATCTTTGGTTTTTACGCCCCTGTGATTCTATAGTTGACAAATACTGGTATTTCTAAAACCAGTACTACCAGGACATCCTTTCCAAGCCCCAAGCTCCTAATCCAACTTAGGTTTTACGATTATCTTGGAGATAGATGTTGGAAAGGATATTCAGCATGGCAGGGTATCTAACCTACAGGCATACAAGCTATCCATCAGTTCTTAATGCTGATAGAAACAAATAAAATCGATGTCCCTGTGCCTCAGATTGTAAGTACCTGTAAATTTTATAGGCATATACGAACATAACCCATTTCAAGACAACAAAATTTTAGAGTAGTCAAATTCAAAGAAGTTGCAGACATTAATTCCAAGCTGATAAAATCTTAAATATCTTAAATATCTGTCTTTCAGGGTAGTTTTTGATTGAATGGGGTTTTACGCCGCTTTCAACAATCTTTCAGTCATATTACAGCAGCTGGAACACCTAATGATGGATTCCTGGTATTTCTCACACCAGTACCACCATCACATCCTTTCCTAGCCTCCAGCTGCTATCCCACATAGGTCTACGATTATTGACCCATTGGTGGAAGACAAATAGTTGGAAAGAATGAGTGCTGCTGTCGGGGATCAAACCCGGGACCTCTAGATTGACAGTCCAACTGCGCTATGACGGTGGCCCATCTTTCTGGGTAGAAAACAATGCAGGAAATGAATAAAATGCTTGTAGCAATCAATTTCTAGGGAACACTCCAGCCAAGTTGGAGCCAAATCAACCTACATTATAATGATAACATACATCAGATATGTTACATACAACTAACTCAACTTTACTCAAACAATAAGACACAGCCCAAATTGTAGACCAAAGAAAGAACAGAGGGAATTCTATCTTCATGCCATTTTACATTAATTGCAGAAATATGAAGTGCCTTAACCTTTTCCAGCACAATCCCTTGTTTCTGCGTCCCTGTGATTTTATACTTGAGAAAACATTGTGGGAAAAGAAGAAATTGCTTGTAACAAGCAATTTCTTCTTTTTCCACAATATTTTCCAACATGTAGGTTTAGCTTTCAAATTGCACCCATCCTAAATTGCTGTCTGCAACTTCTTTCAAATCGGACCAGTCTGGAATTATGAAAAGTGGGAAAGGACCTACTCTAGTGGGCCTCCAACTCTAAGTGAATATGCAAGTCAAATATAGATAATTGGGCACAACAGACTAGGATTACTTAACTTACTTAATCCTGCTGAATATTTATCCCCTTTTCCAGGGATGTGGAAATACAGATTTTCTCTACTTGTCCATGGACAAGTAAAATGTGATTTTCTACTTGCCCTGGATCAAAATGGACTTGCCCGTAAAAAGATGAAGAACACATAAATTTTGAGGAAACATTATTTCTAAAGAAGAAAATGCTGGACCTCAGCATTTTCTTCATTAAAAACAATATTTTCTAGCCTTAGATACAAACATTATGCTCATAAATCTCTTCTATCTATTTAGTACCATTCCAAGATTTGCCCTGATATTTACTTGTCCGTTACTTGTCCACAGACAAGTAGCCTCGAAAAATGTACTTGCCCACAGGTAGAAAAGCCCGTGTCGGACAAGTTGGGCATGGGAATTCCACACCCCTGCCTTTTCATATTCTATAACTTTGAAATAATAAGATCAATGTTTCCTTCAAAAGATTTTTTCTCATCACAACAAGAACAAGCAGGCAGTGTATGCAAAGATCAGACTGCATGTCTGTACAGGCTGATCTTAGTCTATACACCAGCCAAAGCCATTGTGAATTCAGGAATATTCCGGGATCAGCATGACGAGGGTCAAGTGAATAAATATCAATTTTTGTAAATGAGCTAATACAGAAACAGGGTTTTCCCTGACCCTCTCCTTCTTTGAATTTGAACCCCATTTTTCAGAAATGATCCCCAAAATAGCTATACAGCCTTCTTTATCTTATTTGATAGGGGTCATAATGTGGCAAAATGACCCCGTTTTGAAAGTCAAGGGAAAACCCTGCAGAAAATATTTTTGTTTTATCGCAAATTCAAAGAGAATCTGTATCTGTGTGATGTTGACAGTGATCTACACCAACAGTGTCCCGGGATCCCAAGAACTCCAAATATTTGCCAGGGACTCCAAAATCTAATTCCTAGGTGTTCCTTTGGGATTCTTGATTTTTCCCCACATCAATTGACATTTTTTTAAGACTAATCCAATGACTTATATCCACTTAAGAGTTTCTAATGTTAATGAATTATCATAATCATATAATTTCGCAGTATTTCAGATTGTTTTTGTAACCATAATCATAGCATTAAATATCCAAATTCGATTCAAGCCTGGTTAGCAATCCGTACATTATACTTAACACAAAATGCCAATTTTCAAATTTATGGGAAGACACACCCATCCATTTTTGGTATTGCAACTGTTCTTTATTTCCTTTAAAGAAATATTGTGTTTTAAAAAAGACTAGTTCAGTCATCAAAATTTGCCACGTTATCATTCTCAGAAGTCATCCAATTTTCAGGGACTCCTCATTTCCAGTAGGGACTCCAAAATTTCGAGACAGGGATTCATTCAGTTGGGATTCTTGCCTAAAAAGTTAGTGTCAAACACTGGTTGCATTTTAATTTTGGTATACATACCATGGGAAATGCCATTTTCTTGCTAATCTCAGCATAATCACTGTTTCTATCATTGATCTGGGACTGCCCTGCTGCCAAATGAGCACATACAAAACATATTGAAGTTGAGTGGATCAGAAATCGTATACCAACACCTCCTTTATTTCCTGCTGCCCCGCCAAGACCGGTCTTTACTGAATCTATAGCAACTTCTCTGAAATACGAAATTTTCAGAACAAATTGCAAGTGCAATAAAGAATTACAATAACATTTTAATCCTTTACTATAAATATTCAAGTATTTCTTGTAAACTTGACACTCTCTACAGACAGAATCAAACATGTCAGAAAAAATCCGTATCTGATAGTGTCTAATACGGTTCATACAAAATTGTTTGAAGTTTAATTGAAATACTTTAATAAACAAGATGGCTATTGGCCCTGGTGCACTCACCCCAGATAAAGTCTCTTTTTCTTTCAATAGTCAAATTTAATTCTAAGGCCAGAATAATGATACAGGAGTTTTCAACTCTTTTAGTTGTAGGATATTGGTACAATTCGTATCCTTCATCTTTGCAGAAAACATCAAGTCTTTAGATGTTGTATCACTATACATAATACAGCATGCACAAATGATATTGTTGGAAATGTAACAAATAGCACTGGATTCAATTGACCAATTGCGGCTGTCAAAGAATCAATCAACCAATCAAATCTTCAATTAGACCAAATCAACATAAGTTTCCATGAATTATGGTCAGAAACATAAAGCGAACAGCAAATTGTAATCAAATCATAACAAACTTAAATAAGCTATAGTTATGATAATAAAGGTCATAAAATCAACAAAAATATTGACATGAAACATGGTGGTCACCATATACTGACAAGTGGTGATCCAACAGCTGAAAAAATAAAGAAAGTTAAAAAGTTACCTTATATCTGGTGCTAGACTTGGGCGTATAAAAACATAGAGTAGAACCCCAACTAGCTGTACTTTGGTCAGTAAAATGTATTTATGATCTCTAGATATCATGTTCTGTATATACTTCTCCCATTCTCGAGAATTAGTTTGACTGAAAATAATGCATAATTAAAATATTATACATAAAAAACTCAAGGTGGAATACTATCTAACCTTTTATTTTATGGAAGGTGATACATATTTCAGTTGCTAATTGGACTTGTAGGGGAAATTCTACAAGAACTTTCAGAATAATCTTGGTTTTCAATGATAATCTTGAAAATGATATTAAACTAAAGAACCAAAATAATTATAATTATACAAAAAAATATGCAATTTTGGGCATTCTAAAAATGTTTTTTTTAAACTATATTTTTTTGTTATAAGCAACACAATCAAAAACGACAAAAAAAGAGAACAAATTTTGAAGGACACAAAAAAGTTAAAAACAACACTGCTTCATTTCAATGAAAATCAGTTTTTGGAGTAGGAAACGTATTTACAAGCAAACAAATCAGGTTTCTATGAATTCAATTTCATATGATGTAGCCAATTTAATGTTAATGTATCATCCATTTAAGCTTTGCAATTTCAAACTTATTCTCAAATATTCAGTACAGATATCAAAGTTCCTTTGTTCAAATACCAGAACATATATGTATGTCATTTTCTAAGTGCTACATATATCTGGTTTAAATAGTTACCTAGCACTCATAATGTTACTTGCGTTCAAATCCACCATTTCCTCAAATCCTATGGCAAAAATGTCTATAGGTTTGTCAAAATCTGTATCAGGGTTGATCATGTCTGAAAAAAAAAACAACACCAAGAACAAGATGTGTTTGTGAAACACAATGCCCCACAACAGGACTTAACTATGAAAAGTGTTGTTGACTTGTACATGAGTTTTAATGGAGTATTTTAGTGAAAGCGACATGGAAATTTTTTTGATGTTTGACCTTGGTATGTGACCTTATCACATGACCTTGACATGAGGAGATGTGTATTATGGAGATATATATCATCATGCCAAATATGAGCATTGTATATTGAATAGGCTGGTAGAATATGGCAATGTTAATTTTTTTTGTTAACTTTTGTAGACAGACAGACAGACCTACAGATGGAAAGACTGAATTATGGACAGACAGAGGGACAATGGTATAACATTATGCCCCCAATCTTTCGATGCGGGGCATAAAAATGTTAAAGCCTTAATCTTACTTTTGTGTAAAGTAATCATCTTACACACAGGGTAGGTATAGTGTCCCCTTTATACAGTAAACTCCAGTTACATACAGGGCTTATGTTGGACTCATCAACTAAGGTTTTACACTCAAAAATCAGAAATTACAGATGTATCCACCCCCTTGAGAGAAATTTCTAAAGATCAAGACATAATTCTGATCCCTCAAATCTTCAAAACGCATCTATCTTATGTACTATTGAAAATCATATTAATTAAAATACAACTTCATATCTTTTTAAAAGATTTATAAAAGTGAATCGAAATATACAAGAATACAAAATTTGTACATTTAGTTTGCTCATTTTGTTGCTTTGACTCCTTCAAAAACAGTTTGACCCCTAGAATATCATAGTCAAGAAGTCAATGACTCCTCAATTTCAAAAGGCTAGCACAAGCTCTGTATAAGAACACTCACAGTACCCTTGTCATGCTGAATTAAAATCCTATACAGAATTGCTTTAATATCAAAGGACTGACAGCACCAGAAGGCCTTTATGATGGTAAATATTTCTTTTGATAATTAATTATTCAAATAGCTCTGGCTTCAAAGGGACCAACAGGAGGTGTAGACCAAGATCAGACTGCACTTATGGGCAGGTGGATCTTTGTCTATACCTACTGCCAAAATCAGGAATGTTCTGGGTTCAGTATGAGAAGGGTTAAAAGGTAAAGGTCTTGCTAATTAGATCTAATCCATGTTGCCAAAAAGTTTTTGTGATGAGATGCAGTACCAACTGAATCCCTTCTCTTTATTGCTGGGCACCTGGCTGAGATTGACTATATGATAACTCAGGCAAACTGCCTTTGACATTATAGAATCCAGAATATTCCTGTTTTAGCAGAAGATATAAACAAAGATCTGTAACTTTTCATAAAATGATTGGTAAAAGCAAAGAAACCTTTGTTAAATCTCTCCTGTAAACCAAAGGGCAAGTAATACATGGGTTCTTATGTCCTTTCGAAAAATTTCCATCAAGGCAATAATCAGGCACTTGACTAGAATTGTTACAAAGCCATCTTATACCTACCACCACTTTGGCACTACAGTATCCCAGTTGACGTTTGATATGTGGGTGACCTCCGTGGGTCATGAATAACATTTGTATAAAGTTTCAAATTACTTGGTCCAATGGCTTTTGAGCAAGAACACAAACACTTATCAAAGTTAAATTGTGACCTTTGACCAACATGACCCAAAACAATAAGGTACATCTTTGGATTATTACCAATAATTGTATGGTTTGTTTGTTTGAATGGGGTTTTACGTCGCTTTCAACAATCTGTCAGTTATATCGCGGCGGCTGGAGCACCTAATAATGGATTCCTGGTATATCTCACACCAGTACTACTATTACATCCTTTCCCAGCCTCCAGCTGCTATCCAACATAGGTCTACGATTATCTACCCATTGGTGGGAGACAAATAGTCGGAAAGGATGAGTACCGCCGTCAGGGATCAAACCCGGGACCTCTAGATTGACAGTCCGACGGGCTACAATAATTGTATGGAGCTTCATGGTTGTTGGTCAGTTGGTTCTAGAGTTAGAGCATGGAAACAAAAGGATGGACAGGCAGACATGATGAAACCAATATTCCGCCCTCTAATTCGTAGATGGGGGATATGAAAATGTTAAAGCACACCAATTAATCTCACAACCTTCAGATCCAAGATGGTTCCTATAAATCTAGTAAGAAAGTGGGGCTAAGGAAAAACAACAGAAGGAAAAACAACAGAAAACATACCTGGATTTGTCTCTTTCAAAATCTTTGGTGCATCAAGGACCCAGTCATGCATAGACTGATGTTTAAATGCGATACTCCGAAAATGTTTGCCACCATTTACATTCCACGTCCCAACAAATACACGTAAATTGTAAGTATCTGTGTAATCTCTGTATCGACTGACAACATTATGAATAACAGTAGGGGAAACTGAAAAATAAACATAAAATGTTTTTTAACCCTTCTAAACATCATTAAAAAAAGCTTTGTAAATCATTACTGGAGATCAATTCTTGAAAAAAAATTTTTTTCTTCAATATTTTATACCCTTAAAGACACTGAATTCTTTAACAACTCTACTGATTTGCTAAAGAAACACTGAGGACAGAATTTTCAGTAATTTAATATTGAAAGATGACCTTGATCTTGTCATATGCTGGTACCTCACCAAATAAACCTAATGAATAGGTCATTTCGCCATTTCGAACAATCCTTTAGTTATATCAAAATTAAGTTCACTTATTCATGTGCTTCTTAGGGATGATCTAAACACCCATGCACAGAATGGACTTGAACCACTAGCCACAATTGATCTAATCAGGACCCTGATCCAATCAGAAATCCTTGAATATCATGTAACCCAATACCAAATGGCGAAATTTTAATGGTCCAAATTTCAGAAACAATTTACAGTAGATTGAATTCAACTTTTTCTGTCTCTCTGAGATGAAAAATTTGTGGAAAGTGAAAGAATTACTTGTTACAAGTATCTTTTTTCTTTTCACATCATTTTTCTACCAACTTTTTTCTTTAGGGTCATGGAAAAGCCAAATTAAGTGGGAAGTGGTTGACTGATTAGTGAATAAGCAAACCATTTAATCTGCGTGTTGTAAGCAATGCCCTTGCTTTATCTGCCAACTCTCCCTTCAGTGTACTTCCCAACACCAGTATATCTATTGCCTCTTGTTTTGTGTTATCAAGGAAATTATTCTGAATGGTCCGAGTGGCTGATCTGGCTGCATCCGATGCCTGCAAGACGGAAGGAGCAATCAAAGTAATATCTATCTCTCATGCTGAAAGGGACCTCTATCTTGTTCTATAAAACAAATACTTGAAAAAGATCAGATTTAGCAGTGGTCAACTAATGGTCATTATTCCAAAATTAACATATAGTAAAATAATTCAATTTTTAGTTTTGTCTATCAAAAACGGGCTTTCTGATTGGTCGAAAAAATTATTCGTAACTCCACAAACAAAATTTTGAGCACGCAGCGATTTTGTATGCTTCCGCACAAAATAATCCCATACAAAAAAGTGTCAAAATTTCTATAGGTTTTTTGTTTTTTCGCAAAATGCTATTAAATCATAAGAAATGAAGAGAATATTTTTTGTTTTCATGGAGGTATGAACCGAAAAACCTTATCACACAATGTATGAATCCCCTTCGCGTATTCATACATTGTGATTAGGTTTTTCAGTTCATACCTCCATGAAAACAAACAATATTCTCTTCATCTTTTAAATAGACTGATCATTCTAGATTTAGAAAATCTTCCAAGGAGTGAAAAGTTTTTCCCCTGGTCAACAATCTCACCAGGATCATTATAATAACTTTACTTTAGACGTCACTTTTAACAGTATTCCAGTCATGTTGGGGTGGCTGGAGCACCTAACAATGGATTCTTGGTATTTCTCACACCTGCACTACCACTACATCCTTGCCTAGCCTCCAGCTGCTACCCCACTTAGGCTTACTATTATCCACCCATTGGTGAGAGGTAAATGTCGGAAAGAATATCTGCTGCCGCCGTTAGAGTCTATGGAACCCAATTTAGTTGATGTCTGACTTAACCCATATGTAAAGTGATGACCCTAGTCAGATTGTTAGAGGATTAGAGTTAGACATCAACAAATTTTGGACCCAAAGACTCAAAAGTCTAGACACTGCCCTTTTCAACTATCATTCAAATATTTAACTTTTTGCAAGAAACTTCACACATTAAAGACTATCAGACAAATATGAACAAAGCTATGACTCCCTAGTGCTAAATTGCTAAATTTCAGAAAAAATTGTCTTCAATTTTTTCTTCAGTTGAACTGAGATGGTCATTTTTAACCCTTTCCTGTTTTGCAAAATTTTAGACCTGTCCAAATTCAAAGGTTTTGCAGACGAAAATTGAAAGTGGATTTAATTTGAAAACTAACCATTTAGTAGTGTAGAAAATTTTGTGGAAAAAGAAGAAATCTCTTGTTACAAGCAATTTCTTCTTTTTAACAAAATTTTCTCTATTATAAATTTACAGGAACATAAAAATCAGGTATTAACCCTTTTCCTGCTGTATAAATTACCTTACTGAAATACTGTCAAATCAAAGGGCTGAAAGCACTGGTAAAATTTGTTGTTCAAAAATAAATTATTCTTGTAGAAATCAACTTCATAAACAACCCTGGGAGGTAAAGTACAAGCAGGAGGTGTAGACTAAGATCAGACTGCACTTATGGTGTAGACTAAGATCAGCCTGCACATAAGTGCAGTCTGATCTTAGTCTACACCTCCTGCCAAAACCGGAATATTCCGGGTTCAGCATGACAAGGGTTAAGTAGGAAAGGGTTAATCTTGGCCGCTCATTTGTGAGTCCGAGACATGATGGATGGGTCACACATATTTAGTCAAACTTTATTAGAAACCCATACATCAGTGTCAATATATGAAAAGTTTAAGTTCCAAGTAACACTAAGGTTTTTTTTTCATTAATTAAATTTCAGATAAAAGGAGAGCATGCATTGTATTTGTCTATTTCTCAACAACCAGCTTTGTTTTCTATGGCAAACAGTCACCATAAAAATCCATGTATTAATCATAAGTGAAATCGCTTTTAAATGACATCATCTGACTACAAAATATTGTGCGGAATTGATTTTTTTCCCTGAGATTCTATGCAGATTTATCTGAGAAAATAAAAATCTTTTGAAAACCCAAGGGCTACACAGACTGATGGATGCAAAGACAAAGTTTGTGGATAATAGAAACAGACATATTTGTTTCACTTACCTTTGATCGACCACCACCTAATGCTCCAGTTCCTGCGTATATTTTACTGATATGGTCCCCATTTGATGTCCATATTTGTTTATAAATTTCAACAAAGCGGGAAACCATCTGGGGTTTACTAGCTAATCCTAGACTTTCAAGCTGCTTTCCAAGGATCTGTGCAAAAAGAATAATTTAAAATAATATTTCCAAAGAATGAATATATATCTTGCAATGAAATACATACATGAAGGCAGCTTACAACTTGATCTTTCCTCCAATCTTTTGATGCACAGGCATTAAAATCATATGGCCTGGAGCAACACAGTTTTTCTCAAAAGTCATGTATTACTATCTTATAAGTGGCAGTGTTGTGCCTAGACCGCGGGATCGCGGGAATCCTGCATATTTTTCACCAATGTCCCCCAAAAATCAAGCCAGTGCGGGATCTCGGGCGCGCTCACGAAAAATTTCTAAACTGACGTCAATTTCGGTAGTTGGATTTCATAGCGTTTTATTCTAACGCGCACCTGCAAAACTTAGACTGTGACCCGCGGAATTATCAACTTTTTAGTTTGCCTTTAAATTCCGATATTAAACCAGTCTTTGTTAAATTGTAAACATGGCGAAACCTCAGCTTCGCTTGACCGACTTCATGTCGGGAAGCCCTAAAAATAGAAAAATAGCAGACGATGACAAAGCGTCAGGAACACGAGAAAATGCTGATTTGATCCCGTCATCGGATCCCAAGCCCTCCACGTCTTCCGAAGGCAATGATACTGAGGCGGCCTCTTCTTCAGTCCCCGGGACAAGTAAAAAAAAAGATCGAACTTTCCAAAAATCTTGGCTTGTTAAATTCCCATGGTTACTTGCGTCTGATGGAAATATGAAATGTAAAACGTGTATTGACTCTAAATTAAAATTATCAAACCCATTTGTTGAGGAGTCTGGCTGTAGTAACATGCGTATGAGTACTCTTACTCGACACGAAAACTCGGCAGACCATAAGAGAGCCCTAGTTGCCTTACGTTTGAGAAATGACATGGTTGTTGCTATTGACCGATCATTTAATGAAAAGGATTGAGCCATTATTAAACTTTTGGAAATAGTGTTTTATATTGCTAAAGAGGAGTTAGCTATTTCGAAATTTGAATCTCAGATCAAATTAGCAATCAGACTCGGTGTTGATTTGTCAGCTCTAGGTTCTGGTTATAGGTCCAGGAAAACAGCTGATGGTCTTTTAGCTGCTATTAGTGACAGTGACAGTGTTTCTACTGATGTTTATAAAGAAATTTCTGAAAGTGAATTTTTATCAGTTTCCTGTGATGAAACCACAGACATATCCAATACAGGCAAATTAATAGTGTATGCCATGGTTATTGATTCTGAATTAAAAGTGAAAACTTTCTTTATTGGTTGCATGGAGGCATGAACAGAAAAAACTTTTTTATTGTTTTAGTATTGTTGATAAAACTGCTGATGGCTTAACATCAAAACTGAAGAAGTGTTTTGAATAAACAGGAATTGATTTGTCAAAAGTGATGGCCCTTGGTTCAGATGGTGCTGCAACAATGACAGGTTGTAGAAACGGTGTCGGTGTTCAACTACGAAGGATTAATCCATTTATGATACAATTCCACTGTGCAGCACATAAGTTAGCCCTGTGTACATCTCAGGCTGCTGAGAAAGTTAGTGTAATGCAGAAATACAAAGATACTTTGAAGTCAATTTATTATTTCTTTAAAGGTTCACATTGTAGGGGTGATAAACTGAAATCTATTCAGGACATTCTTGATTCTCCACAGCTTAAAGTTAGGGAAATCCATGATGTGAGATGGTTTGCATTTTATGACTCTCTTAAAGTGATTTATCAATGTTGGGAAGCATTAGCCAAGACATTCAATTCATCAAAAGATCCAAAGGCTAAAGGTTTATACAAGGCCATTACCTTATATTCTTTTGTAGCACTCACACACTTTTTGATGGATATTATTCCAGTAGTAACTGCTCTCAACTTAAAATTTCAAAGAGAAGACCTTGATATTTCAATGATTAGACCAAGTGTAAGATTAACAATGCATGAGTTGGATGTTATGACTGAAAGCAGTACAAGTTTAAAGAAGCTTGATGCAGATATAGTGTTGATAGATGGAAAACATTTTTTCAAGGGTGTTGAAATAACACTTAATGAAAATGAAAAGAAAAAGTTTAAGTCAGCAAGTAAGGATTTTGTTATAAAACTTAAAGAAAATCTGGACACAAGGTTTCCATCAGAGAGTTTATCACTTACCACTGCAGCTGAGGTGCTTGCCTTGAAGGGAATTTCATTTGTACCTAAAGATAAACTTCATGATTTTGGGAATGAGAAGTTGAACCTAGTACTTGACCACTTTGGAACACCAAAGACCATGAGTGATGATTCTGAGATCCAGCCAATTTTGAATGCTGAAGAGGCAAAGAGAGAATGGAGCCTTCTCAAACAAACGGTCAGAGATGACCCTACTCTTGTGGACCCAAAACTTTCAACAATGTGGCAGTTAATTGCTGCTATGCATGGAAAGGAATTTCCAAATTTGATCAAACTTGTCAAGATTGTTCTAATATTTCCTCTTCAAACAGCTACATGTGAAAGGGGGTTTAGTGTGCAGAATTGTACCAAAACTGTAACCAGAAACAAGATTACAGGAGAGCAATTTACAGGCTCTAATGAATATTTGTTTAAATGGACCCTCCCAAGATACCTATGATTTCAAACCAGCCTTAAAACTATGGAAGTCTTCAAAAGATAGGAAGTTGTACACAAATTAGAATCATTATGATCAGGTAAAAAAAATGTTGTTATTATTGTGTCCCCCAGAATTTTCAAGTGTCCCCCTGAAATCAAGGTAGGAGGACACCTGTGTCCCGCAAAAATTTTGGTCTGGGCACATCACTGAGTGGGCAACCCATACGTTGTAAGTACAGCCTATTTCTTGTATACCACCCTGTCATGTCGCAATTATTAAGTGATAATGTAACTACTACCTCTTATCCGAGTTATCTCTCTGGATAAAGGTGCACACATACAAAAGTAAGAATAGTAAATCATGATGCAAATGACATTATCTAAATAACCCTGGATCAATTGGAAATTTTCCAAAATTTCAAACATGAAATGACTTCAGATGAATTTTCTAAATAATGCCGTTCGGATTCTTTGTAGTTATATATGTTAGTTTCATTTACTGACTTTTCCCAGAACACCATGATCTTTTTCATGATAATTTTTCTGATAATTGGAGAAAAGGGGATACAACATATGGTTCAAAGGATGTTTAATTGAAATTTTACAAATCAAGATCATTATCTCTTTCTGTAGTTCTCTTCACTTACAGTTAGCCCTAACATACTCTGTACACTATTGGTTCTGTCCAAACAATCCACACAATTTGTTCTGATAGTCCCTATCTGATTTCTGAAAACAAATTACAGAACAACACTCCTTAACCCTTTCTCACACAATCCTACTTTTTTACAACCCACAAGTTTTCAGAGAACAAATGTGGCAAATGAAGAAATGGATTGCTATTATTTCAAGGTGATACAAATTTAAATATTCCCGTCTTTCTTAATAGTCTTAAAATTTTACAAACTTGAAATTATTGTCTGCAACATCTCTGAATTTCGAAGAATCTTGCTTGCTACAAGCAATTTCTTCTTTCTTTCACAATGCTTTCTACCCATAAAAGACAAAGACTTTTCTCATTTCACCAAAATCAGAACTGCTGTCTGTAAATTCTTTTAAGTTTGTCTAGTCTAATATCATGCTGTTTTGTGAGAGTTTATTATAACAGGAACAAGAAAATATGTTTGTGTGCATGGGGTTTTAACATTACTTTAAACAATATTTCAGTTATATCATGTTGAAGTTTACATTCTTCCTCTGTATCAACAGAACTAAGCTAGGGCTCTAAAATGTCTTGACTAAGAACATACCCACATGAACAGTGGTAGGGCCGTGGTTCAAACTTGCAACCTTCAACTTCTCTCGGATTACAAGTGTCTCCCTCACCACTGAGCCATGTAGGACCCTAGCCTGATTTTGAGTTTAGAGATATCATTGTATGAGATATCATTGTATGAATTCTTTATTTAAGAGATGAAAAGAATGTTTTTTGTTTTCATGGAGGTATGAACCGAAAAAAACTAATCACACTGTATGAATACACGAAGCGGATTCATACATAAGTGTGATTAGTTTTTTCTGTTCATGCCTCCATGCAAACAAAAAATATTCCTTTCATTTCTTATAATTTAATAGCATGGAGCGAACAAAGCAAAACTTTACAACTTTTGATACTTTTTTGTACGGAAGCATACAAAATGGCTTCATGCTCAAAATATTGTTCATGAATGTATGAATTAAATTTTTTGACCAATCAGAAGGCTCGTTTTTGATAGACGAAACTTACAATTAAATTATTAAATGTTAAACCAACCCTATAAAAATCATGGAATTTTTTCAGCATTACTTTTGTAAGAATCAATAGCTTTTATTTTCATCCAAGTACTCAATCCAATGCCTAACTAGTTATTAAAATAGTAAAATTGATACTTTTGGTAGTTTGACGCTATGTCCCTAGTTTGTGAAGATACACACATAATAGAAGTAAATTCTTATCCATTTGCAAAAACTTACACTTTACTGTCATTTCCTTCAGCAAAGAAATAATCAAAGGAGTTGAGGTATTTCATCAGGGAGGTCTTTAATTTCTCCATGTTCTTCAAATTACCTCCCCTACATTCAGTGTGATAATCAAAGTTGATGAGTGGAATGTCATGAGCATAAACAGAAGCTTTATGATGATTCTGAAATATATAAAAAGTAAACTTGTAAAATCTTAACTACTAACCAATTACCAGATGAAAATTTTCTAGACTGGCCAAAACTGTAAGATGATAAGACAACAATTTTTTATTCGTGAAATCTAATCAATAGTTATCTTTTAGGGTTAAAACTATTGTGCACTATGAAGAATTATTTTGTTTCAAGTGATTTCTTCATTTTTCACAATGTTTTTCTCAGTCTTTTTTTCTTGAGGGACATAAAAAAGAACGATTGTGTTGTAATGAGTTAAAACATAATTTTTGTAAGTTACCTTTTACATGGTGAATTTATTGCAAGAGGTTTAAAGCTATTTTAGATAATATCACAGGTATAAGATTGCTCCTGGTGTACCTTATTATTTCTTCTAGTTATTTCTCACACCAGTACAACTACAATATTCTATGCATGCCACCAACAGCTCATCTCAATCAAACATACAGGAAGGTATGGAAGTCATGATGCAATCTTAGTAAAGTCCTAATGTGTGTGATTATTTCCTCTAAACCTATATCATGCTGAGCATTTTTCTTCTACAGGCCAGAGGTACAGACAAAGATGAGCCTACACTCAAGAGTACTATGATCCTAGTCTTCTCAACCTGTTTATCCCTATGAAGCCAGAGCTACCGATAGAATTAATGTTAAAGAGGAATATTGACATTAAATTGGGCTTTTTAGCGTTTGAAATATTTAATTAACTTGGGTCATGCTGAACCAAGAATATTCCGCCTCGTGAAGGCATAGACAAAGATCAGGTTGCACATATGTGCAGTCTGATCTTAGTCTACACCACCTTCTTGTCCCTAGTAAGCCAGGGCTGTTTATAGGATGAATTTTCAAAATAAATAATAACCTTGGATTGATTTTGAGTACTTTTAACTCTTTAATTTTGACAATTCTGAAGAGTATTTAAATTTAGCATGATAAGGGTTAGAATTCATTTCTCAATAAGGATTTCATTTAGCATGACAACTTTTTAAGCGATTCCAACACAATAACACTTTTGGACGCCCCTAAAGAAAAACAATTGAGAAAACATTGTGGAAAATGAAGAAATTGCTTGTGACAAGCAATTTCTTCATTTTACACAATGTTTTTACCCTAAAAGATGAAAAAATCTAAATTTTCATAACCTTCAAAATTGTCGTCTGCAACTTCTTTTAATTTGGACCAGTCTAAAATTTTGTCGTCAGGTCATTAATTTAAGCAAAAGCTCAAGTAAAAATACAGTTAGAAAGAGAAGTGAAACTATTTGATATCAGTACAACAAATTTGAAATCAACTCATACCTTTCCTAAAATAGTAGAGCTAAAAAGTCTTACATTGTAAGCCTGACTCAGCATATGTTCCCCTTCTTTTCTTCCCAGCAAATTTACCATGACTTGTTCCCCATACAGCTGCTTGATGTTTGTTAAATGCCGTTCAAATGCAGGAGCACTGGATTCATAACCTCGGGACATTCTGACTTTGTGTGACCCAACCTTATTGAATAACAACTTTATATTTTCAGTCCTGTCCTTGAGTATACACTTGTTCACATTGATGATCTTTATATGAACTCAAGCGGACTGACGTTTTCAAAAAGTATATTTCAACAAGTCATAAAAATTTTCTTTTTCGAGTATTTACACTAAACATAATAAATTAAGTTGTTGCATTTTTGATACATCAAAATTTAATTAGACTTTCATAACTTGACAATATTCTCTCACATTATGAAAATACTGTTTAACCCATTACCAAATAACAACTTTTAAAACTGGTCCAAATTCAAAGAAAATGCAGACCACAATATCAGGCTGATGAATTTTAAAAATCTTTGTCTTTGGTAGAAAAAACTGTGGGAAATGAAAAATTGCTTGTAATTTCACAAAGTTTTCCCAACCCATTCCCACTCAATCCATCTCTTTTACACCCCTCAAGAAAAGAGCTTTGGAAAACATTGTGGAAAACGAAGAAATTTCTTGTATCGAGCAATTTCTTTATTATCAACAATGTTTTCTATCCAAAAAGATGCAAAAATTGAAATTTCATCAACTTGAAATTGTTGTCTGCAGCTTCTTTCAATCTGGACCAGTCTAAAATGTTGCTGTGTGGGAATGGGTTAAAGAGGCCTTTTCTTGAAAACTAGTTTGTCCATTGCTCAATTATTCATCAGTCTTTCTAGATATCTAAATCATTTCATCTTGCATTGTTTTTCCTCTCCTTTGTTTTAAATTGTTTTATTGAACATTAAATAACCATAAGAACCGCTGATAAGTCCATCAAATGAATGAACAACAAAAGCTATATTTTCACCTGTGATTATGTGCTTTAGTTGTTCACAAAGTGGAAGATAAATCAATCTTATTTAAGAAACAAACAAATCATTCTATTGCAAAAAGAGACAAAAATAGTTTATTTAGTGGCAATATTTCCAAAAGCGCATCATTTCACATGTAAATAACATGTCAATCTGATAATGTTATCAGTGTCATGGTTCAATATCGCGCAGTAAATGAAAGCAGGACTAAATCTATCAAAACAGTGAATTTTGCAATTTGATAATTTCACTATTGTTTCAATGAAATTATTGACTGATATTCCTACCAAGAAATCTCTATAATAGAACAGAAATTATTTCATTTTATATCTGATCTTTCAATTCCATACTTTGTGCCTTTTTTCCTCATTAACCCATTCCCACACACTGACGCTTTTAAACATCCATCAATAAGAAAACTTTGGAAAAAATTGTGGAAAATGAAGAAATTGGTTTTTCTTCATTATCCACAATGTTTTCTACCCGAAAAGACATACATAAAGATTTCATCAACTTTAAATTTTTGTCAGCAACTTTTTTGAATTTGGACTGGTCTAAATTTTTATCATGTGGGAATGGGTTAAAAGAATTTAAATTCCTATTTGTTTTAATGTAACACAGATTGATCTTTCATCATAGCTTACAAATGTTGTTGACTTAATGAAAAACAAGAGCCATGTTAGACATGGCCATCCCCCGCCCTAAAAGCTTGATAGTAAACTGAAGCCAGTTAGATTTAGGCTTCTTGTGCACTGCATTTCTTCTCAATGAGTTCAATGAAAGCTATACTTTCAGAGATGTGCTTAGGACAAAATCTAAGTCTTTAAAACAACAAAGGGCAATAACTCCAAAATTATGCAAGCAAGAGTTGTGGTTCTTGTGCACTGCACTTCTCCTCAACGAGATCTATCAACCAATGAAGTTTCAAGTTGATAGCAATTATACTTTCAGAGATATGCTCCGGACAAGTTTAGTGACGGAATGACAGACGGAGACCATCACTATATCCCCTCTGCCGAAACGGTGGGGGATAAAAATGTATCTTGTTAATTGTTGACTCAATGAAAGAAGAATGTATCTTATTCATTGTTGACAGAATCGAGGTCTAGATTATAGAGGGTAACAGCATTCTAAAGTCCTTTTTTCTCAACAAAACCCTATATTGTGGGTACTCCTTGGAATCTTCTTGTTGAGATGATTCAAATGAGTATCTACAACATAGGGTTCATGGCAGTACTGTTGAAATATTTAAATCTAAGGTACGAAATACGCCCTGTACCTGCAGTTCTACTAAATGGAAGAAAAACTTATTCACTAACAATGATCTATCCAATTCATTCTCAAATATTTTCTTACAAAGAATCCATAATCATCATACCTGAATGCCCGGTTGTTCCCAAAACAGTGGTACTGAACCACGTGTCTGTAAATAAGATGCAACTTTTTCATCAAGAAATATCACCTGTAAATAACACAATATAAGTAAGTTAACCCATTTCCACAAAATAAAATTTTAGACCAGTCCGAACTCTAAAAAGTTGCAGAAGACAATTTCAAGTTGACAAAATCTTTGAAATTATTATCTTTGGGGGTAGAAAACATTGTGGAAAATGAAGAAATTGTCTATTACAAGCAATTTTTTCATTTTCCAAAATGTTTTCCAAAGTTTTAAAAGCGTCAGTGTATGGGAATGGGTTAAGACAATGTTTTGCAAGTTTTGTTTTTTGAGGTGCCTAAAAACCAGGTATGTATTGGAATGGGTAACTGTAATTAGGTATACACTGCATAAATTTCATTTAATTCAAAAGAAAAAAACAACAAGTTGTTAATTACATGAATAAAGCTTTATCAACCCTTGTCATTCTGAACACGGAATACTCCTCTTTTGGTAGGAGGTGTAGAAAAAGACCAGTCTGCACAACCTGTTTGTCTCTTTAACCCATTACCAGACGGCAAAAATTCAGACTGGTCCAAATTCTAAGGAGTTGCAGACGTAAATTTAAAACTTATCAAATTTTGTATTATCTTAACATTTGGGGTAGAACACATTGTGGATAATGAAGAAATTGCTTGTTACAAGCAATTTCTTCATTTCCACAATGTTTTCAAAAGTTACTTTCCTTTGGGGCGTCTAAAAGCGTCATTGAGTGGGAATGGGTTATAGCAAATTAAATTTTCAAAAGAACTATTGAACTAACATAGGCCTTCTAGCCTGGTAGGAGGTGTAGAAAAAGATCTGCCTGCACATATGTGGAGTATGACCTTAGTCTACAAAACCTGCTTGCCCCTTTAAAGCAAGTGATGTTTACAAAATAAGTTCTCAAAAGAAATATTGAACTAATACAAGGCCTTCCATTGCTTTCAGCCTTTTGATTTTAAAGCAGTTTTTAAAGGATTTTATTCAGCATGACAGGGATAAATGGAGATGCATCAATAAAAGTAACTTTTGATGGCAATAGTTTTTGTTTGTTTGATAGATGGAGCACCTTACCATTGATTCCTGATATTTCTCACACCAGCACTACTTTTTAGTGCAAAGACAGCATGTATAACTATATTAGGTGATTAGTTATTGTTTGTTTGACATCACTTTTTAGTGCTTAGAACAGGAAAATTAAAAACCTATGTTGGATAAGTTTATTCTTCTGTACACGGTTTGTAAAACTATGCCATTTCCAGCTTTACATGACGTCATTTTCAAGACAACGAAAATGCATCACCATAGGCTTCAGTTCATTTAGATAATTATTTCACTATTATAATATCACCAATGTAATATCAATAATATTCAGCAGGTTTATTTCACTCCAAAGTCGAAAGCCATATTACCACAAGGTTTAATAAATTGATTTTATACCTGTTCTGTTTCACAGAAGTTAGCCACATGTCCATCATCATTTGTTCCTCTTACATTGAAGCGGGTACCAGCCCGCTCACAACTAAGACGTGAGATGAGAGCAGCTTTAGCTTGGTGATGTCCCACATATACAGTTCGGATCTCTACACCCCCACAGATAGCTTTAAACAACCAGGCTGTACAGTCTATACCAAACCGTTGGAAATGCACATGCAATGATCTATTCCTGAAAGAGAAGAAATTATCCATCTATTATTTTGTTCATTTTACTTCAACAAATGTATTATACATATTACATTATTAAAAACATTTTTAAGATTTAAGAGAAAAAATGATGCCCATCAAACCCTAGATGTATTTCATTGAATTTGATATCTTTCAACATTAACATTATTTATATTGATTAAATGGGGTTTAACGCCACTTTTAACAGTACTTCAGTCTTATCACGGTGACTGGAGTACCTTAGCATAGATTCCTGGTATTTCTCACATCAGCACTACCACATCCTTTCTGAGCATCCAGCTGCTCATCCCACATAGGTTTTTCCACCATTGGTAGGAGAAAATGTTGGAAAGGATATTTGCTGCACCGGAATTGAACCCCGAACCTCAAGATTGAGAGTCCTATGCGCTACCAATGATAAAGAAAATGTGCCTCATTCAGGATATATCTTTTATCTTAAGAAATAAAAGGTGTAGTAATTTGAATTACAGGGCTCCCGCTGCCGATCGCCAATGGGGCCAAATGCGACAAAATAAAAATTCTGGCCCCAAAATCGGCGAATTGGCGATTTTACTGGCGACAACTTTCAAAAGAAGGCAAAGGGATGTTGAGTCAATTTAAACGATTTCCGAAGCGCAACTCTTTCATTCACACATCCGCTAATTTGTTTGGAAGACACACGACCATCAATATCCACTGCATATCTGTGTCAATTAAGACAGATTAGTTACGCATCGCTGACCTGATCGATTCTAACATCACTCGAGTTATTGGGATTTTCCGAAGCCGCCGGGAACCATCATGTAAACCAAGATGGCGGAAATTCACATCCCTTCGGCTAAAAAATTGACGATATTTATTCCTCGATCACTTTTGGAGATTCATTAGAGTGCCGAATAAAAAACAAAGACAACATTTTGCTTATCTATTGATGATTTTAGTAAAAAAGTCAAGTGAATTTCCGAGAAATGAGAAATATCGGACATTAGTAATCAAAGTACTACGGACATTAGTAATCAAAGTACTGTGGGTTACCAAAAATTTGACCTGTCGTCCAACATAGCTCTAGGTGTTCTTGGAATTTTATTATCAAATGACAATCCTCTCATTTTGTACATTTTAACCCTTTCCCAATTTGGCGATTTCATTGGCGCAAGAATAAAATTTCCCAGGGGGAGCCCTGAATTAGATAAAATAAACATATTCTTTTTTTACTGTGTTTTTGTGTTTTCATATAGTTTTAGGACAAGTTCTGTCATGCAGTCAAATGAAGTAAAATTCAACGAATTACCACACAATCTCGCATTTTTGTTGTCTTGTAGTTGGATAACCGCATAATCACACAATCCCTCATTTTGATGCGTAGTGAAATAGAGCCTTTGAAACAGTCAGATAAAGAGGAATTCATTTTGATAACTGAGTTTCTCAGAATATTTTACCCAATGTGGCACTTTTTTTTCTCCATTAAGGCACACTTGATTGTCATCAACAGACTCTTGAATTTGAAGCAGTCTTAAATTCAGTTGCCTGGTAATGTATTAAAAGTAAGAGATACAAAGTCTGATACTTGGCTGTTGGGAGTTGAATAGTAGAGAAAATCTGTCAGAAAAAGGTATAATTCTTACAAAAATGCATTCAGGACCACCTCTTGATAGTATAGGTCGCCATTTTGATGGTGAAAATTTACTTCAAATTTCGAATAAATGCCTTCAGAAATACCAAAGATATACATCAAAGTTTTGAAACCATGACAAAACAAGAGGCCCAGTGGGCCTTAACGGTCACCTGAGTAAAAGAGCACCAAGACAAGTGATTTTGTTTGAAAGAATTAGAAAAAGGTTTGGTTGAAATCCCCTCAGTAGTTCTTGAGAAGAAGATGAAAATGTTTAAAAGTTACCAAAAATGACCCCCTTTTGGTCCCCATTTTAGGCACCCCTGACCTCCAGCCTTTTAATTTTCACAAATCTGTATAATCAGTACCAAATGATGCTTTTCACCAAGTTAGTTTGATTGAAATTGGCTTTGTACTTCATCAGAAGAAGATGAAAATGTGAATTTTTTAACATGATGAACTTTGACCTCTGGGTGTGGCCCCATACATGACCCCAGGGACATGAATTTCACAATTTATAATATACCTGTCCTAGTTGTCATGCACACAAAATATTTAAGCTCTGGCATTAACGGTTTATTAGAAGAAGATTTTTAAAGAAGTACCAAAAATTACCCCTTTTTGGCCCCTATTTGGGCCCCTTTGACCCCCAGAACACCTATTTTCACAAACTTGAATTGGCATCCCCCAATGATGCTTTCTACCAAGTTTGGTTGAAATCCGCCTTGTAGTTCTTGAGAAGAAGATGAAAATGTTTAAAAGTTACCAAAAATTACCCCCTTTTTGTCCCCATTTTAGGGCCCCCTGACCCCACAGCCTTTTTATTTTCACAAATCCGAATAACCATTACCAAATGATGCTTTTCACAAAGTTTGTTTGAAATTGGCTCTGTACTTCATCAGAAGAAGATGAAAATGTGAATTTTTTAACATGATGAACTTTGACCTCTGGGTGTGGCCCCATACATGACCCCAGGGACATGAATTTCACAATTTATAATATACCTGTCCTAGTTGTCATGCACACAAAATATTTAAGCTCTGGCATTAACGGTTTATTAGAAGAAGATTTTTAAAGAAGTACCAAAAATTACCCCTTTTTGGCCCCTATTTGGGCCCCTTTGACCCCCAGAACCCCTATTTTCACAAACTTGAATTGGCATCCCCCAATGATGCTTTCTACCAAGTTTGGTTGAAATCCGCCTTGTAGTTCTTGAGAAGAAGATGAAAATGTTTAAAAGTTACCAAAAATTACCCCCTTTTTGTCCCCATTTTAGGGCCCCCTGACCCCACAGCCTTTTTATTTTCACAAATCCGAATAACCATTACCAAATGATGCTTTTCACAAAGTTTGTTTGAAATTGGCTCTGTACTTCATCAGAAGAAGATGAAAATGTGAATTTTTTAACATGATGAACTTTGACCTCTGGGTGTGGCCCCATACATGACCCCAGGGGCATGAATTTCACAATTTATAATATACCTGTCCTAGTTGTAATGCACACAAAATATTTAAGCTCTGGCATTAACGGTTTATTAGAGGAAGATTTTTAAAGAAGTACCAAAAATTACCCCTTTTTGGCCCCTATTTGGGCCCCTATGACCCCCAGAACCCCTATTTTCACAAACTTGAATTGGCATCCCCCAATGATGCTTTCTACCAAGTTTGGTTGAAATCTGCCCAGTAGTTCTTGAGAAGAAGATGAAAATGTTTAAAAGTTAACGGACGATGCACGACGACGGACAAACGATGATTGCAATAGGTCACCATGACCATTCGGTCAGGTGACCTAAAAAGAGCCATCAGAGACAGGTTACCGGTATGCTTCCCAGACAAGTGACAGTCCTATATGAAACTTTACAAATTTGAAAATATATTCCCAAGTCCCATTTTTCCCATGACACCTTTTACATAAATATCCCGGTAATACAAAACTGTACAGTCAGTAGCTTTTGATCAATGAATTTTAACAGTTATTTAGATCTCACATAAAAAAAGTATATCATTTTTTTTCACAATATTTTCCACTCTACTAAATAGTTATTTTTCAAAGTAAACCCTTGTTAAATTTTTGTCTGCAAAACCGTTGAATTTGGACTGGTCTAAAATTGTGCAAAACAGGAAAGGAATAATACTTACCAGAAGAATCTATTATCAGTATCATGATCTTGCATCCGTCTTTGAGCACACAACGTTAAATCGTAAGGTCGTCCGGTTGATGACCAGGCAAAGAAGAACGTCCTCGAATTAAATAGGTTTCTAACACCAATGATTCTCTCTTCATCGTTAGCTTGGTTTTGAAGGGACACAAAATTGGTCTGCGTGATACAGAATATTTCTGAGTCACAAATCTTTCCAACAGATATACAGCCGGTTACCAACACAAGGTACAGCACATTTTCATCTCCTGCAAATGTAAAACAAGAGTTTCACAAATGGTCACATTTACATCTGGAGGGACTTGTTGTCAGTTCATTCCAAATGAAATGTAGGAGTTCCACACACTAAAATCACTGCAAATTTAAGCTATTTTATTAAGTCAACGGTATATAATTCCAAAATGACTTCAGGGATCAAATATTTTTTGTCTCATGCAGAACAAGTCATCATAGAGATTCAATATTGTGCATTCATTTTCATTCAAGTTTCAGTTTATTCCTATTGAAAATGTAGGAGTTGCACACACAAAAATTGCTAACAGGCAGACAGACACAGGGTGCCCATTCACGTACTGCAGTACGTAATTCATGTCCAATTACATCTGTTCACGTACAAATCTTACCGCAAGATGTGCATGAACGTACAGAAAAATAAATGAACATAGAAACAACAAGAGGCCCATAGGGCCTTATTGGTCACCTGAGTCCAAAGAGCACAAAAACAAATAAGAGTCCACCAGATTATGCTACATACTAAATATCAAAGCTCTAGCCTTTTAGTTTGGTAGAAGAAGTTTTTTAAAAGTTATCACTAAACAAGCCCAGGGCTCCCCCTGGGAAATTTTATTCTTGCGCCAATGAAATCGCCAATTGCAAAAATTTGGGGCCACTTGGTGCCAATTGGGGACAAAAGTGGAGCCAGTATGAATAAGTGAATGAAAGAAAACTACTTCATTGAAAACAAATAACCTGTTATCTATAATATATTATATTGAATAAATTGGGAAAGGGTTAATAGGTAAAAAATGAGAGGATTGTCATTTGATAATAAAATTCCAAGAACACATAGAGCTATGCTGAACGACAGGTCAAATTTTTGGTAACCCACAGTACTTTGATTACTAATGTCCGCAGTACTTTGATTACTAATGTCCGATATTTCTCATTTCTCGGAAATTCACTTGACTTTGATACTAAAATCATCAATAGATAAGCTGTTGTCTTTGGTTTTTATTCGGCACTCTAATGAATCTCAATAAGTGATCGAGGAATAAATATCGTCATTTTTTTAGCCCAAGCGATGTGAATTTCCGCCATCTTGGTTTACATGATGGTTCCCGGCGGGCTTCTGAAAATCCCAATAACTCGAGTGATGTTAGAATCAATTAGGTCAGCGATGCGTAACTAATCTGTCTTGATTGACACGGATATGCAATGGATATTGATGGTCGCGTGTCTCCCAAAAAAATTAGCGGTTGAATGATAAAGTTGCGCGTCGGAAATCGTTTAAATGGACTCAACATCCCTTTGCCTTATTTTGAAAGTTGTCGCCAGTAAAATCGCCAATTCGCCGATTTTGGGGCCAGAATTTTTATTTTGTCGCATTTGGCCCCATTGGCGATCGGCAGCAGGAGCCCTGAAGCCTAAGTTAAACTTGGGACGTCTTGGAACGGGCTTATTCTAACCCTGGGACCATAATTTATACATTCTTGATGGAGGTCCACCAGGTGATGATACATACAAAATATTAAAGCTCTAGGGCCTCCTGTTTTGAAGAAGAAGAGTTTTAAATTTTCACTATATAAGCCCTATGTAAAATTTGTGACATCCGGGAATGGGCTAATTATTACCCTAGGGCCATAATTCATACACTATTGATAAAGATCCACAAGATGATGCTACATACCAAATATCAAAGCTCTAGGCCTATCTGTTTGAGAAGAAAATTTTTACAAATTTCACTATATAAGCCTTTGTTTAATTTGTGACATCCGGGAGTGGGCTAATTTTAATTAGAAGTCCACCAGATGATGCTGTATACCAAATATCAAAGTTCTAGGCCCTCCTGTTTGGGAGTAGAAGATTTTTAAAAAATTTCACTTTTATAAGCCCTTTGTAAAACTTGTGATTTCTGGAAATGGGTTAATTCTGTCTCTGGGGGCCATGCTTTAAACAATCCTGATAGAAATTAACCAGATAATGCTACATACCAAATATCAAAGCTCTTGGCCCTCTAGATTGGGAGAAATTTTTTGAAATTTTCACTATATAAGCCTATGTTAAACTTGTGACGTCCAGAAACGGGCTAATTTTGACCCTGGGTTTATAATTTATATAATACTGATAGAGGTCCACTAGATAATGCCACATACCAAATATCAGAGCTGTAGGTCTTTTGGTTTGGTAGAAAAAGATTTTCAAAGTTGTCACTATGTAAGCTTATGTAACCCCCCCCCACACACACACGATTGCTCCCCCCCCCCCCAGCACGACAGAATTTTTTTTCTTGTACAAACTTGATAGTCCTTGCCCTAAAGAATCTAAATACCAAATGTGAATCTAATCTGACGACCGGTTCATGACAAGAAAATTTTCAAAGATGTACCCTTTTTGACCCCTAATGGAGCCCCAAGGGGAGATAACTCCATGATGTGTACAAATCTGAAGCTTCTTCCCATAAGGATGCTTACTGCCAAGTTTGGTTGAAATCCATCTAAGGGTTCTTAAGAAGAAGTCGAAAATGTAAAAAGTTAACACACAGCGCACGACAAAGGACAAAACACGATGGCAATAGGTCACCGTGACCTTCGGTCAGGTGACCTAAAAATGACATTACGTGTGTGTGCATTTAGTATTTTTAGAGATTAAAACGAGAACCTCTTCGTACCTTTTTTTTCACCCTAAAAAGCTATTTTTCAAACAAAATGCAAGACATTTACATGCTTTTGGCAAGAAACTGACAAGATTTCATACTATAGAATTTGATCTGAAATTAGTTTCTCTTTTGAGTTATGTTGTATGTGTAAGTTTGGTGTGACAAAATGGAGCCGTTTATTTGATGTTTTAAGTTTTTTAGCTACATATTTTGCTGTCTGCAAAATGTCATAGCAAAACCCTCTTTTTACAAGCAATTTCTTCTTTTTCAACAATGTTTTTTCAGGTATAAATTCACAGGGACGTAAAAACCAGTGATTGTACAGGAAAGGGTTAATCATTATTAACAAATCATTTAACAAAAACATTGGTATTTGGTAAAGGGTTCAGACTCGTATTGTGTACTCTTAACTCTGAAAGTAAAGGGTACACTCTACCCCCAGATTTTTCTTTGTACCCCCATTTCAAAACCTAAGGGGTACATGTACCCCCAAAATGAAAACCCAGTGGGCATGCTGAGACATGCAGATGGTAGGACGACAGGATCTACAACATAATAGGACACTTCAGGCATATAAAAATTGACCTGAAGACAGTGAATTTGAATTCAAAGTAAAGAAAAATATCACTGTTCATCTATGAAACCCTATGTTGTCTTGAACTCTTCTCCTCATTTGAATTGATTCAGAAATGTGTAAACTTTAGCTCAGTGACAATTTTCCGAACAATATTACCTACATGAAAACTAGAGGTGCTTGAGTGCCAGATTCACTTCATCATCCTGAATTTCCCTATGAAACAGGTAATATAGTTGATGTACCACTTGAGGCAAGTCATTTTAAAAAGAATTGCAATTTACTTTCAGCAAGACAATCTTTTTTTTTAGTATTGATAGTAGAATCATTTATATCCCTTGCATCACTATTTTTCTCTAACTGGATGAGCCCATTCTTTAAAAGCAAGTTTTTCAAACCGATGTATTTTTTTTTACAAATTTTGGTAATGGGTCAACAAAAGATTATTCCTTCATTTTATTTTCTTTTTAAAAACATCTCGAAGTTTCCAAGAAGAACCTTGGTTTTCATCTGATCAAAATTCTTTTATGTAATCTTATATACTCTGATATAAAGTCACCAAAGGATCATCCCTGTGAAATAAGCTTGAAATCAGTTGACTGGTTTCAGGGAAGAATATTTTCTAATCTTTTTCCATATATGGAAAGTAACCCCACAGATGACTTGAATGGTGCATACAAAACAATTATAGAGAAAGGATTGCCTGTTGAGAGGGTAGCTGGCCAGCAATTTATCAGACAGAAGGCTACGATATCGCAGCTACGATTATTCCAGACAAGAAACCATTATCTTGCCTCTGATTATGCTGTGGACTTGGGACTTAACAACAAAATGAAACTCTCGAGAATTACACAAAAATAGCTTTCTTGGAAGATGGCCTGAATTGACCGGGGGAAAAGTCTCGAAGTTTGGAAATTGCACGTGCAAAATCTGCAACCCGCCAAACCATTACGACTCTACGGGTTTTACGGGACACAAATTTCTGCGTCAATATACGCATTAAATTCAGTCTGTATGTAAACGCGTCTTTATTAGCAATCTGCCCACAAAAATAAATTCAGATATAAGGTATTTCAGCCTTTTAAGCAGCTTAAATTTTTACCATCGGAAAAGGTAGAATTTCATCGAAGAGTTGTAGATCGTGACACCGGTGCGCTTGTTTAGTCGTTTCGTGCACGGAATTCCGAAGGTGTAACGGAATAATGGTCAAATCGGCGTAAAGTTATTTTTTACTATAGTTATTATTCGAGACTGAAATTTGTTATTCAATGGTTTATATATTAAATTCTTCTGTCTTACACCGACAGAAAACGGCTAGAATCAGTAATGAGACCTTATTTACAAACTTATCGTCAAAAATTATTTTGTCGATGTTATTAGTCGAATATTAATCAAATCGGGCATTTTTTTTTCATTCGGATTGTTCGTAATTCAACCTCGATATCGATTAGCAGACGAAAAACTGACACGTCTGCTGCATACTTAATATTAGACAGTCTATCATTTCCCCTCAATGATTCTATATATGATAGCAATCTTAAAAAAAAACACACACACGCAAAATAAACCCACAAAAAATCCCAGCAATTGTTTGGAAATGATTTTACTAGGCTAGCAAAGTTGGGACGTATACCATAACCATTTTCATACCATTATTTCCATGGTTATTTCATACTATAGGATACTTATTTCGTAGATCTACCATGCCTTGTTCATTTTGAACCAAAGTCTATGATTAAGTCATTTCTACCATGGATGGGTGAGCGATTGTTGATAGCTTACTTACTAGCAGATAGTTTTTTCCCTTAATTGGACTGTCAGGCATTTTACACCCCTCAAGAAAAGTACTTGGAAAAACATTGTGGAAATTGTGATGACTGTAGCAATTTCTTCATTATCACAATGTTTTCTTCTTCAAAAGAAAAAATATTTCTAAAATTCTATACTCAGAAAATTATTGTCTGCAATTTTTTGAATGTGGGCTATTCTAAAATTTTGTTGTATGGCAATGTGTTAATGGTTACTTTGTCACAGTATTTGGTAAATGTTGATACAAATTCGACAGAAATACAGTTCAAGTTCTTATAATCACAATCCCGGCTTATTTGAACCCCCCCCCCCAAAAAAATAAAGTAATGTGCTAATACTGTATCATCAATCATCTGTTATCCTGATGGACTGTCATAATTGATTTACACTTGTAAATGATCGATACATTTAATAAAGCGAATACATAATAAAATATTTTCTTATTTTATTGATGTTGAAAGCGTTAATAATATAAATCTTTACAATAATAAAAGATTTTTTTCTAAATATGGTACGAAATATTCGATTTTATGTTACAAAGTGACTACAACATGGTACAAAATGGCCACAGCATGGTATGAAATAACTAATACCATGGTACTAATTGACTGGTATGAAAAAATTATCGTACGAAACATCCGTAATTCAGTTGGGACCCCTGTCCTTTTTAAAGTTGAATCCCTTGGACCCTCAGGGGTGAGGAATTCTCATGTCCGATTTGTCCGACACGGGCTTTTCTACCTGCAGGAAAGTACATTTTACGAGGCTACTTGTCCGTGGACAAGTAAATATCGGCAAATCTTGGAATGGTACTAAATAGAAAGAGAGATTTGGGAGCGTAATGTTTGTATCTAAGGCTTGAAAATATTGTTTTCTAATGAAGAAAATGCTGAGTGCCAGCATTTTCTTCTTTAAAAATAATGTTTTCTCAAAATTTATCTGTTCTTCATCTTTTCATGGGCAAGTCCATTTTGATCCTGGACAAGCAGAAAAATCACATTTTAGTTGTCCATGGACAAGTAGAGAAAATCCGTATTTCCACATCCCTGACCCTGCTTGACAAGATATTTTCAAGAGCTGGACAGAATACTTACAAAGTATAATTTGGAAGATAAGCCATTTCACAGTTATAACATTGATGAAGAAGGATTCAATCTTTAACACAAACCCCCAAAGATTGTTACAGGGACCGATTATAAGGCACAAGCTGTTGCTGCTGGGAAATCTAAAACAGTAACTGTTATTGGTGGAGATAATGTTTTAGGTCAACAGGTTTCCCAGGTGCCAGGATGTTACCCTCTTTGCTAGATGGAGCAACAGCTGGATCTAATGGGGCTGTCTCTGAGTCAGGATGGTCAAATACTGAAATCTTTACCTCATACATGTGTGAACACTTGGAACCAGTACTTCTTAGTCATATTAAAGAATATCCGTTAATTGTCTTGTATGAAGGTCACATAGACCTATGGTCTTATAGAGTGGGCTAGATCTCAGAATATATTTTTATTTGTCTACCTTCCCATTGCTCCCACTTATTACAGCCAGTGGACGTTTCATGCGTTTCTCCTTTTGAAGTTGGATAGAATGCAGCATGTCATCAACATTTGAGGGAATCGGATTGATTTGTAGTTACCCGTTATGATGTAAGCAAAGTTGTTAGCAAAGTTTACAATTCAACTCTAACACTTGTAAACATTCAATTTGCTTTTAAACATTGTGGAGTCTATCCATTTAACCCATTCCCACACAAGCCCTCCTTTTTACCTCCTAAGAAAAAAACTTTAGAAAACATTGTGGAAAATGAAGAAATTGCTTGTATTAAGCAATTTCTTCATTATATACAATGTTTCTATCCCAAAAGACGAAAAAATTCAAAATTCCATCAACTTGAAATTGTCTTCTGCAGCTTCTTTCAATTTGGACCAGTCTAAAATTCTGCTGAGTTGGAATGGGTTAATCCAGATGTTACCAGTGATGTGAACACTGCTCCTCCCTTATGTTTCCACCCTGTGGCCAAATAATCCCCATACTGAAACAGTTGGAGCTAGTTCCCATGAAGATAGTGATCTTACAAAGGCTAGAATGTTTTTGGAAGAAAAAGGAGTAAGGTTTTTCAGAATGTGCCAGATACTAAAGTGTGTAAAGTTGTTGGAGGAAAGGCTTTACAGAGGACAATGTTTATGCTGCTGTGAAGAAGCATGTATCTGAGCCAAAGCAACCTAAACTTAAAGCAACCTGCTTCCCTTACTGCTAGTACCAGTACTAAATAGACTAAACCAAAGAAGAAATCAAAACTATAAAAGATTCTGTTTCAAATTCAGATGATGATGATATTTCAGACACAGACAACTGTGTAGTTTATAAGAGTCACAGTGTGCAAGATCTAGAGAAATTGCCCTATTTAACCATAGTGACCAGGTGTTGCTGAAACAGATGTTTCAGATGTAATGGCTAGTTGTATCTGAAATTTTGTAGTCCTGTCAGGGTTCTTAGAAGGAATGACACCTTTCCGTGTCCTTCTTGTACCATTGAACAGTAAAATCAAGAACATTTAATTTTTTTGAAATTTCAATCAGCATGTAAGATATAGTTGGAAAACAAATTTTGAAGTTATGAAAAATATTGTATGAAGCTCTTTTTTCTTTTTTCTTTTTGTGTGTGTGATTTTTGTATATTCAAATAACCATTTTACTGTTTAAAAGAAAAGTATTCAAACTTTCTGATCACCCTGTAGCTCATTTACATAGACCAAAGAGAATCTTCTAAAACATAAAACTTCATCATCAGAGTAAACCAAAATGGCTGCCCATCAAAATGATGTTAAAAGGTAAATATTTGAACTATTTGCTTGAATTTTTCAGTTGTTGAGAAAAATGAGTGTTTTTTACCTCCTATTTTTATTTTGATTCAATAAACATTTAAATCTAAACAGGATGGAAAGCACTTGCATTGTCTAAAACAATCTGATACATATTGTGTATCAAAATTAGCCCCAATCATAAAAGCAATGTCTTGTATTCAATCAATTTCTTTAAAGTAACCTAATAGAGGGTCACCAAAGGATCATTCCAGTGAAATTCGATTAAAATCTGAGGAGAAGACTTTTAAAGTACAAGTTTATGTACGCACGCACCGACAAAAACAGTGGCTGCTTGGCAGACGCAACACCATGCAATAGCACGCTGACTATCAGCCAGTGGAGCTGACAATCCAGTGGAAAAGAAAGACCACAATGAAAATCATTGTTGTAAAAGATATGAGAGATTAAACATAAATATCTATTATATTTTTTCCAATAGGGTTCAAGACTGAAACCAACAATGATGCATTTTGCAATGATAATTTTCTTAACAATGACCATTTTTACATAAAGATCTTTCAGATCAGATCAGTCTATGATTCTGTAATCTGAAAATAGGTTAAATATTATTTCACAGAGTTTTGAGGGGAACAAATAATGGTAACAAAACATTTACTCCCTTTAAGCTTAGTTAAAATCATATTATGCAGGGTTGTGTAGAATAGGTACATTTTTCATGTTTCAACAAAACCATTATGATTCCAGACGACACTACTGTAGACAGACCCAAACTCAGAGAGAATGCTGCATGGCAATTTAGTATATGAGTAATTTGAACAAGAGAGCTTTAGTAACAACATACTCCGCCATCTAGCCAAGACAAGAAATATTACATTAACCCTTGCCATGCTGTTTAAATTTTCTTACTGAATTGCTGTCAAATCAAAGGGCTGAAAGCACTGATAGAACTTGTTGTTCAAAAATCAATATTTTTAGAAATCAACTTCATAAACAACTCTGACAGGAAAAGTACAAGCAGCAGGTGTAGACTAAGATCAGCTGGCACATAAGTGCAGTCTGATCTTAGTCTACACCTCCTGACAAAACTGGAATATTCTTGGTTCAGCATGACAAGGGTTAAGCCCCCCTTTTCTGTGACACAGCCTAAAATAGCAAAACCCTGATAATAGGCACAAGTTCAGGTGACTAAGAACATTTTGTGAGAGTTTCATTCAAAATTGTCCATAAATGCAGGAGGAGATGTGACATGTCTTAACAAGATTCGGATGGAGATCGGGACGGACGGACCAATAGACAGACAGAGAAAATGATCCCATTTTATGTCCATTTCGGCTGCGTATTAAGATAAACATCATTTAGCATAAATTGCTTATTAAAAGCATTTTCTCCTTCATGGTGAATATTCATAACTTTTTACAAGCAATTGCTCCATTTCCATCAACGTATTCTGTAACTATATGTATATTTCTTTGACATGTCAAAACATGCCATTGTGTAGTAATGGGCTACATAACAATAACATTCCTATCTTCTTTTGATAGATACGTTACCTCTGGCACTCAAGCTTAGGACTCCAAGACAGCCATAGGCATCCAAAACTTTAGTGTACTGTTTTCTCATAAACTCTGTCTCGGCTGATGCTAGAAAGAAATCAAAACCACACAGATGTGGAAATACAAAATCTCAACTTGTGCCCCTACAAGTAAGACAATGTTTTCTATTCGCAAAAATGTGAGAAGGTAAATTCTCAGAAATCATTGTTAAAAAAAAATTGCTGGAACCCAACACTTTCTTCATTAATCATCTTTTCTACCCAAAAAGATGTGAAAATATACATTTTCAGAAAACATTGTTGAAGAAAATACTGGAACCCTTCATTAACCAAATTGTTTTCTACCCTTCAATATAATCATTATGATAATTATCCAATACACAATGAGATTAATTTGCTACCATTCAAAGATTTGTCCTGCTATTCACTAGCCCCCAGACAAGTAGTCATGAAAAATGTACTTGTCCGCAAGAAGAGCTCATTCGGACAAGTTGGGTATGGGAATTCTACATCCCTGCTCACCTGTAACAACTATTACCAGATGACAAAATCTTACACTTGTTCATTTTGAAGGTGGTTGCAGACAACATTTCAAAGTGAATATCAAATGATAATTAAGTGTTGTTTTCTGTAGAAAAATATTGTACCAAAACTGAAAATTTCTTGCAAGCCAGTCCACATTTTCCAATACCTTTTTTCATAAAACAGTAATATCACTAATTACAACGACCCTTGATTATATAGGCACCCTGGATTATATACCGGTAGGCTATGACATCCAATTTATTACTGAACCAATTTTATTGGTCTTTGTTTCAATTGGTGCATAACAGGCACCCAATTATGATCACTAATTCTTCCACAAATTCTTCCACAAATTCTTTCAACTTAGATTAATCTTTTTCGCTTCTGCAAATACTACAGTACTCACACCAATTTTGTGGGCAAACAACAGAACCAAGATCGATAGCCTCTCCTGGGAATCGAAATCAGGACCTTTTGATCGGAAAGCCTATACTCTACCTATCAACCACGGACACAACAGACCACTAGATTAGGTATGCTCTCTATGTAATGCAATGTTTTAGATGTTACCTAAAGCGACCAGTGACTTCACACCTTGAACCATATCCGAATTATATGCATGAAAAAAATGACACTAACTGGCAATGGCAGATCCAGGATTTATGTAAAGGGGGTTCAAACTTACAAATGGGTGGGTTCATCTACCTATTACAGTAAATCTTGTGTTAACCCTTTCCTTGACAAACATGGGTTTTTACGTCACTGTGATTTTATACTTGAGAAAACATTGTGGAAAAAGGAGAAATTGCTTGTAACAAGCAATTTCTCCTTTTTCCACAACATTTTCTACCACATAGGATGATCGGATTTCAAATTGCATGCATTTTTCATTGTTGTATGCTAGCTCTTTCAAATTGGACCAGTCTAAAAAGTCATGAAACAGGAAAGGATTAAGCCTTTCCTGTACAAACCCGGGATTTTATGCCCCAATGGTTTTATACTTGAGAAAACTTTGTGGAAAAAGAAGAAATTGCTTGTTACAAGCAATTTCTCCTTTTCCCACAATATTTTCTACCACATAGGATGGTTTTATTTCAAATTGCATCCAATTTTTATTGTTGTCTGCAAGCTCTTTCAATTTGGACCAGTCTAAAATTTCAAAAAACAGGAAAGGGTTAAGTGATCACTCAATGGATGACCAAAAAGTGGTAACTTAAGAGATTAGTCAATTAGTACACTTTTTTTAGCCCAAGATGATTGATTCGATTGCATACATGAATTAATAGGGTATTCTCACTTTATCCTATGATGCTGGGACAAAGTAGAACCATCTCATTGAATGAATTTTAATGAGCACCAACAACATAAGATCTTGTTGTGATTTTCCTTACTTCCAAAATGCCCTCACTTCTTATGAGCTTTTGCTTTCAAACATGAGATTTTGATTATGCCCCTGATTGAGCATAAATACAGCAACAATACAATAACAGAATGTTCAATTATAGTCTTTTTGAGATTGATATAAATTTTAAATGAACAATTTAAAATGGTCATAATTATGTCTTTTGAAATTATCATCTTAAATTGTTATTCATGTTAGTTGAATTCCTTGACTAACATGAATAACAATTAACCCATTCCCACACAGTAACGCTTTTGACGCCCCTCAATCAAAGTGAATCTTTTTTTGTTTTCTTTGCATTTAAAAGAGAATATGTGATTTATTTACAGCTTTTGCTACTTTAAACCTGTAATTTGAGAACAGAAATTTTAGACAATGTTTTGTAGGTGCAATCAGTATGAATCACAAACACATCTATCCAAAGAGTTCTGTAAAGAGATGCAAACCCTAAAAATCTGCAAAGACAATAAAATGAATTAATCTTGGGAGAGGTTGTTAACCCTTGTCATGCTGAAATATGAATTCATTAAAATAGAAGGGCTGACATCACTGGATGCACCAATTGTAGGTTAATTATACTTTTGAAAATATATCTCATAGACAATTCTGGGTAACCCATTCCGAACAGTGACACTTTTGGACACCCATCAAGAAAAAACAATTAGGAAAACATTGTGTAAAATGAAGAAATTGCTTTGAACAAGCAATTCTTCATTTTACTATTTTCCTATTCAGAAAGCTGAAAAAATTCAAAATTTCATCAATTTTAAATTGTCGTCTGCAACTCTTTTCAATTTGGACCAGTCTAAAATTTTGTTGTGTGGGAATGGGTTAAAAGGGACAAGCTAGTCATGTAGACTATGATCAGACTGCACATATGTGCAGGCTGATTTTTGTCTACACCTCATGCCAGAGCAGGAATATTCATGACAGGGTTTAAGAATTGGCCTAAGACCCTGGCCTTAATTGAATTGATCTGAAATTAAAAAGAATCATCAACACTCAGAGATGAATGCTTGTGATAAATTAGGTGATTCTAGCTCTATTCTGTGTCAAGATGTCATCTGGACATGGTTTAGTGTACCAAATGTCACGATCAAGATCACCCTGTGACCTTGGCCTTTCATAGATTAAATAGAAATTCAATAGGGATCATCTGCATATGTAGATGAATGTTTGTGACAAATTTGGTAATCCTACCTTAATTCTCAAATTCTGTGTCTACTTCATTTGTGAAAGGTTTGGTTTACCGACCTTCCGACATGAGCAAAGCAATATACCCCCACTTGTTTGAGGGGGCATAATAAGTATCCACATCACAGGGTTTGGAAGAGAAATAACAGATTAAGAATGCTGTTACTCCCTAAAGGAGAATTAATGAAAATGCATGTTATCTGTATTAAATCTCAAATCACTTCCTGATTACATCAAAACCAAGTGCTTATGTAATAAGATTAACCCTTTCAAAAACAACAACTATTTTCATAAATTCACACTCACACATAAAGACTTAGAAAAACAAGTGAGAAATGAAGTAAGAGCTATCACAGTGCTCAACTATCCTGAGTGCCGGATAGTAACAGAATTTCAGTGTCACCATTGGGAATAAATCCACTAAATGAATGTCAGAGTAATGAGTATTTGTTAAATCATGACTCTGAACACAATGCTTTTAAACCATTACCTCATGTAGTAACAGAGAAAGGAAATCTTACACTTTAAATTCTAAGTCAAAAAGGTTAAAAACTCTAGGAAAAGGAATGTCAGAGTAATGAATACTTTGCCTGAGAGTTGAAGTATAATTCTAAAATATGTATGAGGTTTAACAAAGATGAAACAGTTGAAGAACCTTCCAAGTAAACCTTTAACCAATAATGTGTAAATCAAAAGTGTCAAATATCCACTGAAATAAATGTTAGAGTAATAAATATTTACAAGGGACTGATATTGTGGATACAGAGGTATGAGTATGGTTTCAGAGCAATGCTAAAAGTTGGCATAGAGATTGAACAGTTGCACGTAAAACTTTAACCATAAATTTCTAAGTTGAAAAAGGGTCAAAATTACACTAAATTTCATGCCTAGGGGAAAATACGATGGTCACAGAGACATGTGCAAAGTTTCAGAGCTATAGCATTAGAAAAAACAGAGATATGAGACTTACATGTAAAACTTTGACCAATTGTTTAACTCAAAAAAGCCTTTATGGGATAACAATTCCACTAAAATAGGGTCAGAGTAACAAATCTTTGCCTTGGGGATAATATGATGGTCTTACAGGTATGTGCAAAGTTTCAGAGCTATAGTGCAGCAGCGATATAATAGAGATAAGGCTGTTACAACTTTAAATGTCAGAGTGTAAAGTTGTCAAAATATTCTGCAAACTGTAAAATATTAATAATAACCCAAAGGGTATCGCATAAACAAAATCTGTACAGATTCTAGATACCAAATATCAATACTTTAGGCCATCTTGTTTTAGAAAAGAAGACTTTTAATGTTATCCTTCTTTGTTTCCATGTTAAAATAGGATGAGACTGAGCAGAGCCCAAATATGTCCAAAGGCACATCATATGAACAAACATGATAGAGATCCCCTTTGAGTTGCTGCATATCAAATATCAATGCTCAAGGTTTTCTGGTTTCAGAGAAGAAGATATCTAAAATTTTCTTTATTTGTTTATACCCGAGGGAGCCCAAATATGACCCAAGGGGCATCATTTAAACAAACTTGATATAGGTTCCCTAAAAAGAGCTGCATACCAAATATCAAAGCAGATAATAGGATTTTAAAGTTTTCCTTCTTTATTTAAATGGGGTCCACCCAGGGGAAGCCCAAATATGACCTAAGGGGTATACTTGAACAAACTTGATAGATGTTCCCTAGGAGGCGCTACATACAAAATATCAAAGCCCTCAGGCTTCTGGGTTCAGTCTTCTTTGCAGTTGGTGCTCTGGTGAGCTAATAAAACAAAAAAATTGTTTTTTACAAACAGTGAAAATCAAAAAAGTTCTATGAAAATTTGACAAAACATAATCTTTTTTTATCAATTGTTTATTGTAATATCTTTTGTTTGCCTGTGAACGCCAACACAATTTTAAAGTGATAAAATGCAGTAGCAATGCCTAGGAAAGGAACTGACATAAGCTGTCAACAGATTGATTGATTGAATGGGGTTTAACGCCACTTTTTACAGCATTTCAGTTATAATATCACGGAGGCTGGAGTACCTAACAATGGATTCCTGGTATTTCTCACACCAGTACTACCACTACATCCTTTCCTATTGATTGATTGAATGGGGTTTAACACTGCTTTTAACAGTATTTCAGTCATATTGATGCGGCTGGAGCATCTAACAATGGATTCCTGGTATTTCTAAAACCAGTACTACCACTACATCCTTTCCTTGCCTCCAGCTGCTATCCCACTTAAGTTTATGATCTTTTCAACATAAATCTATGGATTTATGACCAAAATAAAATAAGTGTATGTATTTGTGTTCATTGGTTAAAGGCATCAGGTGAACAGTATGATCATTCTTTCTTCTAAAAAGAGCCAATTCATGTGTGATAATTTCAGTCTTTAGGCAAAATGAACACTGATATCCATCTTCTTCGAATGTTAGTTTAATTTTAGGAAAGTCACATCCACAAAGCAAATTCAATATGGCTGATCAACCAATAGGTGCATATCATTCATCAGTGTTTACGGTCCATCAGAACTGTAATTAAATTTGCAGTTGTGTTGGTCTAACCTCATACATGATAACATATTTGACCAGATATACAGGCCTAGAGCAATTATAAACCATTGACCCCTTTATCTCCAGAGTTAATTTAGTAGCTGTATGTCTTAATGAAACTCCGTTTCGGGGGGGGGGGGGGGGGCGGGTGTTTTTCACAAATTGAATATAAACTTGTGCCAGAATATTAATTTTGTCGTATTTGGCAACCAACAGTGTAAACCCTGTGCCATGCAAAACAATCGGAAAGTAAATTGTTAAGTTGTTTGATTATGGCAGACTGCTTCTTTAAATCTATGATCAGATCGATTCTAGTACAAGAAAAGTGTACTCTTCAGTAGTGATGGGCTGATGATCGATTATAATTGAAAGTTGGTTTGGGCTTCCCATTACTGTAATCGGTTAAGAAATTGAGTAATTGGTTTGAAACACATTTTTACCTGACATTTGTAACATAGGCAAAACATTGCAGTCCTTATGTTGTGTTTTTAGAATTGACAGCCGTTGCTAAATGACTCTTCCAGCTATGAGTTTTAAGCTTTTATATTTCATTTTAGGGGGAGGATGATGCAGGATACAAAGTCAGTATGATTATCATTTACTTTTATGACCCGCATCGAAAGATCAGGGGCATATTGTTTTACTGTTGTCCGTCTTTCTGTCTGTCTGTCTGCAAAACTTAACCAAAAAACTTAACATTGCCAATTACTACCAGTCTATTCAAGTTACGATGCTCATATTTGGCATGATGATACATATTCATAATACGCATCTCCTCATGTAAAAGTCATGTGATAAGGTCAAGGTCACATACCGAGGTTAAATGTTTAGTCCTGTTGCGGGGGCATTGTGTTTCACAAACACAACTTGTTTATAATTGATGGTCATATGATTACTTTTAGGAGATGAATCGTCCCTTTGAAATTAGGCCTAATTAAAACTAGCCACAGAAAATTAAGATTGCTGCTTGTTTGCTCTTGATTATACTATGTTAATAGTGGGACTCATTGGTTTTCTATGCTGGACTCAGTGAGTTTTTCTGGGACTCCTAGCAAGTTTCAGGTATGTGAATCCTAGGGGACTCACAGATGGCAAAATCTAGATTAATAACTGCTTTATATGAAGGTACAAATCATGGTACATATGTTAAGACAACTAGAGAGATAATGTCACTAATTTGGTCTTGTTTACTTCTAGTTTTCTGTCAATAACCTATTTAAGGAATGGAATTCATTTAAACCCTGTCTTGAGGATGAACCAAGTGTCTATCAAAATACAAAATCAACAGTTTTAAAATCAAAGCCAACAAGTTATTAAACAAATGATATAAGTATCATTGCATGAATTATAAAATCAAAGTAACAGGCAGTAGTGGTAATGCCATAACATGTACAGGTAGAGTACTGAAACGATTTCAAAGAAATTAATTATGTAATTGATCATTAGTTGATTTATTCTTCAGACTAATAACCGATAATAGATTTTGATTTGAAAGAGATTGCCCAACACTACTCTTTAGGGTACCCATTCACATACTACAGTACGTTATTCATGTACAGTTACATTGGTTACATTTAATTTTCATGCAAAGACCTGCATGAACGTATAGAAAAAGAAATAAAATGTTGAAACAAAAATGCCATTATGAGCGCGTGCATTTGAGATTATTAGGGTACAAAGTGTGAAACTCTACGTGCATTTTTTTTCAAAACCAGTTATGATTGTAAGCAAAGTAACATGAAATCAGGGGTAAGTGATTTCCCTTTCATACGACTGGAACCACATGACAAAACGCCCTATCGTTTCAATGTTCACCTAACAAATTCGTAGGCAGATTTTCTTATACATACCAAGTTTTTGTAAGACAAATTCTAATCGTATTAACTAAAATTATAAATGATTATTGCTCATATACTTGTAGGGCATTTACTGAATCCATAGGGCATCTGTCTGGCTATAAATCTCAGAGGGCGTGTCTAAGTATGACCCTATTTTTCTAGATTGATTGATTGAGTTGGGTTTAACGCCACTTTTAACAGTAAATCAGTCATATCGGGGCGGCTGAAGCACCTAACAATGGATTCCTGGTATATCTCACATCAGTTTACCACATCCTTACCTAGCTTTCAGCTGCTATCCCACTTAGGTTTATGAATATCCACCCATTGGTGAGAGACAAATATCAGGAAGGATAGGTGCTGCAGCCGGGGATCAAACTCATGACATTCCATTATTGAAGATTATGAGTCTGATTCGCTTCATTCTGGGCTTTGACAGCCACCCTATTTTTCTAGGTACTAGGAAGTAACAATGTAGTACTACTTTCGGTTAAGTTCTCATCTCATCTAATTCTGATTGCTTAAGAATGCATTCATGAAATTTGAAGCTTAACCCATTCCAACACAAGAAAATTTTAGACTGGTCCAAATTGAAAGAAGCTGCAGACGACAATTTAAATTTGATGGAATTTTAAATTTGCCAGTATTTTGGGGTAGAAAACATTGTGGATAATGAAGAAATTGTTTGATACAAGCAATTTCTTTGTTTTCCACAATGTTTCCTAAGCTTTTTTCTTGAGGGGTGCAAAGAGGAGGGCTTGAGTTGGAATGGGTTAAAAACACGAAAAATCATTTCATCGATTGTTGCACACAGAATAATTCTAAATACTGACAGCTAAACATCTCAGTTCTACCAGCAACTGAATCTGAGCAACTCATAAGTTTGAAACAATTTTCGTGTCAAATAATGTAAATTAAGGCTCTATTTGAAATATCATAGGACGTCCTAGGTTAATTTATTATAATAATATGGGTGGAAGTTGCCAAAAACTTGTAATTTATTGTATACTGTCACAAAAAAATCAGTAGCAATCTTACACAAAACTGTAACAGCATTGCTTTCAAACATCAGTGTATCATCCTGCCCTCTGTTCTCCAGTAGAACGCTGTAAGGGGGCTCTAATTTGTGATAAACTCGATAATTTCGGCTAATAGCAGACATGTTGTGACAGTTAAATAAAGATAAGAATTCTAGAGTAAATGGAAATTTCAAAGTTTTTCAATTAATTATTCATTGTTCCCCTAGAGAGATATATTGGAATATTGTATTCTAAATTAAAAAGAATATAATATAATCATAAGCAATATCATATCTCAAATTTGAATTTGTATCTGATAAAAAAAACTATGACAATAATTCCGTTTTAATTTAGTATGATTTTTAGCACAAATCTCAGTTTGTAAAATGCTCTACCATTGGTTTAATGTATTGATATAATCCAATCGATAACAGTGTACTGTTTTGCTGTCGGCAACGCGTCAAATATGGCGTTCCCCGTGATTTCACAGAAAAACCTTCTTACGAAAATTACGCATTGTGCCATTTTAAGTCGTATTTTAGTAGTAATTATCCAGGTGAACAATGAATAAGGATAGCCTTTTAATAAAACCACGATGCACGTTCGCTGTCAATAGAAGGAATGATTTATATTTAAAAAGATATAGGAGATGTCTTTTAATAATTTAGAAGAAAGTTTTGTCTTGTAATACATGGTAAAATACCTTTGAAAGTTCTTTCAGACTACAAGTCCATATCCCATCTAAATAGATTAAATAACCCATACTCTTGAAGTTTGTTTACTTTTAAAAGCATATATAAGTGATTTACTCTTAAAAGCGTATAGCCTGTAGACTCCAATATTCGATCACCTTAAGCCTTAAATTTGCGCATGCGCTCTTACCAAATAATAATTAGACTGTTAACTATACTGAAAGTAACATACATTCAATTAGAATATTGCAGTACGATTGAAAAACAGATTTATAAAAAAATATGTAACAAAAATTACACTCTTTTTGTATTCATACACTGGTCATTGATGTCCAACTTCTGTCTCCCATAATCAAGAACCTTAGCAATATACATCCAAGGATCAATGTCACACTTGCCGCTTTGGTGAAATGGACTTGAAAATGTATTTGAGTTATTTCCCATCTATCTTGCCAGATTTCAAAAAGCAACTACATGGCAACAGCATTTGCAAGAATACAAAAAAACATGAACCACAAAACGTTCATTTCTCACAATTTGCACATTGTTTGTAATACACGAGTTAACTGCAAGTGTACAGAAACTGCTCGAATATAGGAGACTGCTCGAATACAAGCAACTCAAGTATATAAGTTGAGATATGAACAAGCTTCAGTTGCTGTTTGTAAAAATTTTGGTGCATTTAGATGAAAAGAAAAGAAATTTTAAAATGAAAAGAAAAGAAATACATGTTATTTATCTACTTGTCTGTCTAAATTTTCAAGATATTGGAATTTTGTGGATGTCTGTAGTTGCCTGAAGTGCAATTTATACACAACCGATTTTTGACAACGAAATAAAAGTAGGATCTGTAAGTTGTTTTCGTCTATCTTGAACTCATTGAAGACTATGATTATCATAGAGAAAATTTGTAGAAGAAGGTAACCAATGAATGAATGATGAACCCTTTTACTAACAGGAAAGGTAAAAAGGGGGGCAGGGCATTTTCCTGGACCAAATTACATTTCAAAATATCTGGAGCTTTGATACTACGGTTTATTGTTAAATTTGAACAGACTGAATTATTGTCTTCAATGTATTTCAAGTTGGACTAGTCTTAAGGGTTAACATGAATTATTTAAAAATTTGTTTTAGGCATTCTTAATCGTCCAAATTTTACTTTGTTTTCACTCCACAGCTTGTCTCCAATCTCTGCATACCTGACCATGATGCTGGTGTATTCAATCCTCCAGTGGAGAACAAAGAATACGTCATGGATGATGTGGTCAGTTTCATTTTTGGTGGATTCCGGAGATGGGATGCCATTTATTTCACTCAAATAGCTCAGTATTGGTACACTTACGAAAACAGTCTTGTGTTTTTCCCATTCTATCCATTGATAGTATTTACAGTGTCTAAAACTATATTTTATCCACTTTCAATTATAATGAGTGGATACAATGTAATATTAGTGTCAAGTTTGTCAGTGAACATGGTGCTCTTTATTCAGACTGCAAAAGAATTATTCAAATTAGGACAAAATGTGGTGAAAAATGACATGATTGCTTACAAAGCATCATTGCTATTCTGTATAAACCCATCATCTATATTTATGACAGCGCCATATTCAGAGATTCTTTACTTGTACTTCACATTGAAAGGATTAACTAACCTCACAGATGATTCTAAATTTATGTCTTCGATATACATAGGTTTTGCATCAGTAACTAGGTCAAATGGCTTACTCAATACATTTTATCTGGGGATACAGTATCTTAAATTGTGTAGGAATTCACTTACAAATATCTTGAGAATGCAGAAAGATCTACCAATAATGAGTCTACTATGGATATATGGGGTGAGAATCATATTTGGTGTGGTGCCACTACTTTTGTCAGCACTGCCCTTTCTAGTCTATCAGTATTACTGTTATTTACTGTACTGTACCGACAAATACCAAATGGAGATTCCTGATCATTTACTTGAATATGGACGGAGAGAAAACCTGAAAGTATTTGGGGACAATCCATCTCAGTGGTGTAATAATACAGTGCCAATAGCATATAGGTAAGGTTAATCTTAAATCCGAAAACAGTAAACAACATTTTTTTTATTGGTTCAAATAGCATATGACAATTTCTTGTGTTTAGATGAAAAAAAATTGTTTTTTTATTTCCAAGGAATTGTGGAATAATTAGAAGTTTGTAAATTTCCTTTTCTCACATTGCTTTTCTTATCTTTATTTTCAAAGTTGTTCTTTTTCTAAATATTCAACACAGTAGTAGTGTTTCAATTATTGTCGGTTAAGAAATAAAGCTTGCTATTGCTACTAACAGTTAGCCTTGGGCTTAGAAAATCTTCCTTTCAACATTGAAAGAAAATGATATCAACCATTTGTTACAAGCAATTTCTTCATTTTACATTGGAGCCGTAATTATGTGTATGTGTATAAAGAAACGTGACTGTGGATTAAGGGGGTCTAACATTTTTGTAACTTCAGCCTATGGAAGCTATTTTTTAATCACGTAGGTCCCAAATCAACAATTTGCATTTTGTTTTATGTTCCTGGTCATATATCTAACCCTTGTCATGCTGAACCCGTAATATTCTGGTTTTTGGCATGAGGCGTAGACCAAGATCAGCCTGCACATAAGTGCAGTCTGATCTTGTTCTACACCTCCTGCTTGTACTTTTCCTGCCACAGTTGTGTATGAAATTGATTTCCAAAAGAAATATTGATTTTTGAACAACAAGTTCTATCAGTGCTTCAAACCCTTTGATTTTGCAGCAATACAGATAGGTAATTTATACAGCATGACAAGGGTTAATGGTCAGAGGGCAAGGCTAGCAATCAGTCAATGACTTGAAGTGGTTACACTTATTTGAATCCTCTATCTTGCTCTTTTACTTTTTTTTTTAGTTTCATTCAAAAACATCACTGGAACCAAGGATTCCTAAATTACTGGGAGTTCAAGCAGGTTCCAAACTTTCTACTGGCCACTCCAGTCTGTGTACTTGTGTTTTTGATGGCAAAAGAATTTTACAACAACAACAGGTAAGAGAAGTAATTATCACTAGATGCAGACGAGAATTAAAACCATTCCTTCATAATCACATTTTGAAGGAATCAGCTTTAGAAAACGTTTGTTGAAAATGAAGAAATTGCTTGTAAAAAGCACTTTTCTTTATCCCACAATGATTTTCTATTAATAATGATGAAAATCATTAAAATCTAATCAACTTGAAATTGTCATTTGCAGTGTCTTTCAATTTGGACTAGACTAAAATATTTTATCACCAATATTGACAAGACCTTGTGAAAAGGTTTGAAAATAAATGTGGCCATAAATATTTGTATGTTGTAGCCAATGTCTTTCTAAAATCAGTCTTCTTGTATCCAATCTTGCATTATCCAATAAAAAATGAAAAGTAGAAGGGAGTATGCAAGGACTGTGCTATTTGCTAGTTTTTTCGTTATTCATTGATTGGACTTTATAAGCTTATTATCCAAAGAAACACTTTGAAATCCATGATATGTTTTAAATCTTTTCAAGATTCGATAAGCAAAAGTATCTTGCATCATTTGTCTTGCAATTGTGAGAGGAAGAGATCCTATGTGGAATTAGTAGCTGGTGGTTTAAATTGAAGGGATAAATTGAAGCTTTGTTCACCCATTCCCAGACGACAAAATTTTAGACTTGTCCAAATTCAAAGAAGTTGCAGACAACAATGTTGTGTAAACAATATCTTAATTTTATTTTGTCTTGATTTTGAAAACATTATGGATGATAAAGAAATAGCATGTAACAAAGTTTTTGTTCTTGGGGGCATTAAAAACGTTACTGAGTGGGTATGAGATAAGTACACTGGCCCTGCTGGATGACAATAGGATGCAGTTCAATTTTGAATTAATTTCATTTTACTTTCTCCTATCAAAATTCTTGCAGATTGATATAAAATTTGGTTTCATACCTCCATGAAGAAAAATTGAATTTACAATTTCTATATATGCTTTTACAGGGTCCTAAGAGTTCCATAAATGGCACTTGACCTGCAGGGCAAGTAACTCGAAAAAGTTACTCTTCCTGCATTGACTGTCACTCCTCCTGCCTAAGCCTAGGGATCTTGAAAATGAAAAGCAAATTTTATTATTGAATCTATTGAGACTGCTGTCATTTGGCACTCCTAATTTCTGCAGGAGGTTTTCGGCACCTCAGGGTTTTCCTCTTCCTCTTCAGATTTCTTTTTTGTAAATACAAGCAGATGAATGGATCCTGTTACACACATAGTAGTTCTTGGAAAACATTCTCAAAGTTGTAAAATTTGCATTCTAACCAAGGAGACCCCATGTGGTTCAGTTGACAGATCCTGAGGGTCAATCAAAGAATCAACCAACCAATCAAATACATGTAATTCATTTAGACTGGATGTGACCTTTCAACTCCGACATTGGTTGACATTTACTTAAAGCATTTTTGTTGGTTGACAGCTTAAATGGGAAATAGCTGTGTTTACAACATTTAGATTGCCAACCAACCATGTTACTTTTGCAAAATAACGCCATCAAGAACTTCCTGTTGAAGTTTAACTCTTTCCCGTCCAAATACAGGATTTTAAGATCCTTTGATTTTATACTAGAGAAAACATAGTGGAAAAAGAAGAAATTGCTTGTAACAAGCAATTTCTCCTTTTTCCACAATATTTTCTACCACATAGGATGGTTTCATTTCAATTGGCACCCAGTTTTCATTGTCGTCTGCAAACTCTTTCAATTTGGACTAGTCTAAAATTTGCAAAAATGGGAAAGGGTTAAAGGGTGGTGCCAGCGATCTGTTAATTGGGTTATAAGTCTAACAATTCTTGATATGTGATAATATCTGATTGAACAAGGGTGACAGCAGAGATGAATATAAGAGGCAGCAAGAAGGAATTCATTTTATGTGTCCTTTTCTGTTGTTGTTGTTTTGTTATGTTTTCCTACATTCTCCACCAAAGTTTTGTAGGTTTATCGTTATTGTTTATGTATTTGTCATGTGTAAATGTCTTTAACACTAAATGACCAAACTTTGATGATCATACTCTATCATGTACTTGTGCATGTTACACACAAGATCTAAATGATATATTTGTATTTCAAGGTATGTGTGCCATACTCTAGGATTAGATGAAGAGGGTGCCATGAAAAAAGACAATCCACAGAAACACAAATATTTCACACTGTCAGGTCCTGCCTTGTTTCCCTTTGTAGCACATGCTGTCTTCCTTACAATATTTGGAATATTCTGTATACATGTGCAGGTGAGAGTTCTAGAGATTATTTAGACTCAGTTTAAGTTAAACCTGTACAAGAAAATTGTTGGTCCAGATTGTTTGTTTGAATGAGGTTTAACATCGCTTTAAGTCATGTAGCACCTAACAATGGATTCCTGGTATATCTCATACCAGTTCCACCATTACATCCTTTCCTAGTCTCGAGCTGGTATCCCACTTTGGTTTATGATTATCCACCCAGTTGTGAGAGACAATTGTCGACAATTGAGAGAGTAAGAGGTAATATCGGGGATCGAATCCATGAAACCCCATGATTGAAGAATGGAAGTCTGATGCGCTACCAACTGGGATATGACAGAGGCTGTTGGTCTAGAAGAAATTATTTTATAGTCTGATTCAAATTGAAAAAAAAAGTCCAGACAGTATTTCAATGGTATTAGCAAATTACCATACAATTCCGTATTTTGACAATCTCAAGAAATCACATTAGAGAAGCAATGTGGTAATTTGAAAAAGGAGAAATTGTTTGTGACAATCAATTCATCCTTTTGTCACTATGCTTTCTGCCCTATTCAGCCATTGTTATCACCCTGGATATTCCTGTTTTTGCAGGAGGTATAGACAAAGATCAGCCTGCACTTTTCTTAATCTACACCATCTGCTTATCAATGTCAAATCAGAGATGCTTATGAAGTTAGTTTTAAAAAGAAATATTGACCAACAACTACTTCTTCGAATACTTTCAGCTCTTTGATTTTAATGAAATTCTGCAAAGTATTTTATTTACCATAACAAGGGTTTAGTACACTTAATATTGTTGTCTGATGATTTTGAAGTCTAAAATTTCCTTGACTGGTGGATTAGGTTTTGTTTTCTGGTAAAAGATAGAGCATCAGCTATACTCACCGACATCCGTCAGTAAGTTCGACTGAGATATTAAACACATTTATTTCAAACATTAACATGCAACAAAGAAATGAAATTATTGCTTGGTGAATTGAATATTGTAATCACAGCTTGGATAGGATATTGTTGAAAAAGCTGTAGTTGCAACATCTAAGTTGCCAAACCACCAAAAATGTTACACATTAACTCTTGTCATGCTGTATAAATTACCTTACTGAATTGCTGTCAAATCAAAGGTCTGAAAGCACTGATAGAACTTGTTGTTCAAAAATCAATATTTCTTTTAGAAATCAACCTCATAAACAACTCTGGAAGGAAAAGTATGAGCAGGAGGTGTAGACTAAGATCAGCCTGCACAAACATGCAGTCTGATCTTAGTCTACACCTCCTGCCAAAACCGGAATATTCCGGGTTCAGCATGACAAGGGTTAATATTGGAGTTCATTCTTCATTCATTCTTGCGGATGAATGATTGGATTGGTCAGTCAATTTTTTGGTTGAAAGCAGCAATCTGTCAATTGGCAAGACTCGAGTTTGACTTGTTAACCAGGATTTTGATCCGCAAACATCTTACAATATCCTGTTGGGGTTTTTTTTTTCGTTTTTTTTTTTTTTTCAAGGAAAAATTTACATCAAGGGGTTAAAATTTTCAGTAATGCATCTTATGTACTATTGGAATTTATATAGATTAATGGTTAACTTGATATCTTTATAAGCGATATTAACCCTTGTCATGCTAAATGATAAATCCTCTACAGAATTGCTTTAAAATCAAAGGACTGGCATAACTGGAAGACCTTACTGAGGGTCATTATTTCTTTTGAAAATTGATTATTTAAATAACTCTGACTTAAAGATGACTAACAGGAGGTGTAGACCATGATCAGACTGCACTTATGTGCTGGCTGATCTTTGTCTACACTCCCTACCAAAGCAGGAGTATTCTGGGTTCAGGGTTAAACAGGGAATTAACATAAACAAGTAAAGATCTATCGACACTTTAAATTTGAAATTTTTACTCAGCATTCTCACTCTTTGAAAGTTTCTATTGTTATAACCTCTTCAAAATCAGTTTTAAACCCTAGAATTGACCAATTGCTGGCCCCTCCCACTTACCCAGTTGACCACGCCCATTGACTCTGACAGGAAGTCCTGCTTTAGTTTTTAAAGGCGTTACTTTGCAAAATTTATAGCCAGTGGCATGTAGCAAAAAAGTAAAATAGTTAGATGGTGACCTAAATGTCGTAACTACAGCTTGAATAATCTGTAGTTAAGACGTTTAAGTAGCCAAACCAACAAAAAGGGTCAACAAAAATGGGGGCCAATGTCAGAGTTGAAAACTCAGGTCGGGGCTGAATCATTTATTTGTTAGGTTGGTTGATTTCTTGATTGACATCCACAATTGGTCAATTTCATGGTCATGGAGTCAATGAATCCTCAATTTCAAAATCTAACACAAGCCCATTACAAGAGGGCAAAATTTTAGAATGGTTTAAGTAAAAAGGAGCTACAGATGACAATATAAAGTTTTTGATTTTTCAACTTTAGTTTATGGGTAGAAAACATTGTGTGAAAGCAATTTCTTTATTTTACACAATATTTTCCCAAATGTTTTTCTTGAAGGGCGTCCAAAAGCGTCACTGTGTGGGAATGGGTTAATTTGTTGATTGATTTTTTGTTTGACAGCCCAATCATTTATTGATACACCTTTATATATTTCAGGTATTAACAAGGCTCCTGTTTTCTTCCATTCCAATGTTATACTGGTACACAGCTTGCCTCATTACACCAAACACACCCATACAGTCCAAGCTGAATGATTACAACATTTTTAAAAAGGTGCCAACTTACCATGTAGAAAGTACAGAAAACAATGAAAGTCATTTTCATAACTTACTTACAAGGCAGATAACTCAATTTAATCAACAGAATTTCGTTACAAAAGTTATCTTTTCATATTTTATTGGATATCTAGTCATCGGAACAATGATGTTTTCAAACTTCTTGCCCTGGACATAATCTGTGCCAGAGTTTGATTTAATTGATAGATTGCCGCTAACAGTCAATTAGTCTTTTGACAAATCAAATCATCCATTAGACCGAAAGTGAACTTTGAACTCTGATATGTATGTTAAGCATCTTGTTGGTTTTGTGACAAAACACATAATAACTACAGCTTATTCAATTCAGGATGAGATACGACATTAGACCACCGTCCAACCATTTTACTTTTTCTTACATGTTACTGACCATAAATTTTGCGAAATAACACAGTTTGATATCTAAGCCAAATTTCCTGCATGAGTGTGTGGGCGTGGCCAGCGATCTATCGGTTTTGAACAAGCAGTAGTTACATACACTCTATACATTCCACACTCTTTCTGACTGTTTGTTTCTACTCAATTTTCAGATTTTTTCCTGTTTTAACCCATTTCCAAATGATCAAATTTTAGATTGATCCAAAGTGAAAGAAGTTGTAGAAGACCGTTCAAAGTTTGTGGAATTTGAAAAATAACGACTGAATATGGTAGAAAAAATTGTGGGCAATAGAAGAAATGGCTTGTGACAAGCCATTTCTCCATTTCCCACAAAGTTTCATCAGTTTTATTTTACAGAGGCGTCAAAAGCGTCATCATGTGGGAATGGGTTAAAGAATAAGAAAACAGCATAGTAAAGTTTGGAATCATTTTATGATGAATCCATTCCCACTTTCCCCTCCTTTTATAGACCTTTCAAGAAAAAAGCTTTAGAAAACATTGTGGAAAATAAAGAAATTGCTTGTTATAAGCAACTGTTTCATTATCCACAATGTTTTCTACCCCAAAAGTCAAAGATTTCATCAACTTAATTTTGTTGTCTGAAACTTCTTTGAAATTGGACTGGTCTAAAATTTTATCGTGTGGGAATAGGTTAATAGAGTAAAGGCTGCTTAAGATGATATCACATGACCCATTACAAGCCTATACCAGATGGCACAATTTTAGACTGGTCCAAACTGAAAGAGGATTCAGACTCATTAAAGTTGTAAATATCTTAAAAACATTTGTCCTTCAGGGTTAAAAATGGTTTTGTGAAATGAAGAAATTGTTTATTATAAGTCATGGGTATGGAATTCCCAACCTGTCTGAAAATACTAAGAAAACTTCTGTTTACAATGAAGAAATTGCCTAACACAATTTCTCCATTATGTTTTCTACTCCCCGAAGGCAGAACTTTGTTAGATATCACCACCTTGAAAATGCCGTCTGCAACATCTCTCAACTTGTGAAATACCAAAATTTTCTTACACAGCTTGAATTTAATACAAGGTTTTGTATTACAACTTAAACACAATAAACTGCATTTATCTGTTAGCATCTTGATCACATTGACATCAAATTTGCTTTTGGTGTAAAGAAACTTTATTTACCCCGTCATGCTGAATGAAGCCCTATTCAGAACAACATTAAAATCAAAGGTCTGAAAGCACTGGAAGTTTTTTGTTGGTTGATTATTTTCTTAAAATAACCAGCTTAGTGTCAGACATCCACATGTGGTGCTCTTGTTCAAATTGCAATCATTGTTTGGTAATTGATTGGTAATTTGCCAAGCCAAGTGACCTCCAATATGGCAGTTTGACTGAGGTAATAGTATAGTATGCAGTCAGAGACACAAAATAATGGCAAATTGGTTTTTTGGCAACCTAGATGTCATAACTACAGCTTGAATAAGTTGTTGTTACGGCATGGAAGTCGCCAACCCAATAAAAATTCTTGAAATGAATATCAAAGTTCACTTACAGTTTAAATGAGTGATTTGATTTGCAAACCAGGTTTTGGACTCACAGAGGCAATCCTTAGATTGAGCCTTACACTTACATACATTCACCTTTTAGCTTGGCTCTTTCGGAACAAAAGTGGAGGAGCTGACATCACCTAGTTGTCACCTGTGTGTCGTTGGAATACTGATTTTACCCACAAAACTATGTTAAAGGAGTCAGCTTGACGTAGGGTTAGTGGTCCTTTGGTAGTTGGTCTGTAGGTTTTTTTTACACTGCTAATTTTTATCCCCCGCCGTTTCGGCAAAGGGGATATAGTAATGGTCTCTGTCCTTCATTCCGTCCTTCCGTCACTAAACTTGTCCGGAGCATATCTCTGAAAGTATAATTGCTATCAACTTGAAACTTCATAGGTCGATAGATCTCATTGAGGAGAAGTGTAGTGCACAAGAACCACAACTCTTGCTTCAATAATTTTGGAGTTATTGCACTTTGTTGTTTTAAAGACTAAGATTTTGTTCGGGGCATATCTCTGAAAGTGTAATGGCTATTAACTTGAAACTTCATAGGTGGATAGATCTCGTTGAGGAGAAGTGCAGTGCATAAGAACCACAACTCTTGCTTGCTTAATTTTGGAGTTATTGCCCTTTGTTGTTTTAACGACTTAGATTTTGTCCTGAGCATATCTCTGAAAGTATAATACATATTAATCGAACTCATTGAGAAGAAATTCAGTGCACAAGAAGCCTAAAATTAACTGGCTTCAGTTTACTAACAAGCTTTTACGGCGGGGATGGCCATGTCCGACATGGCTCTTGTTTCCTTACCCTTTCCCGGAAAATTTAGACATAACCAAATTGATAAAGGTTGCAAATTATAATGAAAATTGGATGCATTTTGAAATTAGATGATCCTTTCTGGTAGAAAATATTGTGGGAAAAGAAGAAATTGCTTGCCACAAGCAATTTCTTCTTTTTCCACAATGTTTTTTAAGTATAAAATCACAGCGACATAAAATTCTGGGTTTGTACAGGAAAGGGTTAAGTACTGGTTAGATTTGTATCAAATTCCACGCTAGCACTGAGTATCAAGCAAAGATATTCCACAAGCTTTTCTGATTGTGTTTCATTCTTTTTCTTGGAGTTATTGAGATTTCATTAACTCAAAATTGTAACCTGCAACCTCTTTGATTTTGAACGGGTTTAAAATTTTGTCATATGGTAATAGATTACAGCTGAAAGTGGAACCCATCTGATGATAATAGTGTTGAAATAATTTTTTCTGTTAGAAAATTGTAATATTACGACAAAAAGGGAGGGAATATTAACTGCCAACAAATTCTACCTTTCTTACATTTTATTGGTTGTTGCAATGTGAATGTTTGTTAGGTATAAGGGGGAAGGTGAAAGATCTTATAATGAAAAATGGAAATGAAATAATGAATTCCTGTCAAAAATGAGAATTGAAAGAATAAATGAATTTCGAATATATCTCTATTATTCATATTGTCTATTTCAAAGCTGACGTAAATTATTCATAGGTTTAATTGTTGTTTTCAAATGAACATCAATTTGTGGAGGCACATTAGTATTGAACTCACAAGTGATATATTTAGACAAAGAAATGGGGCTTTTAAACCTGCTATTCAGATTGACAATTAACCATTTCCTGTTTTTCAAAATTTCTTGACTGGTCCAAAATCAAAGGTTTTGCAGACGATAATTTGAAGTCGAGGTTATTTGAAAAACAATCACTCAGTAAGGTAGAAAATATTGTGAAACAAAGAAGAAATTGCTTGTAAAACAAGCAATTTTTTCTTTTCCCACAATTTTTTCTCATGTATGAGAACGCAGGGACGTAAAACCCAGGGATTAAACAGGAAAGGGTCCACATTTTTTTTCTCATAAAGTACACCTGGAACCACTGGATCGGTGTCAACTACCTTCAAATGATTTTAATTCTACGCGATAGAAATGCAAATTGCGTTTTATAAATAACAGATAGATGACCGAATTACATATTTTAGCTGACGGCGAACGCTTTAAGCATTCCCGAGGCTTGGATGTGGTTGATCCAATCCCACACAACAAAATTTTAGACTGGTTGCAGACGACAAAACAAATTTGGTTGAAAATGAAAAAGATGAGGACCATGTTAGGTAGAAAACCTTGTGAGAAAAGAAGAAGTTGTTTTGCATAGTTATATTTATTCGGCGTGTAAAAGTGCGGGATTGTGTGGTAATGGGTGAAGTGCTTGACTCCAGTGATGGGGATCCTTTGCTTGGTCTCCCGCTTCTCCAGTCATCCAAGTGAAACTTTAAGCCGGAAAGTTGTCGGAAAACCCCATACAATCAATTCGACTTTACAGATATTTTTACTCTCGAATGGAAGACATTGTGATTTTTTAAACCCACTGCTAGCCCATTTAACCCTTTCCCTCACAACCCACGATTTTTTAAAGCCCTTGGATATTATACTTGAGAAAATATTGTGGAAAAGAAGAAATTGCTTGTCGGAGGCAGATGACATGGCTAGCGACCCGTCATTTATATAATAGGACGTAAACCGTAACTTGGAATTTAAGCCTTTCCCGTTTTTTCACAATTTTAGACTAGTCCAAATTGAAGGAGGTTACAGACGACAATAAAAATTGTATGCATTTTGAAATGAAACCGTCCTATGTGATAGAAAATTTTGTGGGAAAAGAAGAAATTGCTTGTTACAAGCAATGTCTTTTTCTTTTTTTTTCACGATAATTTCTACAGTATAAAATCAAAGGGATGTAAAAGCCAGGGATTAGACGGGAAAGTGTTAAACATCATTAGACGAAATGTATTAGGCAGATACGTCATTCATATTAATGTAACTGTATACAGTCCATGGGTGACCGAAACCTCGTAGCTACAGCTTGAATAAGCTGTTTTTATGAGAGTTTGGTCGCCTGTCGACGGTATGCAATAAAGGCTCGCAAAAAGAATTACATTGTCCTAACCTTTCGATTAAGACTGATATTAAAAGTCTGTAATCAATCAAATAGATTAGAATTGTCAGTTGACTAATGGAACTATTGTGGCTTAACTTAAATAATTGATTAGTTAAAACAAAAGATTCTCTTTGAAATATTCGTCTTAATTGTTTGATAATTTTCTGAAATGAGCTTCAAAATATCTTGATTTGTAAATTATTGTATGAATATTTTTGCTCGGAAAACAACATCTGATGGAATATGCTAATGAGTTGGTTTAACGCCCTAATGAGAATACAATATATTTCAGTTTAAAAGCGAAGACTAGTTCACTTTACTTTGCTACCCACCCTCCTTTTTTACTGCGACTTCCATGATTTTCAGTCATCCGACTTTTTATTATTCTTTGTTAGAGGCAAGTGAGACGGAATCCAAATGTGGGAGAGAATTATCGTCGAATGGGAAATTTTAACTGGCGACACATGGAATAACATTCTAGTGCGTTACCGCATTGGCAATGGATCTTTTAATGAGAGAACAAAATCATCTTGATCAGCAGTCCGGAATTAAGAATGGTGTTTCCGTCTGCCGCGATCTCTGGCTCGATCAAATACTATGTGGTCCAATTCCACTCCGCAATTTTCCTCTCCTAGATCCGTTGTATACCCAAAATTGTTCCGTTAAAAGTTCATGTTTCACCTCCAGACTTGACGTTTCCGAGTTTAGACGATAGTTCGAAACCTTTTTTTTTTTTCTGCGCAATGGTAGACCACTGACACACTGTTTTCTCATGCGGCGATATATTGCAGTCGGAACTATTTGTTCTTTAGTTTAGTGATTTGAGCTGTCCTCCACCGTTTCAGGCCGCCCCGAGTTGGGAAAAATTCGATTGTTCGCTGTTTTCAAAGTAAATCTGTCTGAAAGTTCATCCAGTCAATAGTTTCGATTTCCTAGCATGTATTTCAAGGCAATCCAATGTTCTTCAAGATTAACCGATTCTGAAAATGGCCATTTTACTCTATTTCTAAAACAAACGGACAGGAGTTTAAAGACGATCTTCAGTGATTCTAGCAGTTCATATTCCCACATAATTCCGCCCACAAAGAAAAGAAATGATTTAGAAAACATCGTAGACAAATGAAGGAATTTCTTGTTACGAGCAATTCCTTCATTTATCACATTTTCTACTTAATTAGTGGGAGGGGGGTGTTACTCGAGTATAACACAATAACGTGATTAACTCTTATTTCCATCCTGGGCCTAACTCATTCCAGGTATACTATGCGCGCCAGAGAGAGAGAGAGAGAGAGAGAGAGAGAGAGAGAGAGAGAGAGAGAGAGAGAGAGAGAGAGAGAGAGAGAGAGAGAGAGAGAGAAGCAATGGCTACCCACTTTAAACATTCCTATACGGTGACGCTTTTGGACGCCCACCAAGTAAAACAAGTGAGAAAACATTACGTCAATGAAGAAATTGCTTGTCACAAGAAAATTCTCAATTTTATACGATTGTTTCTTCCCAGCAAAATGTACGAATAAAAATTTACTGAAATTTAAAATCTCGTCTGCAACCCCTTTCGATTTAGACCAGTCTTAATTTGTCTTGTGTGGGAATGGGTGAACAGCACGGTAAACAAGGTCTCTGTCTGTAAAGTGTCCTACCTAAGTACGCTATCCGTCTCCGGTGGGACTCGAACCGAAATCATCCGATTACGAGGCAAGTACGCTAACCATTCGAGAACGAGCCTTGAGAGACAAATATATTGAAGATTTCGTCGACTAAAACTTGTCGTCTGCTACTTCTTTGTATCTGGACCTATGTAAAAATAGCGTCGTCTGGTAATGGTGTAATACAAGTATATTTGTAGATTTATCTGATGTGAAAAAGCAATCAACATTTAACACGAAGCGACATAAGAGCTTTTATAGAAACGATAATACACCGTGATTAATTTTCAAATGTTTTATGAATTAAAACAAATTTCGAATTTCGCATCTCGTTTAAATTTAATTTCTAAAGAGGTCGTATCCTTAAATTCTGGTTATACCAACATATTGTAAATGAGGCACTATATCAAAACACACACAAAAGTATAAGACACTCTCTTATTGGTCTGTTTTTAAAGTTCATTCATCGTCGCTACTGTATTTTCCCATATGAGCGACGCCCAACGAAGACGGTTAGTTGTTACGAGGAAAAGTGCAAGGGTATGGGACGAAACTAATGGTCTTCAACCCATTACCAGATGACAACATTTTAGACTGGTCCAAATTCAAAGAAGCTACAGACGACAGTTTAAAGTTTATGAAATTTTAGATTTTTTTTGTTTGTTTTGTGTTGGAAAACACCATGGATAATGAAGAAATTGCTTGTCACAAGCAATTTCTTCATTGACCACAATGTTTTCCCAATTAATTTTCTTTAGGGGAGTTTAAAAGTGTAGAAATGGGTCAACGTGCTCAGTGTATGGCACCGTCATACGGAGCCTCGGTTTATCGTCTCATCCAAAAGACACGTTAGTGTGTTAATTCGGTCAGTCTGAGAAGCGAACAACCGATCTCGAATTCACGATATGTCACGTTCTACTATTAGGTGCTCCAGCCGCCGCGATATGACCGAAATACTGATAAAAGTGGCGTTAAACTCAAATCGTTCAATCAATCAATCAATCAATCAATCAATCAATCAAATTCAACGTTATGTAATTGACGAACTACGCTATCTATGAAAAAAATGAATGACCAATCAAATCACGTACTTAGTGCGAATCTGCAATGATCACCTCTGAGATTCACACTTGAATAATGAAATTTTAGTTTCCTCTACTAGTCTATAGATTCGAGCGTTTTGATAGTTGATTTTTTTTTTCATGCTTCCATGAACAAAATGTTGAATACGCACCTATATTTACTGTGCTTGCGCACTAAGCATATCCATGAATTGACTTAAAACTAGCAAAATATTTGCTTTGTTTTAACTTAATTGCATTAGATTATAAAAAGTGAAGACGGTGTTTATTTCTATTATTTTCCACCGAGGTACGAACCTAAAAACACAATCACATTAATGCGTGAATCCACTTCGCATTTTCATACAATGTAATTGCGTTTTTTGGTTCATACCTCCATGAAAACAACAGTATTCTTTTTATTTCTTAAATATTTTAGTAATGACCACCAAAACGTTAAAACCAAAGGTTATTCATTTAGGCTGCACTTTAGAACCTTAAAATAAGGTAGCAACCTCTTACCGCATTGCCTCGTCCGCATTAATAAAGACATTGCTAGTTGATGAACGGAAAGAGGATCAAATACCATTATTTGTTCTCGTTATTTTCTTTTAAGCTGGACAACCAAATAAGTAGTTATCTACGTACACTAAGTGTCTGTCTGGAATACAAAGATATCATATTGATTGTTTTTTCAAATGCTGCGGAATTGATTATTGATTTCTTGTGAACAAAGTTCATGAGAAAAATACATGTTAGCGAACTTAGGATAACATATAATTACAAGTATTGCATGTTGAGGCCCGGTCGAAGGACGACTGTCTGCGTTAATCAAATAATTTCTTGAAAGTGTTGTACATGTATTTGTTATTATCTAACATTCAGTGCTTCTCTAGTTGAAAAAAGGAGAAATCACTAGATATTGAGCATTTCTCATTTTACAAATATATTCTTGAAATAACGACAGAATCTATAGTTCTCTGCGTACACCATCAATACTGTGCGCTCATCAAAAATGAAAATAAAAAAAGACTTACATTTTCAGACTCGACGAAACACACTAAAGCCATTGGTCTCGTTTAGATGAATAGAAGAGCCGTTTACTTTTTATTCATATCATTAGGATTTTTGCATAAAATGAAAAACAAAACATCAATCAATCAATCAATCGATATATATACTCTACGTATACCATCTGTGTATCTAGGATACTAACATTAATTCTTATATGATTGCTTTGAATCCTGTGTAATTAAAAACATAAATTTAATCAACCTGGTTCAATACAAGAGAATATGTGAAAGGTTGTAAGATAGAAGAGAAATGAAAGTACTTTTTAAGGGATGTACAATGCGTACATTTCCATGAGTGGTTATAGGCCTAGCGATGGGTGCAGCTGAGCTCTTCACATAGTTAGCACATTTCCGCCCCCAAATATCAATCAAATGGTAGGCTTCGAAGTGAATGTTAGCTTAAATTAGTGTTTATGTAATTTTCAGTAAGTAAATCGTCACAGGCCAAGTTGAGCCACTTGGATATTGCCCAAATTCATTATGTATGAGAGAATTGATCTATTTGACGTTATAGTGATGAGAGCAGCTGAGCTCTTCACAGAGTTAACACTTTTCCGCACCCAAATAGCAGACGATTTTAAAAATTCATGCTGAAGGCACCCAAATTGGTGATATCTCATTCAAATCGCATTATACAAGCTACGCCTAGAGGTTCAGCGAAGATCAGCCCCTTGATCTGGTTTGTGTTGTCCCGATTAGTACACCATACGACCGGTAATTATCATTTGCAAAATGTTGTGATAAATGATTGTTACAAAAAAGGGAAAGTGTTGACGTGTTCTGATCACTTACAAACCCGCTTCTCAAGACCCTAACAAACACGAAAGAAAGAAAGAAGAAGAAAAGGAAAAGAATAATGAATTACGCCCTAAAAGATTATCCCCCCCCCCCCACTCAACATAGAATAGTTGTCTACTATTCTTTCAAATAACGTCTGGTAACGGGTTAAATGATGTAAAATGAAAGAAACTACGGTCTCTAAATCACAGCTTGCTTAAGATGAGAATAGTACAAAATAGATTGAAAACAGCATATAATAAGCAATTCCTCCCTTTATAATGATGATTTTATTACAGGCAATTTCTTTTATGAGCGCGATGTTTTCTGCAAAGTAATGTCAAAGCCATGACAAAGAATAGTATACATCTGATTTATCTGGAAAATATTGTTGTCGTAAATCATATCGGCAGTTTTGCAATTCTTGAATATTATGAGCAGCAGGGTGGATATTGTGGTAGTCCTGGTGTGAGAAATACCGGGAATGCATTGTTAGGTGCTCCAGCTGTCGCGATATGACTGAAATAAAGTTTAAAGTGGCGATTAAACCTCATTCAATCAACAAATCTTGAATATTAATTGTGTATTTTTATTAAAACCATTACCGGATGACAAACAATTAAGTCCAAGTTGAAAGAAGTTGCTGACGACAATTCAGAATGTCCTAAATTTGAAAACAAATGCTAAATAAGTTTAAAACATTGTGAGAAAAGGGGAAATCGCCTTTACCCGATTAATAATAATATAGACAGAAAACCAGTAGGTAATTTTGTGGAATTAATTTTAGTTTCGTCTATTTGAATTTAAACATTTTGATAAAATGAAAAAATCCTTTTCATATCTTCGTGAAATGGATAAATACAGAACTACACGTGCTTTGTATACTTGCGCCCAACGTAGTTCCACCAGCCCCCCTGTCGAAATTGGTATATTTTGTGCATTTTTGAACGTTTTCAAAAATTGAGTATAAGAAATCCAGCGTATATATATTCATTATATACCTATAAATGATATGAATTAAAATCTGGCTATCTTAAACAACTCGACAGAAAAAAAATCCGTACCAAAAAACCGTATTCGTCGAGTACCGTTAAACACGGACTACTTTTTGTGTATTGACGTTCTTTTTTTTTTTTCGGAAAGTTATCATTTCTTAATCATTTAAGAGAATTTTCTTAATGTCATGTCCTAAAGGTATTTAATAAAAGGAATATTACAACAGTGTGTTCTTCTATTTGTTGTTATCGTGTTCTCGAAAGTGTGTAGGTATTTTTCAATAAAAAATACCTACACAAGATTCTCGAGCACGATAACAACAAATAAAGTAATATTCCCTATATAGGCCCATATTTATATTTTTTATTGGTTTATGAAACAAAAGTCAAAGTCTAATCACACGTGAGTTTGAGTCCGCTTCACGCCTTCATTTTTTAATGGGGTTTAACAACGCTTTTAACAATTTGACAGTCAAATCACGGCGGCTGGATCACCTAACAATTGATTCCTGGTATATCTCGCACCGGTACCAATATTACACCCTTTCCTAGCCTCCAGCTGCTTTCCCACTTAGGTTTACGATTATCCATCCATTGGTGAGATACCAATGTCGGAAAGGATATGTGCCGCCGCGTGACACCCAATGATTGAATATCGGGAGTCTGTAGCGCTACCAACTGCGCTGTGACGACGGCCCCGCGGCTTCATACAGTTTTATTAGGCTTTCATTTCATACCTCTTTAGATTTGGAATGGGTTAAGTTAGAGTGCGACTGAATTCATTATTTTGGTTCAAGCTGAAAGATATTTGCCCACGGCAACTCAAAGCTGTTTTTATTTACTCAGTCGTTACGTTTTGGGCATGAATAATATTTTTGGAAATAAGAGGTAAAACTGCTGCGTATTTTTTATTTTCCTTCAATGTTTTACAAACTTTGTACTTCAGAGCAAAAAATGATAATCTCTGGGATCTGTAATTCCACTTTAAGTGGTTATCAATCACTCTTCCCCTTTGAAATCTACCCCTTAAGTTATTGACAGGGTTAGGTTTTTGACCCCCTCCGAATCCACCTTACTAAATAATTCAGAAGGAATCGCTGATTAATTACATTTCGTGATCAATTATTCATAACTTTATACTTAATTCATAATCTAGATTATATTGCTGCGCTATTGTTAAATATGTTTCAGTCCTCTATTGATTTTACCCGCCGTGCCGTACATTCTTTTTTGTCCATTTGTCCGTCTTTCTTTCTTTCTTTCCAGGGCAGTTACAGAACGCGTTTTAACTCTTTCCCGTTTAAGAAATTTTAGACTTGTTCGATTTGTCGCAGACAACAATGTATAATGAGCTTTATTCAAAATGTTACCATCCTATAGGGTAGGAAATATTTTGGGAAAATAAGAAATTGCCTGTAACAAGCAATTTCTTCTTTTCCCACAAGCTTTTCTCAAATATAAAATCATGGGATTGAACGGGAAAGGGTTTAATCAACTTTGCAAGTATCCCACGTATTATTCCATTACCACACAATCCCGCATTTTTACGCGCTGGAGAAATATCGCCGTGGAAAACATTGTGAGAAAAGAAGAAATTGCTTGAAACAAGCAATTTCTTCTTTGCTAACAATGTCTTCCACCTCATATGTATGTATTTTTCAATTTACAAAAATTGTTTGGCGTCTGAAATGTCTTTGAATTTCAACCAGTCTAAAATTTTGTCTAGTAGGAATAGATTCAGAAGGAAACACCTTAATAGTAAGCCGTATATTACTCTATCTAATGTTAAATTAGTTAATTCTTTTAAATCCTATCAACATTTCTGTATTCTAATAAGCAAACTAATTCGTTCCATGTCTACATGGAAAAATGTTGACGGTTTCGAACTATTTTGTTTCTTTGCGCTTTTTGCTATAACTCTGTCTGAATTATTCGCTTATTTGGTATTTCTATGTCATATGCATTTACTAGATCAAATAACTAGAATAGAAGAAAACGTTGTGTGTGTGTTTTTTTTTTTTTTTTTTCATGGAGGTATGAAAATAAAAACTGAGCCACAAATCTGTATTAATCCGTTTATCAGCTTTAACGTATTGTGATTCGTTTTTTTTGTTTCATACCTCCACGAAAACAAAACATTTTTTTCCTTTCTTTATTATCATATTAGCTACATGCATTCTTCACCAGTCTAGTTTATAGTTCTGCAAAAAGACAATTGTCCATATTGCATTCAATTACAAAAATATTATCTAACACGTGTATATAACTAAATGTATTTAGTGTTCCGAGAAAACAGACACACAAACAAATACACAGAAAAAAGAAACAGTGAGAGGTTAAGATGAGTAAAAAGGTATATATAAGAATAAAGAATATGGAGAAATAATAGGGAAAATTTCATAGATATAATATTGTCAGAGAAAAGCGTAGAGTTTACTTTTCGTTTGTACGATCAGAAACCTCGTAACCTCGGTTACAGAAAACTCGTAGTTGGGACGACTTGACCACTTGGTTTTGTCAAACATTTGTAGAAAGTAATTGTATGTTTATTTTTATTTGTGGTGATTATCGTCGTTTTATCTTTGATCGCAGTCTAGTTGGAATTGGTGAATTACATAACTTGTACCTTAATATGATAGCATTATCCCATAACCACACAATCACGCAATTTGTCGCATCGAAGAAACTTATAACAAGCAATTTTTACTTTTCTCACACTATTTCTGCCCAATTTTATGCTTATTTTCAATTTTAAACAAAATGTCTGGAACTTATTTCAATTTGGAACAATCTTAAACTTTGCCATTTAGTGACGGGTTAAATACGTATTATTCAATTCACTTTCCCCTTGAATGCAGAATATATACAGGAATAGCAGCAATTGGCATTTATGGCTCTTATTCACAAGCGAAAATTCACTAAAATATCATGAATCGATACCGCCTTGTTTATCCCTTTCTGTTCAATCCTTGTTTTTTACGTTTTTTATAATTGAGAAAACATTGTAAAAAAAAAAAAAAAAAAAAAAAGAAATTGCTTGAAACAAGTAATTTCTTCTTTTTCTACAATCTTTTCTACTCTACTGAATAGTTATATTTCAAATAAAATCCACTTTAAATTTTTGTCTGCAAATCCTATGAATTTGGACAGGTCTAAAATTGTGCAAAACAGGAAAGGGTCGCTATAGTGTCACACCCAATTAAAGGGCCAGCCAGTTTTGGCTTATGAGACACTTTGTTTTTTTATTGCGCTGTACCACATGAATCACTTCTCTTTATTGCCGGGCGCCTGACGGAGATTGGCCTAGGGTAACAATTCGTTTCAGTTAACTGACATGTCACCAACCTGCTTGCGTCAGTTGTAACTCTGTGAACCGGCTTTCCCGGAGATTCAAACCTTCGACTTCCGCTTCAAAAGCGGACGTTCTAACCACTCGGGCATTGGAGCTGTTTTACAGTATTGATTAGATTATAATAGATTATCATAATCAGTTGTTCGATGTTTGAATGTGGTTTAACGGCGTTTTGAACAATCTTTCACAAACATCAAAGCACTTTTCACTTATCCCTGTGCTTCCTGGGTATTACCAGTACTATAGATTGGGGCTCTGAATTGACAATCGCTGGCCCCGCCCATTTACTCCTTTGGCAACACCCACTGACTCCGACATGAAGTCCTGCTTCGAGTTTAAACGGCGTTATTTTGCAGAATTTGTTGCAAGTAGCATTAAAAAAAGTAGAATGGTTGGTTGACGACCTAAACGTCGTAACTACAGCTTGAATAAGCTGTAGTTAGGACGTTTAAGTTGCCAAACCAAAAATGATTCGCATAAATGGCGGCAAATGTTTCAGTTCAAATCTCCATTCCGGGCTGAATGAATGGTTTGATTGGTTGATATATTCCTTGGGTGACAGCTGCGATTCGCTAGTTTTCTTGCCCAAGGACAGACCCACGTGAAGAGTGACGCGTCCGGGATTCGAATCCACCTTTGATCTCTCGGATCATGAGTCCGCCAGCCCATCTTTTTCCCCACCACCCTTAGAGAGAGAGAGAGAGAGAGAGAGAGAGAGAGAGAGAGAAAAGAGAGAGAGAGAGAGAGAGAGAGAGAGAGAGACGGACAGACAGACAGACAGATTGAAAGACAGAGAAAGAGAAAAAATTTTTGGGAGAAATTTGTAGTTTGAACAATGCTGTCAACCCAATAAGATTCTGAATTCAGATTTATATCTACATAAATCATTATTAGGCGGCAAAATATTAGACTTGTTTTAATCAAATGAAGAAGCAGACGATGATTCAAGTGAATATATAACTAAAAGAAAAAAGTAAAATAGAAAAGATGGCGATAGAGAGAGAAAAGAAAGTAATATTGAAAACGAAGAAATTGCTTGTTACAAGCAATTTCTTCATTATCAACAATGTTTTCTATCCCAAAAGACAAACATAATTGAATAGATAAATAAAAAAGAATTAATAAATTTCATTAAGTAGAAATTACCGTTTGTAACTTCATTCAGTTTGGTCCTGTCTAAACTTTGAATGCTCTGATTTGGGTATTCTTGGCAGTGCTACTGGCCCCTGAAAACCTGACTTGTGGTTAGAGTAAAATTTAAAGTCTAATCCATTACTACGCAATACTGCATTATCCGGGAATAAAGCTATAGATAAGCCTAGTGCTTTGGGCATTATCTTTTAACTATTAATATTCAGGCCTCAAAGGACACAGTTTATTTATACAAAATAATAATGCATTAAATCTTGTTTAAAGCGACCTCTCATGGGTCGGCCAAAAAGTGTTCGCTGGATAGAATGGTCGCTTAAAACATTTTTCTGAAAAGATTATGATATATCGATTTGCTTGCATACATAGATAACTCAGAATTCTCAGTCAATCCTTTGATGTTCGAACTCATTAGAATCGTCTCAATGAGTTCAAACAACATAGGGTTTAGTTACGGTTTTTTTCAGCAAATTCTTCAATTTCTCAAAAGTTTTTTTTTCTTTTTTGAAAGAAATTTTGATCATTGTCGTTTAATAAAAGCGGTCGGTTGATAGAGGTGATCGCTTAAGCAAGATTGGCTGTATGATAATTGTAATGCTGTGTGTGTATTTCCGTTTATTTATTGTCGTTACCGTAGCACATGCCCATATGAGCGACGCCCCCCAGAAGACGGTTAGTTGTTACGGGGGATAGTGCAAGGATACAGGACGAAAGTGCTGAAAGCTCCGCCTGGTTCTTTAACGTGCTCGATGAATTGCATCGTCACACGGAGTCTCGGTTTAACGTCTCATCCGAAAGACAATTAGTTGTGTTAGTTGATATGGTCAGCCCAGGGCTCGAACCCGTGATCTTGAGGTTTAAAGTCAAGTGCTCTACCAACTGAGCTAATCGGGCGTTCTTGTTATGCTGGTAACCAGCGTTTCTCTCTTTTTCACTCAAAGAAATTTTGCTACTAATTTCTTAGTTTTCAAGACACATTGATTGATTGAATGGGGTTTAACGCCCTTTTGAATAGTATTTCAGTCATATCGCGGCGGCTGGAGCACCGAACAATGTATCCCTGGTATTTCTCACACCAGTACTACTACTACATCCTTGCCTAGCCTCCAGCTGCTATCCCACTTAGGTTTACGATTATCCACCCATTGGTGAGAGACAAATGTCGGAAAGGATATGTGCCATGATTGAAGATTAGGAGTCTGATGCTACAGACTGCGCTATGACGGCGGCAACACAAAATTGTCATCTTTAAGTTTAAATTTAAACAGGAACTACCCAGTAGAATCAAGGGAGTTTTAATTTAAGGGTAAATTTCGGGAGAACTCCCTATATCGGTAGAGGCCCATTCGTAACCTGTCGGACAAGAAATGTCCCCAAGAGAAAATGCGTATAGTTTCGATCAAAGCCTGATTGCTCTGACTGCCTTTTCACGATTTGCTGGATGTAGAATCGAAATTCTGCTTGACCATATACATAGTCATTTTTCAATAACAACTCGGTAATAGCTCAATTTTATATATATAAAAAAATATATATATATAAATAAAATTATAAAAAAAATCAAATATATGCACATGGAAATTTTCCTGGCTGTTAGCTTTTACGAGTCAAATTATTAGAGAGAGAGAGGGAGAGTATTACGAGTCAAATTACTAGAGAGAGCGAGCGAGAGAGAGAGAGAAGGAGATAGAGAGAGAGAGAGAGAGAGAGAGAGAGAGAAAAGAGAGAGAAAAGAGAGAGAGAGAGAGAGAGGGAGGGAAACTTTTTGGGAGAAACTTTTTGGGAGAAATTTGTAGTTTGAGCAATGCTGTCAATCCAATAAGATTCCGAATTCAGATTTTCATCTACAGAAATCATTATTAGCCGACAAAATATTCGACTTATTTAAATCGAAAGAAGTAGCAGACGATGATTCAAGTGAATATAAACTAAAAGAAAAAAGGAAAATAGAACTGATGGCGATAAAAAATTGCTTGTTATGCAATCAATTTTTCCTTTCAAAAAAATGATTTTTTTTCTATAACATCTCTTTTTTCTTAAGCGTGTCAAAATGTGGATTTGTGTGTTAATTAATGGATCAAATTGTCTTACTCTCAGTTAAACCAACTTAAAATTTTGTCACTGGTGATTTGATAAAAACTAAGTCATACGAAAAGACCCAAAGGTCTATTTTCGGACGAAACGTGTTCTATTGAAATACTCGTTCCTTTCTCTATGTTTTAAATAATTTACTATTTTAGGAAAACTGGTTGTTTTAACTCATTAATTATGCAGGGATAGCCACAATGGGATCATTAGTAAATTGACATGTACAGGTTAACCCTTCACTATTTAGAAACTTCTCTGAATTGGATAAACTTCGCCTAATCAGTTGAAGGCTGTTATTAAAGAAATCAATCGACCAATCAAATCACGCATTTGTTCGGTAGTGAACTCCGACATTGGCCAACATCGATCTTGAGCATTATTGTATATTTGGCGACCTAAACATCGTAACTACAGCTTATTCAAGCTGTAGTTACGATGTTAAGGTTGCCAACCAACCACTTTACTTTTTCATTAACCCATTACCACACAATGACGCTCTGTGACGCCTTTAAGAAATATGACAAAACTTAGTGGGAAAAGGAAAAATGTTTATACCTTATTTGGTAATTATTTTCAATTCAAAATGTCGTCTGCATCATCTTATAATTTAATTGTTAGTTTCGTCTATCAAAAAAGAGCGATCTGATTGGACGAAAAATTTAATTCATACCTCCATGAACAAAATTTTGAGTACGCAGCCATTTTAAATGCTTCCGCGAAAAAAATAGTTCACTACAAAAAGGTATCAAAATTTGTTAAGTTGTTGCATTTTTCGCTCGATGCTATTAAATTATAAGAAATGAAGATAATATTTTTTGTTTTCATGGAGGTATGAACCGAAAAACCTAATCACACAAAGTATGAATCCGCTTCGCGTATTCATACAGTGTGATTAGTTTTTTCGGTTCATACCTCCATGAAAACAAAAAATATTCTCTTCATCTCTTAATTAAATTGGACGAGTCCGAAATTGTGTTATCTGATAATGGGTTAAAAGTTACTGGCCATAAATATTCAAAATAACGCCGTTTAATGTCTAATCGCAACATCTTGTTGGAGATTGCTGGGCTGTTCCGTTAGTTTATTCCCTTACCCACCCATGTTCTTGAAAGCGAATTTGAGAGAAAACCGCTTTTGCAAGACATCTTTATATAGCGATTTTCTCGTAAATTATTTGGAGGCAGTCTGTAAATAGATTTTCCATAAACCATTTGATACTATAGAAAGCTTCGTAAAAAAAGAAGTGTCTCCATTCCCTAAATTGTTTTCCAAGACGAACCATCTTAGATCCGAAACAGAAAATGTTTGGGAAAACATTATCTATTGTAACACAGCATCGTTGGTGACTAAAACTTAGTAACTACAGCTTTCTTTAAGCTGTAGCTATGACGTTTTCGTAGTAACTACAGCTTTCTTTAAGCTGTGGCTATGACGTTTTCGTCGCTTAAAGACGACATGCTTTAATTATTCCAAGATCTGAAAAGGGTTTAACTGGATCGACCGCTAATCATCCAAGTAAAATAGAATTGAAAACTAATAATTTGTGGAAATGGATACCACAAATAGATCAAAGGTATCATTTTCCATTTCTATAAAAGGTAAGAGAAAAGAAAACTTATCAATTATTTATCGATTTCAAACAAAAACCAATCACTCTATTCGTCATGTGAACTTCAATAACATAACAATGGACCGTAATTTATTAATCAATAATTCATGATCAATTAATGTAAAATATCGATTTTGAATTCTAATAAAAGAATCGAGACGCAGTTTATGTGACTAGCTTTAGACACTCTCCCAAAGGTTGTCATTATTATCATCATTATTATTTATTCACAAATCATTTTTTTATTGTTGTATAAGTTACCTGCCACCCTTAAAGTGACCATCTATGACATTCTACAAAAAAAAAAATATATATAGTCTATCTTGCTCGAGCAACCGACCACTTTCATTTATTGACCATAATTGACCATAATCGCTGTCCCCGCCAAAAGACTCAATTGACTTGAATAAGCTGTAGTTACGATGTTTAAATCGATAAAAAGCTTAACAAAAATGGCGACCAATGTTGGAGTCCAAACCCACTTCCGCTAAAAATAAACGATTTTTGGTTGACTGGTTATTTGATTGACAGCTGCGATTTGTCAATTACACCGAAAAATCTGTTTAGGGATATGTAGGAGTACGCTTGTCGGTTAGTTGGTCCTACGGTCTGTAGCTTTTTCGTGTCCGGCCGTTTCCCCTTAAATACTTAAGAAATTTCTCAACCATATGGTCCAGGGATCGATTCCCGGTCGCGGCAAATGTCATGTCAGACATTTGTCTCCCACCAATGAGTGGATAATCGTAAACCTAAGCGGTATTGGCAGCTGGAGGCTTGGGAAGGATGTAGTAGTATTACTTGTGTGAAATATCAGGAATTCATGGATAGGTGCTCTAGCCGCCGCGATATGACTGAAATAGTGTTAAAAGTGGCGATAAACCCTATTTGAACTAACAAACATCTTATTCAAATTTCACATAAGCACACATTATCAACTCGAACAAAGATATACACATTTTATCTTGGCTGCGATATATTTTTCTAGAATTTGTGACCTTTTATTGAAAAAGAGGCTCTTTGTCAGCGACCAAATGTTTTTTCCCTCTGATATGGAGCGTTGTAAGTGGTCGGTGGTTATTAATCACATTTAGTAATAGTCTAGTCCTATATGTCCAAATGAAATGCTCTCAAAATGCGGGCGTTGCTGAACCCAATCCCACACGAAGAAACTAAGACCTGTCCAAATTCAACGAAGTTGCAGACGACAATTTTAATGTGATGAAATTTAAAAAGAAAAATCTTAGTATTTTGGGTTTGAAAACATTTTGGATAATGAAGAAATTGCTTGTGACAAGCAATTTCTTCATTTTCCACAATTTTTTCCAAAGCTTTTATATTGAGTGGCGCTTAAAAGCCTTATTGTGTGGGTTAATCATATGTTGGTGGAACTCATAAGAATCGCCTAAATAGGATTAAGTAAGAATTATCCATTAATCTATATATAAGCAATCAATTTCTCTCTCTCGAAAAGTTGTATTAAACGACAAAACTCTTAAGCGACAGCAATTTTGAAATTCCTTTAGAGGTCGCTGAAAACAAATTTGACTGTACGTATATTTGAATAGAAGAAGAAAACGGGTGAAAAGAAGTGGGAAAAAGAAGGGAAAAAAAGAGAGATCGTGTATTCAAGACAAGGTAGTTGATGGATCGCAGTGTAAAGCAAATAATCAATCGACCAATCAAATCGTTAAGTTAGATCGGGAGTGAACTTTGAACCCCGACATTAGCCGATTAATGTTGAGTATTTTGTTGGTTTGGCGACTTAAATGTCCTTAAAAGTCTAATCAAGCTGTAGTTACGACACTGAGGTCGCCAACAACCGTTTTTATACCCTTATCAAATCAATAAGTTTTAGTTCCGGCGTTTTTTCTTCTTTTTTTTTTTTTATTCTTAGTTTTCCCGAAGCTTTGAATATCAAGAAAATTTAAAAGGAGTTGTGTGGAGTTCAAATCATTTGGCATATGATTATGCTATTGTGTTTGTATGTGAGCCTTTGCGTGACATTTCCAACAATTTCGCAGGTGCGTGACTCGCACACATTGAGCACCCTGGACAGCCATTCGGGGCAATTAGAACATTCGCTGATTGTTTAAAGAAGCTTTGGGTCAGTATCTATTCACCGAGCGCAGAGTGAAGATCCTGATCAGAATGTGTGGATGCACAGGCTTATCTGAGCCTTTACTTGGCGCACATGCGAAATGGTTGGAAATGTCACGCATAGGCTCATGTGTGTGTGTGTCTGTTTCTGTGAAAAATCGTTACCTACCAGGTATAAGTGTAATATACCATGCAACAAGAAAAACGATTTTCAGAATAATGATAATGATTAATACCCTCTACCCAGCTGAATTTACGACATTTTGGTCTCAAACAGACGATCATCTTATCTACAGCCGCCATCATAGCGCAGTCGGTAGCGCGTCAGACTCCTAATCTTCAATCATGGGATGTCATTGGTTCGATCCCCGGCGGCGGCGCACATTGTTTCTGACATTTGTCTCTCACCAATGGGTGGATAATCGTAAACCTAAGTGGGATAGCAGCTGGAGGCTAAAAAAGGATGTTGTGGTAGTACTGGTGTGAGAAATACCAAATCAATTAATTTTTCGCCAGTTCGAGTTGCGACCTACGCATGACTAGTCTATCGTTTGACGTGAAGGTTATGTCGGACGACACAATTTTTTGACTGATCTATATTGAAAGGGATTTTTAAAACAGTAATGACGAGGTAGGATAAATTAAAACAAAATACATAAAACGATAGAAAGGTAGAAACTGAATATTCCATTTCTCATTTCTTTGGATCATGCACCAGTGATGCTAGTTTACGACTTTGTACGAAAATCTTTTCAAGTCACAGTAGACATTTTGTATATTTGTTGAAGTTTTTTTTTGTTGTTGTTTTTGCACTTATTTTCTGAAATACTGTTAAAAGTTGCGTGAAAACCCATTCAAACAATTAATGGTGAATCATGTATGAACTATTGTTAAATAGTATTCAATATTCAGGGAAGAATAAATCTTGGCTGGTGATTTGTTAGCATTACGAAATAGACCGAAAAGACGACCATTTTAATTATCTTACATAGTAATACTATTCATGCGTGTGTATCGTTTCAGCTAGATAATTGATAGATCGCATTGTCAATGAAAGAACCATTGGCCAATCGAATCATTCATTTAGACAGGAAGAGAGCTTTGAGATCCGACATTGTCCGACATTTATGTGAAGCATTTTGTTGGTTAGGCGACTTAAACGTCGTAACTACAGCTTTTACAAGCTGTAGCTACGGCGTTTAGGTCGCTAACCAACCATTTTTTACATGTTACTAGCCTTAATTACGTTTAAGATCGAAGTGGAACTTCCTGTCGGAGTTAAGTGGGTGGGGCCAGTGATCCTAAATCAAATCACTTCATTCGTGTTCTTCACGATGCCCGCACTTCAGAATATTCAAGCTATGGTTACTACGTTTTATCGCTCAATGACAATTTAACCTCTATACTGACGCCGAATATTTTTTTCTCAAATATTTTTCATAAACAATTTCAACTGGAAATAACATTCACTAAATCATTACAAAGAAGAGACAGTGTATATAAGAAGATTAGAACTCCAAGTAAAAAAAGAGTTACTTTAACCCTTTACCAGAAAAAAAGTTCAAACTGGTCCGAATTTAGCCCTTTCCCACACGACGAAATTCTAAACGAGTCTAAATTGAAAGATGGCGCAGACGAGAGTTTCAAGTTGGTGGACATTGAGAAATCTTTAACTTCTAAGGTAGAAAATAGTGTGGGTAATGAAGAAATTACTTGATGCATGTAATTTCTTCGTTGACCACAATGTTTTATAATTTTTTTCCCAGGGACATAAAAAGGAGAGATTTTACGGGAATGGTATAGAGAAGTTGCAGAAAACATTCCATAGTTGATTGAATTTTGAAAAAAAAAACACTTATGGGATAGAAAAGGTCTCCAAACAACGAACTGCTTTTTCTATGTTTCTGACCATAAAATATGCAAACTAATGTCTTTTGATATCTGATTCGAACTGAATCGACGGAGGTCAGTAGGCGTGGTCAGCGATCCGCCAATCAATAAACCAAATACATGCATATGATCCTATGCGTGACATTTCCAACCATTTCGCATGTACGTTACTCGCACACATTGAGCACCATTCGGGGCAATTAGAACATTCGCTAATTGTTTAAAGAAGGTTTGGGACAGTATCTATCTACAGAGTGCAGAGTGAAGACTCTGATCAGACTGTGCGGATGCACAGGCTGATCTGAGTCTTTGCTTTGTGCACTTGTGCAGTGGTTGGAAATGTCACGCATGCGCTCACATATAAGTCTATCGTTAATTTATTTGAAAGATTTTTCCTTATTCACCTATAATTTTAAGTTTTCAAGTTCCTATAAAAAGATTCGTTTACTTTGTATTCCTATGAAAGATACCAGTCTGGTATTTTTTGCCATCCTACTTTGTAAGTATAAAAGGTCACCTGACCCAGCCCATTACTTTCTGTCAAAGCTTGGTACCCGTTCTCGGCATGAATTCAGACAGAGAGACCGGCACACAGGCATTGTTAATTTCTGTACTCATCTATTATTGAAACACAGGGGCTAGAACGAGTTTTCTGATAGAGAGAAGGGCATTAATAATTCATTCGTAATCGCCAAGCTCTCAAATTATTTTCACTTATACCACTGATTACAAATGGAGGCTTACTAATAATTTATTTGTTGACAGTGCGCCTGTAAATAATTTATTAAAACGAATGTTCTATAAATAGAACCGTCGGGCTGGTTTAAGTCAGTCGGGAGACGCGATCTTGTGACGAGAGGTCGGAAGCTTTTAAGTGCTAAATATATTTTATATATATTTTTGCATTGCGCACATTTTTTTAAAAACATTCTTGTAAGGACAGTCTAATGTTTATCATCGTTGGGAACATGGTCCATTTAAAATGAATGTTATTTACTATTGTACTTCGAACTCTACAATATTGAATCTAAATTAAAAAGGATAAAAAAGAAAATGAGTGAAGAAGTTATTACCGTAAAAGTTGAACCTCCAGACGAATTCGAAACTAAACCTAGCGACGTTTATCAAAATGGACTTCATAAGGAACAAATGGACGATAGCGTGGTCCCGTCTCATTCTAATATGGATAAAAGAAACTTTACGTGTCTGTTGTGTGACCTTGTGTTCGAGAGTCGAGATGACCTTCGACGCCATCTTAAAGTGACCCACACTTCCAAGCATTATTTTACGATGCCGAATCCAGGGTTGCATCACGGGAGAATATCGGAAAGTCTTTTAAGTGGTTTTTCTTCTTATGTTAATTACCGGTACACATGCACTGTCTGCGGGGCGAAGTTCAAAGCGTTCCGAAGTTATTTGACCCATAGCATGTCTCACAGAGGAACAGGAAGTCTGCGCTCCCAGTTTGATGACGTCAGAATCGCGTCTATTCTCAATTCCGGTAAGCAACATTTACAAGACTATATTGATTCAGAGGACGGGTTACCGTCTAGTTTCACGTGTGACGAGTGTAAGACTGTATTTTCTCAAAGAGATTCTTACGCGATGCACATGATGATGCGGGCAATGAATGAATCGTGCATGTCCGGTGTGCTCGAACAACAGAAAACCGAACCGAAGAACACAGAAGAGACATCGGATAAAGCTAGCGAAAAGTCATCTGTTTCGCCACAAAGTTTAAATACGCATTCAGAAAGTAGTCCCAGCGTTTTCTCGAAAAGTTTGGAGGACGTGACTTCAAAGGTGGATCAAGACGAATACTTGAAGTCTGTTCTTGATCGAGTTTTTGTAAGAGAGAATTTAAACAGGATAAATAATGTTTCGAAAAACGGAGAAGAGTATAAACTTTGCACGTTCTGTGGAAGCTCTTTCGAGGATCAAGATTCTTTGGCAATGCACGTTATGTCCGATCATGCTGAACAAATTATCCCAAGTAAGCGAAAATCGCCCCGGATTCATGTACCTAAACCAGAGGTACCATGGCCAACAACTGCGTCATTAATGAACAGCAATCTAGCTTGTAAAATATGTGCTCAAACGTTTGTGTCACGTGATAGTCTGGCTATGCACGTGCTCGCTCATACACAAGAATTCTCAAACATCGGACACGGTATATCGGTGATGAACGATCTAAAAAGAGCACAGACATTCGATGATTACGCACAGCAAAGGAAGGCATCAAGATTGGACGATAACAATGATGTAACGCCTGCCATAGAAAAAGTAAGTGCTATAAAACAAGAGAACTTGTATTGTACTGAATGTAATATAAAATTTTATGCCGATTCCGAGTTTAATTGGCACAATGAAAATCACCACAAGAAAGACAATACTAACGCAGAGCCGCTTTGTTTAACAAAGTCATCGTCAGACCTTAAAGAGAACAATGGCACAACGGACGGAAACAAGCACCGAGTTAGGAGAAATAGTTTCTCGTGCGACGAGAATTTAAGGACAAAAAATCTTGCACCTAGGCGACCGTTGTCTACTGGAAACCTGGCAACAAGTGATCACGTAAACATTGACATCAAACAAGAAGAAAGTGCGACGGATTTGACGAAAAAGTCTCAGAAAAGTGTTATTACCCCGAACGTGAATGCATTATCAACGGCAGAACAGCGTATTATATATTCTGTATTCGGTAAAGACTTGAGACTAACCCCACCCACTCAATTAGACACTGGGGACACAGGTAACTCGGAGGAAAAGAAACAGAGAATCGTAAAACCACAAAGGTTAGAAAATAAAGTTCGACCCCAAACCTCAAAATCTCCACTCAACCTTAGTTTCAGACATTCTCAGTCCAATACTTCCGGTTTAAGCGGGTATCCAAATGGAGACAAAGATGGCCGCTCTCTACCGACATCATTTCCGAAAGACGCGGCCATGTGTAGATTTTGCGATATTGTTTTTTTGAACAAAGCTATATACTATTTACACATGGGTTTACACAATGTTAACAACCCATGGCAATGTAATGTATGTGGTAAAGTATGTGCTGACGCAGTTGATTTCGCTGCCCACGTGATACACATGTGACGTCATTGTATCAGCTGTCTTGACTTTACTAGTTTTATTGCTTAGTTTTGTTTCCTTTTCTGGTTATTATTTTATAAGCAATCTTGTTTTGTTTAACTCGATGAATACAATGAAAAAAAAAAGAAAAAAAAAAGGGAGCTGAAGTTATCTTATTTATTTTTATTGTCAGTCTTCTCGAAAAAATATTTACAAGATGAAACAAAAAAATCATGGCGGATTCACACGTAAGTGTGGTAAGGTTTTCGTTTCATACCTCCATGAAAAAAATATTCTCATCATTTCTCATAATTTTGGTACCTATTTGATGGAACTATTTTGTGCGGAAGCGTACGAAATAACTGCGTGCTCAAATTTTGTTCAATGAGTTATAATAATCTTTTGGCTAATTAGAGCGCTCGTTTTTGATAGACGAAACTAAAAATTAAATTATGAAAAAATGAAATACGATCGCCAAGCCCGGTTATCTCAATCGGTAGCGCCCTGTGTTATCAATCCTGTGTTTAAGACTTCGAACCGGCTCATCGAACGATCCAAACGATTTTTTCTAAAGTCGTCGCGCCATGCATCAATTTACTTTTATTAACATATATTCCCACACAATTACGCTTGTTAACGCCCCACGAAAAAGAAGAGGAAGAGAAGAAAAAATCACAAACAACAACAACAACAACAACAAACTTTGGAAAACATGGAAAGCGAAAATATTGCTTGTCACTAGCAATTTCTTTATTTTCCACAATGTTATCTACCGAGAAAGATGAAAAAATCTAAAATTTCATTAAGTGTAAATTTTTGTCTGCAATTTCTTTCAATTTGGACCATTCTTAAACTCTATAGTGTGGTAAAGGGTTAAAAGGCGAATGATGTAGTACGCCTAAATCTGATAGAATGTATTGGCTGTGCTGGAGTGAGGAATGACGGGAAGCTATGGTTAGGTGAACCAGCCGCCGGGATTTGAATAAAATTCTGTTGAAAGTGACGTTTAGCTTCATCAATCAATCATTCAATCAATCATTCGTTCGATCGAATCGAGTCGAATCAAATCGAATCGAATCAAACCAAATCAAATCAAGGTAAGTCAGGGTAAGTCAGGTCAAGTCAGATCAAGCCAAGCCAAGTCAAATCAAATCAAATCAAATCAAATCAAATCAAATCAAATCAAATCAAATCAAATCAAATCAAATCAAATCAAATCAAATCAAATCAAAGCGAATCGAATCGAATCGATTCAAATCAAATCAAATCAAATCAAATCAAATCAAATCTAATGAGCAAAGTCACGGAACCACTAACGAAATATTCAGTGAACACTTACAAATAAGCAAAAAAGTAGTGAAAATAACCTGTCTGTTCAACGGTTATATTTCAAAGAATTAAAATTAATTGGAAGTACACGTAATTTAAAAGCATACACAAAGTAGAAATATACCCTTGCAATTTGAAAAGAAAAGTTTATTAAAGCTGAAAATGTTAAAACTCTCATTATCTTAGAAAATAAGTAAATGAATAATATCTTGAACTTCGAAAATCTGTTGAAGATCAGCGTTGATGATTTCGCCTCTCCAATGCCCCCTTTATATACACGTATATTTGTATACTTCTTTACATACTGATATTTCACGTGAAACGTATAACCGTTGAATTCGTACAAACTAACGTCATCGTGATGTCATCAGGAGTTATTTTCGCTGGCCGGTTATTGATTCTGTAAAGTGTCGTAAGATTTATTATAAGTATAGACACTTCCTACCACTTGATGTGGCATAATTCAGGACGTTAGTTGTTTTGCTTGTCCCCTTGTCACTTTGTTATCTTCTGTTGAACTTTGGTAATATACATACGAGGTCATGCGGTATCGCCAACCGAATGCCGTGATTTCTACAAATTAGCATGAAGTCAATATCTGTCTAATACATTATTATATGTTCCTTTGGGGGTATTTGTAAACAATTGTTGTTTTTTTTTCCTATCTAGGTTTCAGAAACATCGACACCCTCCCTTTTAAATACGTAGAAGCTATATTTCTAACATTTCCCCCAAAAGTCCTAGCTACAGATAGCTGCGAGAAGTAAAGATTTCTCCAACAACGTTTCCTAGTTTTGCTAGGGATAAGACTTTTCAGAATATTACAATGTCCTACTCGATGTTAAATAATCTACCATGCACTCAATGGTGACTTTGATGTCCTATAAGATATGCCCTGGTTGTATGTTTTCAGAGGCGCTTTCTTTTCATCGATATCATTAAGATTCTTATTTAGAATCAAATGAACTTCAATAATGAAGTGTTATTTTATTTATTTATTTATTCTTTTTCAAAAAAAAAAAAATGACTTTTATACCGAGAATTTTTAGGAAATCCATATCGGCGAAAAGATTTAGCCTCTGGTCTCTTTGAAAGGCAACAATTTTACACATTGCCAGCTGACCTGATATGAAAGCTAAATAATGTGGAAAAATTTCGAGGGTGAGTATTTCATTTTGTTTGAATTGGGTTTAATGCCACCTTTAACATTTTTAGTCATTTCGCAGAGGCTGGGGCACCTAACAATGGATCCCTGGTATATCTCACACCAGTACTACCATTACATCCATTTCTAGCCTCTAGCTCCTATATATGCCTCCTAGGTTTACGATTATTCACCCATTGGTGAGAGACATATGTCGGAAAGAATATGTGCCGCCGCCGGGGATCGAACCAATGACACCCAATAATTGAAGATTGGAAGTCGGAAGCGCTACCAACTGTGCTATGACGGCGGCTCGAGGTGGAATATAACACTATTTTTGCAGTGTGATTGATTAAACGAATCTACGTTTTTTATAAACACTCCTCGTAAAGTGACCGATACGACGAGGGCCAGTCCTTAAAGTTTGAGAATCATATAAACAATATTAAAGATAACGTATTTTAAGATAAACACACAATAAGATACAATTCCAAAGAACGCAAAGTTTCTATCATTGCCAGCCAACGCAGTTCACGCAGTCGGAAAAGGATCGATACCATTTGCATGGTCCAGAAGCCCCCTTTCTGTTTGATTCATCACCATGAAAGCACCGTTCGTTCAATCGCTCGCCTTCAACTTCGAAAACACGGGTTCGAGCCCCGGAATCACCCGACTAACAAGCTTGAACACCGATCATGGCTGTCAGTCAAAGAATCAATCGACTAATCGAAAAATTATTCAGACCAGAAGCGATAGCGCAAGGATACAGGACGAAATTGGCTGATTGGTGGCTTTTGCAGTGTAATCTGAAAGAAAATTGACGGATCGCTGGCCCCAACCAATGACCCCGCTGGCCACACCCACTGACTCCGACAGGAAGTTCTACTTCAATATTAAACGGCGTAATTGTGCAAAATTTATGACCAGTAACATGTAAAAAAAGTAACAAAATTGGTAGGCGACCTAAACGTTTGAATAAACTGTAGTAACGGCATTTAAGCTGCAAAACCAACAAAAATGTTTTACATAAATTTCGGCCAATTTCGGAGATCAAAGTTCACTTCCTGTCTAGATGAAAGATTTGATTGATTCTTTGATTAAAAGCGGGATTGGCCAATTATTGAAACGCGAGCGAGTATCAAAATAATCCATTATATATATTTAACAATTATCATGACACATGTATTCACATAGAAGGGTAGAAAATCGCAAAGTTAACGATATTGTTTCTTAAAATAAATTCTCTCATTTTTTTATGCTTACACTTTCATTTCCATTCCAGACAAGTAAAAAAAGACATGTCTTTATTTACCAATCTCTGGCCCCGCGAATTTACTCCCTAGGCCACGCCAATTAACTCCGATAGGAAGTTCTGATTCGATTTTAACGGCGTTATTATGCAAAACTTATGGTCAGTAGTATGTAACAAAATAGTAAAATGGTTGGTTAGGGACCTAAACGTCGTAACTACAGATTGAATAAGCTGTAGTTACGATGTTTAAGTCGCAAAAACCAACAATAAAGGTTAACGAAATGGCGGCCAATGTTTGGAGTTGAAAAGCCCAGGTCCAGGCTGAATAAATCATTTGATTGGTCGGTTGATTCCTCGGTTGGCAGCCGCGATTGGTCAATTGACAAGTTAAGAAGTGTAGTTTAGAAATTCTGTAGTTCCACACCACACCATAAATGTCCGTCAATGTTGGAGTTGAAAGTTCATTTGCCGTCTAAATAAGCGATTCGATTAACCGAACTATTCTTTGATTGGCAAGCGCGCTTTAACAGTCTTGTACCCACGAAGCTTTTTTTGTCCGTTTTTTTAGCATTATTTATTTTTTCACATCATTTGAGATAGTAAACCCATAATTTACAGATCGCTGGCCCCGCCTACTACCTCCGCTAGCCACACCCACTGATCCCATTGATTTTCAAAATTAAAGATACGTAGCTATGGAAAATATTGTTGCGAAAAAGAGAAATTACCTTTGACAAGCTATTTCTCCTGTTTTCACAAAATGTCAGACGCTAATTGAATTTTCATCTGGAACTTCATTCAAATTTTGTCGTCTTAGAATCGCTTTTTATTTTGTTTTTGAAATACCGATTGTGTTTGATATTTTCATGATACGACTTCTTTTTCTTTTGTAGTTTGTTGTTGTTGTATTGCCTTTATTTTAAAGAAAAAAAAAGTTTCAATGAAGAGTGTAGCTTTAAAAACAAACAAACAAAACAACAGCAACAACAACAAAAAAAAAAACCCCAAAGGGAACTAGGTTTTTAGTTTCATACCTCTAAAAAAAAATAAAAAATGAAACCTAAACTTTTAATTTCTTATATTCTAATACTTTTAACGGTTATGCCATAAATAGACAGCAAAACAGCAAATATATGACAAATTTGAGATAAATCTTTATTGTGTTTACAAGCATACAAAATAATTCTTTACTCATCTTTTTCGTGAAGGCAAGGAACTACCCCCCCCCCCCCCCAACAAATCAGAACGCGGGAATTTCAATAGACGAAACTAAAATCAAATCATTAGTTGATAATTCAATTGTTAGTTTCGTCTATCAAAAACAAGCGATCTGATTGGTCGAAAAATTTATTTCATACCTCCACGAACAAAATTTTGAGTACGCACCCATTTTGAATGCTTCCGCACAAAATAGTTCACTACAAAAAGGTATCAAAATTTGTTAAGTTGTTGCATTTTTCGCTCGATGCTATTAAATTATGAGAAATGAAGAGAAATATTCATACAGTGTGATTAGGTTTTTCGGTTCATACCTCCATGAAAACAAAAAATATTCTCTTCATCTCTTAATTGAATCTATTCTGAATAGGTCTAATTGATATTTTAAATGTACGTGTCAGGTCTTCAATTTTGTATTTTATTTAAATTAATGTATATAGTTTAAAAGCTCCTTCAATACTGGCTTTATCAATCAAATTTTCGCTCTTTAGTAGATTTAATTTCAAAATAGATACATTTATAAGGTTCCATTTTAGATCTGTATGATGTGATGAAGATATCGTTTCTCACTGTCTGAAAGGTGAAAACAGATTTTCGGTAAAGAATTTCTTCGAACGATCTCTTAACCAATTACCAGGAGACAAAATTTTAGACTGGTCCAAATTGGAAGGAGTTGTAGACTATAACTCGAAGTTTGTGAACTTATGATTTTCTTCTCCATTTTTGGGGGATAGGAAACATTCTTTAAAATGAAATAAAATGCTTGTTACAATTAATTTCTTCATTTTATACAATGTTTTCCTAATCGTTTATCTTGAGGGCAATTTCTTCGTTTGACACAATCTTTTCCCATTTTTTTCGGGGGGGGGGGGGGGCGAAAAACGACATTGTTTCGGAAAAAGTTAATTAGAACAAATACAATACAGGCTACAATACAATGGCCAATTCGGGAACCCCGTAAAACAAATATATTTCAAAACGAGATCATTCCTAGCAAAAAATCAGTACGGTAAGTTCAAAAGGGTATAGTTATTGAAGGGATCGCTGGCCCCGCCTTCTGACCTCCGATAGAAAGTTCCCCTCCAACAGTGAACTGAGTTATTATGCAAAATGTGTTGACAGTAACATGAAACATAAAATTAGAATAATTGGTTGGCGGCCTAAACGTCGTAACTATAGCTTGAATAACTTGTAGTAACGACGTTTAAGTCACCAAACCAACATAAATGTTTTACATAAATGTCGGCCGATGTCGGAGCTCCAAAATCACTTTCGGTCTAAAAGAATGATTTGATTGGTAGATTGATTCTCTGATTGACAGCGTGGATCCTTTAATCAGGATGAAATAGCTAATTTCAGGAAAAAATCTAGCAGCAGCGAATAAAATAGACTCCTTCAATCTGCGACACCCGAGCAGTCATATATTGCCAACTTTAGCACTTTCAACATTGTACCTTTTCGGGAGACAGTTTGCGGTATCATCGTTGTGCGGCCAAAACCTCGTAACTACAGCTTTTTAAAGCTGTAGTAACGAGGTTTTAGCCGCCCAGCGACAAAATCAAGTACTTGAAAAAAAAGACGGCCTTTGTGCTGACAAGCACAAAATATGTTTGATAGTACAGCATTTTGGCCTTTTATACTATCTTTCTGTTATCATATCAGGGACGTTTGGGTCCATACACTGTGCCTTCTGTCGTTGTTCAACTACACCCTGACTGAAATATTGTTAAAAGTGGCGTTTAACCCAATTCAATCAATCAATCAACTTCACCTTTTCCCGTTTTTTGAAATTTTAGAACAGTTGAAATTGAAACAGGTTGTGGACAAAAGCGAAAATTGAATGCAATTCGAAATGAAATCATCCCATGTTGTGGAAAATATTGTGGTAAAAGGAGAAATTGCTTGTTACAAGCAATTTCTTCTTTTTCCACAATGTTTTCTCAAGTATGAAATCACAAAAGACGTAAAATCCCGGGATAATACAGGAAAGGGTTAAACATTTTCCGCTCGAGCCACCGACTCCTCACTCATATTAGCCGTATTCCTTTACCTTCGTGAGACTATGCCAAAGCCCACCCAAAAGATTGTTTGTTTTGATTTTATTTTACCAAGAGTTTTACAAGAAAAGAAGCAATACAACATTAACTAGCATTACATGTGAAGAAAACAAACATGTTACGTCTTTGGACGACAAAGGCACTGCAAATATAGCGTTTTCAAGCTAAACGTGCGGAGCATCAGAACCCCATCAGCACAAAAGAAATACAAATACATGCACAAACACACACACACACATAACCTCACAGATGCAAATCCATATAAAAATACACACCAACATACATACAAACAAAAAGACAGGCCCACACAGACGCACGCACACAATTTCACACAAACAAGCACACATACAGATAGAAACACACATACATACAAACACACACACAAATACAAACAGTCCCCATAAGCTGCAGTTGCCATTTTTGATAGCCGAAAGCTGTAAGTTTATATTATTAACTTGATATTACATACGAAGAAACAGAAAAACAGAAAAAGGTATTCAGTTTTGTTTCCCGCTCCAACAGACAGACTGCGCGCATGAATATTTTATTGCGAGGATTTATAATGTAAATAAATGGACGCGGGGAACCGTTCTTTTCCGTCGTTGTTACGTCATTAACAATTCATAGGCCTTGAATGTTGATTAGTTCATTAGGGGCTTCGCTTATTCAATTGCGAAGTTCAGCAATGACAAATTATTTGGTCGCGTTTTCTCTTGTATTTTTTCTCTCCCTGACATTATGAGCAAAATCATTCGCTTTTTCCTCGTAAAATGGTAAACTACTCGCCAAAGGAGAAGACAGACGATTGGAAAGACAAGCAGGCAGTTGGCCTAATTTATTCTGTTAGAGGTAAATGCATGTCACAAAAGTAACTTTTGTCCCGAGTTTAAATTTTTGTGTTGACAGTCGGTGGTGCGGAATTGACCAATCGCTGGCCCCGCCTACTTGCTTCGTAAGCCCCGCCCATTGACTCCGACAGGATGTCCCACTTCGGTTTTTAAATTCATAGCTATTAGCAAGTAATAAAAAAGTTGAATGGTTGTTTGGCGACCCTAAACGTCGTAACTACAGCTTATTCAAGCTGTAGTTACGACGTGTAGGTCGCACACCAACAAAATAGGTTAACAAAAATGGCGACCAATGCGAAGTTAATTCAGGTCTCGCCGAATCATTCCATTGGTCGACTTTTTATTTGATTGACAGCAGCGATTGATCAATTCATATGCCCTTCTTGTGCGACATGCACTCTTCTATTTTCTGACAGGTACATTTTTCAATGCCGTTTGTCCGGGTACAAGTAAATTGGAATGGTAATTCTCATTTTTATATATTTCTTAAAATCTGTCTCTTCACTCATAGCTTATTTGTCCGGGGACAAGTGGGGAAAATCTGTATTTCTACACTTCAACGATAGTAAATAAAGTTGTACGATATTTTGAAAAGGAAACGAGTCATCGGAAATTTTTAAGATTTAGCCATAAATACTAAAAAGAATGCTCAAGATAATCAGATAATGATAGAGTAGATAGGAGTTTCAATTGTTTGTATCCATGTCAATGAAGACGGTATGAATTTCTATTTACATGTAGAGTGCAATCCTCTTAATTGCAACCCTGATAATAGCAATTCACTGCTTAATCGCAACTGAGTTTATGCACAAACATTATAGAAATGAAGAACAAACAGCACCATTTTATAGCAATATCTGGTTAATTGCAACACCAGTGCTGACAAATTAGTATTGAAATGAACGAGGTTTTTCTCTATTTGCATTTGATTTGTTTATTTGAATGGGGTTTTACGCCACTTTAACTGTATTTCAGTCACGGCAGCTTGAGCACCAAACCATTGGTTCCTGATATTCCTCAATTGTATTTGAAACATAAGTTGACTATCAATTTGAAATCGATCTGCAAAGCTTTAAAAAGAGATTAGAATGACAATTTTGTGTTAACATTATTTTCATTTCCTCCAACGACACATTTATCCTATACAATTTAATACTAAGTTTTAAATGAGAAAAATATTCAATACAAAAATTTCTACATTCTAAATGGGTGAAGATTTAATTTCATACCTCCATGAAAAAAGAAATTACACACGAAACTATTTTGCATGCTTGCGCACGAAATAATTCCATAGAAAACTGTCCTAAACTATTTTTGTTTGTTAGAATGCTTTCTTTTTATATCATTTTGATATTAATTCATGATAAATGAAACTTTTTATTTGAGGTATCAAACGAAAAAACACCCTTACCTCAATGAAAACAAAACAAGAATTTAAGTTGTCCACCTGTACCTGATGAGTAAGACATGATTTTCTACTTGTCCGGAATTAATATGAACTTGTTTACGTAAAAGTGAAGAGATAAATTTTAAAACGTTATTGATAACGCAGAAAATTCTGGTACCCAGCTTTTTCTTCATTAACCACAATATTTTCTGCCCTTCAATATAAATATCATAATTTTCCAATACAGAGTGAGTTGAGATCTATTTTGTACCATTCCAAGATTTGGTCCTGGTTCTCTTAAATAAGCTGTAGTTACGACGATTAGGCCACCAAACCAACAAAAAACGTTTTAAAAAATGGCGACCAGTGTCGGGGTTCAAAACTCATTTCTGGTCCCCATAAATGATTTCATTGGTGGACTGGTTATTTGATTGACATTCGCTATTGGTCAAATGTAACAAGCCATTTTTCTGCTTTTCTCACGATATTTTGGTGCTTGTTTTCTCACTCAAATTTGAATCCTCATGTGGACCTTCATTAAATATTGACCGGTCTAAAATTTTGTCGTCTTGTATTCCCTCTGTTTCCCTCTACATTCCCAAATCTCGGTCGTATATCAAAGGATTATTTAAGATGTGTTATGAAATCGTGAATAATGTAAGGAATGAATGTTCTATATTATATATATTTGCGCGGAAGCAAAAAATTAAAACTTAATCACCATGTATGAACTTGCAAATGGTTTTCCCACATACCTTCATTACCAGACAGCAAAATTTTGGACTAGTCCAAATTGAAAGGAGTTGCAGACGCAAATTGACAGTTCATGAAATTTTAGAATTTTTTTTCAAATTTCTGGATTAAGAAATTGTTTTCCAAATTGTTTTTCATGAGGGAGGTCAAAAAGCGTCATTATGCGGGAATGGGTAAAAATGTCCCGTAACAATAGAATAAAGCCACGATGATTAGTCCCCCGTAGAAAGAACACGATTAAGTTCCATGCTCAGGATTGACCAATCGCGACTGTCAATCAAGCTGTAGTACCGACGTTTAGATCGCTAGCCAACCATACTAATTTTTGTTACATGTTACCGGCCATAAATTTTGCAAAATAAAGCAGTTTTACATCGAAGTTGAAATTCCTCTTCGAGTCAGTGGGCATGTCCAAGAGAGTCGATGGGCGGGGTAGCGGAGTTGGAGGGCGCGGCCAGCGGAGTCGGAAGGCGGGGCTACCGATCCATCTATTATTGTTCGTGAAAGCATAAGAAACACATTCGGTCAAATTTGACCTAACTTATTGCAAATCGTCGTGGCCTATCGAAATTCAGACCATCTGCAAAACCTATATAAATTGGACTGAAATAGCCGAGTGATGTTTCGAATTGGTTAGGGGTTAAACGTCTCCTACTAGTGTGACGGAGTGTCTCCACAGTTTAAATGACGGATCGCTTACCCCACCCACTGGTCTCTCACATGTACTGACGAGTCGCAACTGTAAATCAAGGAATATATCGTCAAATCAAGTCATTCATTCAGGCCGGAGTTAAGATTTGAACCCGGACATTGGCCGCTATTTGTGTGAAATATTTAATTTGGTTTAGCACCTTAAACGTCCTAACTACAGCTTATTCCAGCCAAACCAACTATTCTACTATTTCATTACATGCTACTGGCTATAAATTTTGCAAATTACGCCTTTTAAAATCGAAGCGGGACTTCCTATTGGAGTCAAAGGGCGTGGCCAAAGGAGTAAGTTGGCAGGACCAACGATTTGTCAAATCGATGTAGATATGGAAAAGCGTCATTTTGCAAAATTTGAGGTCAGTAATACGTAACAAAAAATAGTTGGCGACCTATATGCAATATCTGCTGAGATAAGCAGTAGTTACAATGTTTATGTTGCAAAACCACAAAAAATCTTTGTCATTAACGTCGGAGTTTTAAATTTCTTCTAAAATTACACCAAATAAATGCTTTGATTGGTCAATCGTCAGTTTTATTGACAGTGGCTACCCATCAATCATTCCTGATGAATGAGTTGTACTCAATATTGAAACCGTTGGTCACTTTTTTTTCCTTCTACGAGACCCTTCCATTCGAAATCGAAGCTTTTCGTTATTTCATTGCTAGACGACGGGAATTTACTATGCATTCTAGGTAAAAATTCGAGATCGCAGCCATTGTTTAACTAATGCCCACACAGCGACGCTATCCGAAGCTCCCAAGAAAAAGAAATAGGGAAATATTGTTCAAAATGAAGAAATTGCTTGTCACTAGCTTGTCACAAGCAATTTCTTCATTTTGCACAATGTTTTCTACCCATATAGTTGAAAAAATCTAAATTTCATTAATTTTCAATTGTCGTCTGCAACCCATTTAAATTTGGACCAGAATAAATTTTTTTCGCCTGTAAGTGGGTTAGTCATTGACGGAACTTCGATGTTGACCGGCATTTATTTGAAGCCTTTTTGTTGGAATTTCGACATAAACATCGTAACTGCAACTTTTTCAAGCTGTAGTTACAACGTTTAGGTTAGGTTACCAGCCAAAAATTTTCCCCATTTTTTTCAAGTTATTTGACATAGATTTTGCAAAATAACCCTGTTTAACCCTCTCCCGTTCAAATACGGGATTTTACGTTCCTTTGATTTTATACTTGAGAAAACATTGTGGAAAAAGAAGAAATTGCTTGTAACAAGCAATTTCTCCTTTTTCCACAATATTTTCTACCACATATGATGGTTTCAATTCAAATGGCATCCAGTTGTCATTGTCGTCGCAACCTCTTTAAATTTGGACTAGTCTAAAATTTCCAAATAAAAAGGGTTAATAATTAGGACGAACTTCTTGTTGGAGCCCAGTGGGGGTGACCAGCCATGTATTAATTATATCATTTTGGACAAAGGATCTGTCAACTAACTTGAACTAATTCAACTCCAATTAGTAATTTAAAAACTTGAATAATGTAGCTTTTTCGTAATTTTAGTCCTATGTGTGTGTGTATGTGTTTGAGAGAGAGAGAGTGTGAGAGAGATATATATATAGAGAGAATGAGAGAATGAAAGAGAAAGAAAGAAAGAAAGAAAGAGAGAAAGAGAGAAAGAAAGAGAGAAAGAGAGAGAGAAAGAGAGAGAGAGAGAGAGAGAGAGAGAGAGAGAGAGAGAGAGAGAGAGGAGAAAGAGAGAGAGAGAGAGAGAGAGAGAGAGAGAGAGAGAGAGAAAGAATGGGGGTTAGGAAGAAACAACTGAACAACAACGAAAAATACAGATCACAACTTCAGGAGGAACCCCGACCGCACCTCTTTTCACAAACTTCATTATATATTAATTGCTTTTAAATAGTTGAAATACCTCGTCAATTTATAGATCAATGATATTTCACTGAATAATAGATGTGCGTTGAGCCTCCATACAACCAACGTCTTTCTACCGTATTGGGGGCATTTTAATAATTAATTGAGTTTAATTGGAGAGAGCGCAATGGTGGAAAGTTTCCATTTTTATAATGAAGGCATCTGTTTAAATTATTCAAAAAGATTTTATTGATTTTTCCAATAGTTTTAGATAGTTTTGCATTTTAGATTGGGTTATGTAAAACCATTAGATAAAAGATAGTGCCGTGCTGGGGTTCCCTTAAGAATCGCACGATTTCTAGATGTCGCATATTAAAGCAGGTTTTTTGCGTTTTAGATAAATATTTAGTAGAGATTTTCGTGTGTGTTTTTAATTTGTTAGTATTTAGGTAAATGGTTTTAATTTTAGGAGACAAAGCTATCTAATCGCACATCGAACTTCGAGTAATAGTTTTTAAAATTTTATAGGGAATCATTTCCCCCAGTGCCTGATAGAGTTTAAACTCTTAGCTAAGCTGCCTTAACCCATCCTCGTTCACCCATCACCACTCAATGCCGCTTTTTACGTCCCTCGAGAAAATAGCTTTGACAAACATTGTGGACAATGAAGAAATTACTTGTAACAAGCAATTTCTTCATTGTCCACACTGCACACTGATCATCTCCCATATGAACAACACGAATTTTAAAATTCCGTGAATTTGTTATTGTCGTGCTTAGTTTCTTTCAAATATGACCAGTCTAAAATTTTGTCGCATGGTAATGGATTAACCCAAAAAGAATATCACTACGACAACTTCTTCATTGTTTACCCCCTTGGTAACTAACGTTACATTATGTTGTACAAATAAACTTATTTTTTTTATGCAAGATACGAAGTTTTTAAGCAGGCGGAAAATCAAACCATTTATAAGCATATTTCTGCTAAAATATTAAACGTTTAGATCTAATTCCTACAAATATGCTGTAGTTACTAGGTTTTTGGTATAACACTCACGAATTGTTTTAGATAATCTATAGACACTGGGCATATGATTCGTTGCTGTGCGTGCAAAATGTCGTCGTTGCAGCTTGAAAAACAGCTGTACTTACGATATTTGGACGACTAACGACGATATAACATTTCCCCAAAACAATGGGCCTAATACTAGCCGTATCATTTTTGTGTGTTTTTAGCTAGCAAAGCGTCAGCTTTGATAGCTTATGTTAACAGAAAAATTTTGAGGTCGTCTCAGAGTTCAACGAGTACAAACTGCCACTGGAGGCTTAAACAGTAAATCCATTGAACGCCTACACCATAAAAAGTAGTTCTTGTGTATTTTAAGAATATTACAAACTCTATTTAAATTGTAGTGACCGTTGTCAAAAGCATGCTATCTGACCCATTCCCACTCAATTCCGCTTTTTAAGCATCTCTAAAAAAGCTTTGGAAAACATTGTGGACAATGAAGAAATTGCTTGTAACAAGCAATTTCTTCAATGTCCGCAATGTTTTCTATCCAACAAGGGAAAGATTTTCTTAATCCAACCATGCTTTGGTAGCTTACAGTACTTTCAGTACTTTGATTTAAAGACATAATCTGACGTATCGCTGGCTCTGATCTCCGACATTGCAGTTCGACTTGGATAAGCCGCGGCCATAGTGCAGTGAAAGAGCGTAGGGATCCTAGTCATGGTGTCCCGGGTTCGATCCCTGGCCGCGGCGAATATCCTTTCCGACATTTGAAACCGAGCAATGGTTGTATAATCGTTAATCTAAGTGGGATGAGCAGCTGGAGGCTGGTGGTAGTGCTGGTGTGAGTTACCAGGAATCAGTGGTTAGGTACTCCAGCCGCCGCAATATGACTGAAATACTGTTAAAAATGGCGTTAAACTTGATTTAATCAATCAAAACGACTTGAGTAATGAACGGCATATTTCTGTAAAGAGTGAAGGCATAAATTTAAAGGCAAATCCTTGGTTTGCGATCTAAACGCCGTAACTACAGCTTTATTAAGCGATAGAAATGCATAACATAAATATCAAAATGCAAAGTTCACTTGCAGTTTAAATGGAAAAAAAAATAAAAATAAAAATAATAATAATAAATAAAAAAAATCAACACCAAAATTGGCCGCCAATTTTACCCACCTTTATCGTTGGTTTGGTGACTTAAAAGTAGTAACTACAGCTTTTCAGGCTGTAGTTACGAAGTTTAGGTCGCCAACCAATCATTTTACTTTTTTGTTACACGCTACTGGCCATAAATGTTGCAAATAATGACCTTAAAAAAATCGAAGCGCGGAACTTCCTGTTGGAGTCAATGGATGGGGCCTGTGGAGTTAGTGGGCGGGGCCAGCGATTGGTCAGTTTAAGTAATCTTTCATGATACCAAATTAACGGATCGCAGACCACACTTACTGACCTCCTACAAGATATTTTGACTAAGATTTCAAACGGCGCAAGTTTGCATAACTCACATAAATTGAACAATCGCTGGCCCCTGTGGCCACATCCACTGACTCCAACATAGATTGGCTATATAAACGTCGTATCTACATCCTAAATATTCTGTAGTTACGAAGTTTAAGTCGCCAAAAAACAAAAATGTTTCACACAAATCGTGGCAAATTTCGGAGTTTTATTCTCAATTTCGGGCTGAATGAATAATTTCATTGGTCGCTATATCCCTTGACTGACAGCCGCTATTGGTTAATTCCTACGGGACTGTTATTTGCAACCAAAATCTTTGTAACCTCAGCTTGAATATAAGTTGCCCCCCCCCCTGTAAATGTCGGAGGTCAATACTTTACTGCCGGTGCAAATGAATGGTTTGATTGAACGGTCCTTAATCTTTATATACATTTTGTATGTTTGTTTCGTTTAGTCATTTTGATTGATACTTATTATCGGCGGAATGAAAATTGCAGACGAAAAATAGATTAAAACTTTCTATTTGAACTGAGTGAAGAAATTAACATATTGGGAAAAGAAACATTTTTGTTAAAAGCATATTTTTTTTTCTTTTACACCATGGTTCCTAGCTGCGATATGTTGAACCAATAATTTAATTTTTAGTTTCGTCTATCAAAAACGAGCGTTCTAATTGGTCGAAAAAATTTATTCATAACTCCATGAACAAAATTTTGAGCACGCAGCGATTTCGTATGCTTCCGAACAAAATAGTCCTATACAAAAAGGTATCAGAATTTGTATATTTTTTTTTTCGCTCGATGCTATTAAATTATAAGAAAAGGAAGAGATTTTTTTTTGTATTCATGGAGGTATGAACCGAAAAACCTAATCATACAATGTATGAATCCGCTTCGCATATTCATACAGTGTGATCAGGTACCTCCATGAAACTTAAATGAAACCCTGCCAGTTTACTGTACATTGCAGAAATGAATCACCCGAAATCAGCGATGACGTCATCAATTCCAAATGACGTAATATAATTTCATTTCATTTCATAATGGCGTCTGAAAACACAAATATCGAAGTTAATGAAGGCAATCAAAACAAAGAGGAAGATGAAGAAGTAGAAAGTGAGAAATCAAACAATGCAACCGTTCCTGGTACGAAAGTAGCACCAGAAACAGTTTTACTAGAAGGCTTACTTGCTGGGAAAAAAGAAATTCGGGACGAAGAAAGAATTGAAGAATATTTGAAGCTTCGGAATCAGCATGAAAACAATGTTGATAATCTGTCTTTCGAAACAGACAGTGACGACGGGCTGTGTCTGTTGACACCCAAGCCACAAGAAACGAAACCAAAGGTACTGCTAAACACAATTATCACGTTTTGAGACTAAATGATCATTTTGAATGTTGTTTCTTACAAAATTGGAAAAGGGACGTCTTTCCCGTTTCTTGTAGATAATTGTTTTGTGTTGTTTATTTTGGTAAAAAAAAAAAAAAAAAAAAAGACTCCTATTACAAGGATTTGGTGCTCTTTACGGATAATACGCACTCGCGTAATTCAATATATTTTCTGAAAGTTTACTTATAAATATTGTCAAAACTCAATTATCATGCATACTGGTATCTATGTTATCGTGCATGGCCCCTAAGGAGCCCCAGTAAACTTTGGTGACCTTATTTTTTCACAGGATGTTTAGTTTTTGGGGCCCGTAACTGTTGCTGTGAGAAACACCCATACCATACAGCACACTTAACTTAAACCCAAGGAGATGCAAAATTGACCCCCAAACAATACATTTCACAAAATAGGGGACAGGGGATAAATTTAACATGAGTTTTCATAACTCTAAACTAAAACTTACATCAAATAAATCTTCTAGATTAATTGTTTAAAAGAAAAGATGGATGACAAAAATTGAAATAATAAATTTGCTTCTGTTTGTTTGTCATAGACACTCTCTTTTGTAAGATGCATGATAACTGTAGTAGCAATCCAAAATTTCTAAAGGGTCAACAAGGCAACTTTCAACATAAATTTCACGCAGAAGTTTAGAATAGAACTGAAAAAAAAACTTTACTAAAAGATAAATTAAATGTATGTAAAATATATAAAAACTATTTCATCAGATAAAAACATTTTTTGATTGGTCCTGAACCCAGGGTTCCTTACATGCACGGTAAATGAGGTGAAGAGTATATATCTTGGGTGGGTGACCAAAACATCATAATTACAGATTAATCAAGCTGTAGTGTCGACGTTTCGGCTACTCAATATTGTTTTTAAACTCAAGATGCTCTCTCACCCGCACGAGCTTGTGGTGTGTCATACATAATTTCAAGCCCATGATTTGACTCTTGCGTTTCAGATATAATCTCTGTATCATTTTGCTTAGTAAGAAATGATGGATCTTGATGGCAGTCTAAGCATCTATCGACCAATCAAAGTACTCATTTAGACCGGAGATAAACTTTAAACTCAGACGTTGAATTTGACCGACATTTATGAGAAACATTTATGCTAGTTTTGGCAATTAAAACAAGGAAACTACAGCTTATTTGATAAGTAGTAACGACGTTTAGGTCGCCAACCAACCGTTTTATTGTTTGTTACATGTTATTGGCCATATATTTTAAAAAAGCCACCGTTTATTATCAAAGTGAAACTTCCTGTCGGGGAGCAGTGGGCGTGGCCAACGATCCGTTAATTTAGTGGTTATGATTGACCAATAGCTTGCTCCGCTCACTTTCTTTTTGGCCCCGCCCATTTACTCCGACTGGAAGTTCATATTCGATTCTAAATGGCATTATTTTGCAAATTTAATGGCCAGCAGCATTTAACAAAAAATAAAAAGGTTGGTTGGCGACCTCAACGTCGTAACTACAGCTTGAATAAGCTGTAGTTACGACGTTTGATTCTCCAAATCAACAAAAATGTTTCACAAAAACGGCGGCCGAGGTCTGAGTTCACAGTACAATTCCTGGCTGAATGAATGATTTGATTGGTTGATAGATTCCTGGACTGACAGCCGCGTTGGACGAATTACGACTTAGATCGAAAGTTGCCAATCCCTAAAAGTTACACACATATTGAGAGTCTGTTTGCTTTTGCTGTCGTTTTTAGCTTCACATTTGTGATCGCTTGATTACAATATTTCGATGTCTTTCATAGCTACCAATTCTTATTCAGGATGAGAAGTCAGACAAAGAAGATATAAATGAAGAAGAGACCGGATTTGTCGAAGAGGTAGTTAAACCCTTTCCCACAAAATCACTTTTTTTGGGCCTCTCAAGAAAATCAACTGAAAAACGTTGTAAAAATGAAGAAAGTGCTTGTTACAAGCAATTTCTTCATTATCCAGAATGTTTTCTTACCCAAAATACCAAGATTTAAAAAATTCCATTCTCTAAAATATTGTCATCTGCAACTTCCTTTCGACTTTCAAAACCGGAGGTCATTTTGCCGTATGGTTTGGTTTAAACCTAATTATTTTACATCGATTGGGAAATAAGTTCTTTAATCTTAGATTAATCCCTCTCGATTCTGCCGTATTATGGCTTCTTTAAAAGAAGATAAAGAAGGTTGTCCAAGCAATTTTTTGGGTCATTACCTAAAAACATGAGGTTCCAGATTCAAAGAAACAGAGGAGGATCGAAAACCCGATTAAAGGTCTATAAAATTATCGTAAAACGTAGCTGCGATAACGTAGCCCTCTTTCTGATAATACGTAGGCTCCCCAACATATTATAAAAAGGGGGCTACGTTATCGCTGCTCGCAGCTAAGTGAAATGTTACTTTTACTGCGTGGAACTTCATAAATGAGGGATCGCCGTTTTCAATAAAAAAATTCGATTGACAAATCAAATCATTAACTTGGAACGAAGTAAACTTTGAGCTTCGATATTTACGTGAAGCAATTCTGCTGGTTTGTTCATTGAAATGTCGAAACTACAGCTTATTAAAGCTGTAATTACAACGTTTAGTTCCGAAACCAACCATTTTATCATATTTTCTTTTATTCAGGTTACCGCCATAATTTTGGGCTGAATGAATAATTTCATTGGTCGATATATCCCTTGACTGACAGCCGCGATTGGTTAATTCCTACGGCACCGTTATTTGCAACCAATAGCTTTGTAACCTCAGCTTGAATATAAGTTCCCACCCCCCTCCCCCCGAATAAAACGCAACAATTATGTAAGTGTTGGAGGTCATTACTTTACTGCCGGTGCAAATGAATGGTTTGATTGATCGATCCGTATTTTTTTATATACATTTTGTAGGTTTGTTTCGTTTACTTATTTTGATTGATACTTATTATCGGCGGAATGAAAATTGCAGACGTAAAATAGATTAAATCTTTTATTTGGACTGAGTGAAGAAATTAACCATTTTATCATATTTTCTTTTATTCAGGTTACCGCCATAATTTTTACAAAATAACACCGTTGGCCATCTAAGTCAAACTTCCTGTCGGAGGTCGGAGGGCGTGACTAGAGATCCGTTTTTAAAAAATAAACAAATTGTTTTTGACACCTTACCGACCATTTAGTATTTCCGAAAAAAAAATAAAAAAATAGAGAAAAAAAAAAAAAAAAAATAGAAAGACAATAGGACGAATAAATCAATAAATATCTGTACTTGACCTCGTTTACTTCTCTTCTTTCTAAAGTATATCTGTCAATCTAGAGGTCCAGGATTCGATCCCCGACGGCGGCACTCAACCTTTCCGACTATGTGTCTCCCACCAATGGGTCGATAATCGTAGACCTATGTGGGATAGCAGCTGAAGGCTAGGAAAGGATGTGATGGCGGTACTGGTGTGACAAATACCAGGAAGTCATTGTTAGATGCTCCAGCCGCCGCGATATTACTGAAAGATTGTTGAAAGCGGCGTAAAACCCCATTCAAACAAACAAATCTAAAGTATATCGGTCGCTTAGTGCAAAAACATCATAAGTGTCTATACAAAGTATAAACACTTATGATCTTTTCACACTAAGCCAACGATATACTGCTTAAAAATTAGTAAAATTTTCCAGTTCACTGATCTAAGAAACGTTGAGGATAGTTCATATACGGATTCTCCGGGAGTGTTCAGCCAGGAGGAACTCCCGTCGGGAAATGAGGATGATGATACGGATTATACGGTTGCAGCGGCGGATGATCGCATCTCTAATATAGAAGAGGAATATATCCAGGTATTAAGTTTCTTTGATTTACATTTTTGAGAGGTCATGAATGAAGGGGTCATCTGGGTAAAGCGAAAGCATATTGACTCCGGTCTGATTGCACAAACTGCGCAGGTAGACATAAGATTATAAACTTTTGCTTTTGGGTGTCAGATTTATAACTTCTATTATGATCAATCCCCCATTAATACGTCATCTGTTGTAATACCAGTCCTGCTTTGCATGTTCGCAATCCCTTTTATTTATGGTCGCTAGCGCAGCACAAGTTGATATGAGCGACGCCTCCGGAAGACTGTTAGTTGTTACGGGGGATATAGGACGAAACTACTGACAGCTCCGTCTGGTTCTTTAATGTGCTCGATGTCACACAGGGCTCCGGTTTTATGTCTCATCCGAAAGACAATTAATTTGTTAGTTGGGTCAGCTCAGGGTTCGAACCCGTGATCTTGAGGTTTGAAGTCAAGTGCTCTACCAACTGAGCTTATCGGGCTGCTTTGCACCTGATCGACCCTACCTTTATTTTAATTAAGTTAAACTTGTTTTAATAAGCGACCATACATGGACGGCATAAATACGGTCGTTTAAAAGAATGGTCGCTTAATACCCTTTTTGTGATTTATATGTAGGATCGGTTTGGCCTGATACATAAATTACTGTGGGATTCTGACTCAATTCTATGTTAATGGATCTCATTGAGACGATTCAAATGAGATCCACCAATATAGGGTTTATTATTGATCTTTTTACTATCAAAAACGTCTAGTTATGAAGAGACTTTGATTTGATGATGGTCGCCTAAAGAAAGTGCTCGCTGGATCAAGATTGATCGTATTGGATACCCGGATTAACAATTTTAAATCACGGGTCACATTCCCGGAGTGGGGTGTAGCGCAATACTGTAGTAGGTACCTACATGACTTTATGCACGTACAACAGTCTTGCTCGAAGCCTTCGATTTATCTATACTAATAGATTTTCTTTTGTTTTGTTATCGAATATAAAGAGATGCATTGATAAATTTCTAAGAAATGCTATCTTAGTCGAGAATTGGATTAATTTGAGAATTGCATCAATTTGTCTGTGCAAATTTTGATAGAACTACTGAAAAATTATGTTGGTCGAGAATCGGATTAACTTGAGAATTGCATCAATTTGTTTATAGATGCAAATTTTGATAGAACTACTGAGAAAATTCTAAGTCTTATTTGAAAAGACGTAGACTAAAATGATCTAAGCCCACGTTATTATGATTCATCTATAAAAAATTCTGCAAACCGATTGGCTTTAAATTTGTTTCAAACTTCATCGACAAAAAAATAATGCCGAACTGTTTGTATACTTACGGAGTTTCAGAACTGACAAGTTTTTTTTTTAAATGTTAAAAGAAACGCATGGATTTTTTTTTCATTAATGCATGAAACGAAATAAGTATGAAACCGCTTTGGGTTTGGGTTAGGTTTTGGTTTCACACCTCAATAAAACAAAACAAAACAACAACAACAACAAAAATATTCTGTTCTTCTCTGAAATAGTTTAAATGAATGCTGTTCGCTATAATTAACAAGGTTAACTAGCTGATAATAATTCATACATGTTTTCAATTGACTTTCAATTCCAGAGGATCTACGGTCTTGAACAAAGGCACTACGAATTAGAAGACGTGTTAGCAAGACTCGCTGCGTGTCTCGACAAGGCTTTCAACGAGAAAGAAAAAACGACAGAGGAATCTCTTGCAGAGTACACTCCTGATGAAAATAAAGCTGTAGAGAATGTGTGTGAAGAAGCAACAGAACCGGACACTTGTGATGATAAAGTCGAAGATGCAGAGATTAAAGAAAGGAGTAAAACATTTACTGAGAAGATTGGATTGGATCTGTTTGTAGAGTTTCAAGAAAAACTTAGAAACTTTGCCTCAGATTTGAATGGTATGTTCCTGTAATTCTAACCTCACTTTCACTAATGTTTTTTTATTACACTTTGTGAAAATGCCCTCCTGAGATTATGTATTGTTTTTGCAGTGAAAGGACACTTAAAAAAAGATCAGCCTGGATATGCACTTAGTCCGATTCTGCCTACCTGCTCCTGGCCTGCCTGTCCGTTGGAAGCTTCCGGCTTTTCAGACACGAATGTATGGCAACTCATGGGTTCGATCCCCGGCGGCAGCACATATCCTTTCCGACATTTGTCTCTCACTTAGAGGTGGATAATCGTTAACTTAAGTGGGATAGTAGCTGGAGGCTAGGAAAGGATACAATGGTGGTACTGGTGCGAGATATATTAGGAATACATTGTTAGCTGCTGCAGCCGATGCGATATGACTGAGAAATTATTAAAAACAGCGTTAAACCCCATTCAAATAGATAAAGTTACTTTGTATGCATAATATAGAATTTCAGTAAACAGATGTATAACGGTAAAAATAAACTTATTTATGATTGATTGCGTAAGAAGACAAAAATATGAAAATAAGATCTTCTATTGAAAGAAACCATTCACCAAGACATTTAGAAAAAAATAGATACTTTGGAAGAAACTATTTCATAGTTTATTAACCCTTTCCCGTACAAATACGGGATTTTACGTGGCTGTGATTTTATATCTTAGAAAAAATTGTGGAAAAAGAAGAAATTGCTTGTAACAAGCAATTTCTGCTTTTTCCACAATATTTATACCACATAGGATGGTTTCATTTCAAGTTGCATCAAATTTTCGTCGTCGTTTGCAACCTCTTTCAATTTGGACCAGTCTAAAATTTCCAAAACAGGAAAGGGTTAAGAAGAATAAGCTTATTTATCGAAAGACCCTTCTCCAAGACATATCGTAACCCTCGTCAAGCTGAACCCGAAATATTCCTGTTTTGGCAGAAGGCATGGACAAAGATCAGCCTGCACATATGCACAGTCTGATCTTTATCTTGACCCCCTGTTTGTCCCCTTAAAGCCAGCATTGTTTATGCATTAATTTTCAAAATGATTACCCACACAAAATTAGCGCTGTCTGTGCGTTCAATCCTTTGAATTTCAAACAATTTTGAAGAGCATCTTGTTCAGCATGACAGGGGTTAAGATATAAAAGACCCAACTCAGGGTATTTCCAACAATCGTCAGCCGCTTTCAAAGCGCAGTTGGTAGCGCATCAGACTCCCAAGCTTCAATTATGGGGTGCCAATGGCTCGACCCCGGCGGCGGCACATATCCATTCCAACCAACCGGTTGATAATCGTTGATAATACCAGAAACCTAATGTAAGGTGCTCCAGCCGCCGTGATATGTTAAAAGCGGCGTTAAGTTAGAACGGGGAAAAGAATCCAACAATTTCATGTGTGATTGAAGTGAAAACTTAGACTTAATATCAACACAGTTCACTTAGGTAGTTCAATGGTTGTAAAAAACAATCAAACCTAGGAGTAAGTATCTATTTACAGGGCGCACAGTGAATACTCAGATCAGACTGTGCGGTCACGCCTACTTCACCCTCTGGCCACGCCCACCGACTCCAACAGGAAGTCCCGCTTCGATTTTTAAAGGCGTTATTTTGTAAAATTTATGGCTATTAGTATGCAATAAAAATGAAAATAGTTGATTGGCGACATAGAACGTCGTAACTACAGCTTGAAAAAACTCTAGTTACGACGTTTAAGGCGCCACATCAACAAAAACGGTTAACAAAAATGGAAGCCAACGTTGGAGCCCAAAACTCATTTCTGATCTAAATGAATAATTCCTTTGGTCGGTTATTTGATTGACAGCCGCTATTGGTCAATTGCTGGAAATATCACACGCAGTCCCATACAATTTCGATTATTTACTAAAACTGAGATTGCGTATCGTCTTCGGACTAAAAAGTCGCAACTTCATTTTAACCTTTTCCTGTTTTTGGAAATTTTAGACTAGTCCAAATTGAAAGAGGTTGCAAATGAAAACGAAAATTTGATGGAATTTGAAATGAAATCATCCTTTGTAGTAGAAAATATTGTGGAAAAAGAAGAAATTGCTTGTTACAAGCAATTTCTTCTTTTTCCACAATGTTTTCTCAGATATGAAATCACAGCCACGTAAAATCCCGTTTTTGTACGGGAAAGGGTTAAATAAGCTACAGTTACGATGTTTTGGTCGCTAACGAGGATGTCTTGCTAACATTCTTGCAGGAGTCCTGAATTGTAGTGAGGCGGCCATCCGTCACGCCAGAGTTGTTCAACAGTGGGCAACCAGTGTTCAGATTATGTTTGAGCAGATCAAAGAAGAAAGGCAGAAAATACTCGTAAGTTTGGAGTTTCTGGAAAAACAGAACGAGTGAATTTGTGACCCTTCTTGAAAAAAAAAAGGATCATTTGGGAAGTGCTACAGATGAAATGAAATAAAAAATGAAATGGTTGGTTGGTGACCTTAACGCCATTACCCCAGCTGGAAAAAGCTGTAGTTACGATGTCTAAGTCGCCAAACCAACAGAAAAGCTTCACATAAATATCGAAGAAATATGGAGATCAAGTTTCACTTCTAATAATATATGATTTGATTGGTCAATTGATTTTTGATTGACAACCACGATCCGTCAATTTCCAAGATCAATTTGCCCTGGTTAACTGAAATCGTTCGAAAGTTGACGAGAACTATACGGTCAGTTTTTGATGACTAAATATAAGACATGATTTATTCACGAGTACATTAATTAGGGACGTCAAAATGTGATATATGATATTCGAGATATTGTCAGTCTCTCGTGAATTGAGTTTGGTCTGGTATTGTTATAATTCTCTTTTTTCTATTATCATAGTCATTTTCAATGATTTTTTTTCAAGCTACGCTTTCTCTTTTTCTCTCCCCCGCCCCCCCCCCCACGGTGTATCTATTCTGCTCCTATATGAAGTCAATGACCAGCTCCGACGAAAGAAATTCGTTAGCTCCCGCCAATTGACTCCAACAGGCAGTCCCGCTTCGAATTTAAACGGCATTGTATTGAAGAATTTATGGCCAGTGGTATGTGACAAAGAGGTAGTATAAATGGTTGGCTCGAAAAATCTGTAGTTACGACGTTTAAGTCGCCAACCCAACACAAAAAAATTAAAAAAAATTGTGGCCAATGTCGAATATCAAAACTAATTTCTAGTCTAAATAGATGATTTAACTGGTCGACTGGTTATTTGCTGGACAGTCGCGATTTGACAATTCCATTTGTAATGAATACAGATTGAGGATTGTTCAATGACGCAGGGACCTTGTAAGAATTTTAATCCTTTGATCCTACCATTAAACTATAGTGTCGAAGAAGGAATGACACGAAATTAGTTCCATGTGTTGATATACATTCATTTTTCCTATAGAACTATATAGACGAAAGGGAACGAAGTATTCTGGTCGTAAAGGAACAGTTCATCGCAGAGTTTCAGGAACAAGGGAGACAACTTCAACATCTCGTGGATGAAATGAATTCGTACGCCGAGCTGAGAGAAAAAGCAGATGACTACTGCAGGAAGAAATGTAAGTTAGTTGCGCATTACTTCCCTTGATATAGTATTTCTCTTTCATCGTAGGGAAGAAATGTGCAATTTCAACTACCTAGAGTAAAAACAGCCAAAAGGAAACAATGGTAATAATCATATTCTTATTTCTGACGAACAGCTTTTCTGCTTCGGTAATATTTATATTGTTTTTTTGTAACTATTTCGTCTCTCGAGATCACCATTTTTTTCGCAATAGAATTTTCTAAAATGGCAGTTGTTTCAGGGATTCTCAGAATTGAGGAAATACAGGCTTTCGTAATGATTTCATGTATTTTATCTGACACCAATTCTTAAAACAATATTTTAAAAAAAAAGCCCCCAAACCCACAAAATGCTACTTAGTCATAGCATTTAGGATTCAGAAAGTATGCTTGAGTTAAAATGTTTCATGTCGTGTATCTAGGGATTTGATTTTTTTCAGTTGAAGACGAAGGCACTGGGAAGGTACTAACTAGCAAGATAGTTGATGCAGTCATGTTAAAACGAATGGAACACGAACAAAGTATCATGTTGAGTCTGAACAAACAGTCCAAGGTGAAATTAACACATTACTACAATTTTTGCACAGTTCGAAAACCAGTCTGAATTTGTATCATTTTGGTGACGGGATAACCCATTACATGTACCAGTCTGAAAAAATTAGACTGGTCCAAATTGGGAGCGGTTGCAGACGCAAAACTGAGATTAACTGAAAAAAAAACAAACAACAATGGTCATATGAGTTTTAAAACATTGTGAAAAAAGGAGAAATTGCTTGTGACAAGCAATATTTTTCCACAATGATTTCCATTGTTGCTTTTCTTCAGCGTATAATAAAGCGGGATTGTATGGTTATGGAAAATATTTTTTTCTTTCCTCAATGTTTTCCAAAGCTTTCTCTCTCTCTTTTTTTTGTGTGGGGGGGGGTCGTGAAAAGACGGGATCGTGTGACCTGACCAATCGCTGGCCCCTCCCAATAAGTCCATTGGCCACGCCTATTGTTTCCAACAGAAGGTTGCGCTTCGACTTTTAACAGCGTTCTTTTGCAAAATGTATGGCCAGTAGCATGTACCAAAAATTGAAATGGTTGGTTGGGGACCTAAACGTCGTAACTACAGCTTGAATAAGAAACAAACAATTAAAGGTAAACAATATTGCGGCCAATGTTGGAGTTGTTAAGCTCAGGTCCGGGCTGAATAAATTATTCGATTGGTCGGTTTATTCCTTGAATGACAGACGCAATTTGTCAATTGGTTAAAAAAATCCAGACTTTTTATATCTTGAGAGGAAAATACTTTGAAAACATTTGTTCATGTGAGTCTTCAAAAAATATCACATTATATTTTTTCTTGACAAACTGTTTCAATGTCAATTAATTCTTAACATTTCTTCATTCCAGATCTCCGAATTAAAGTTATTCATAATCCACCAACAAAACTGTATTCAACAACTACAAGAACAAAATAAAGAGTTGAAGGCCATTATCGAGGGACTCATGGGCCCGGATGATATCGAGGTAAGAGGCATACTCTAATCCGTTCCCACACAGTCGTGCTTTTTACGCCCCATCGAGACTATTGTGGAAAATGACGAAATTGCTTGTGACGAATAGTTTCTTCATTATCTACCGTCGATGAAGATTTTTTTTAAAATTTCGTGAACTATAAATTGTTGTCTGTATCTTTTATGAATTGGGACTAGTTTAGATTTTTGACGTCTGTTAATGGGTTAAAGAACAATATCTCAAAGACAAACAACTATGCCAGTTGCATTGTAAGCAACAGCAACAGCAACAACACGAATTTCATCAACATAAACTTGAATTATATCAATGTATCAATTTTACTACTTACCATTGTTTTATTTGTAAGTCGTTTCGACTGGGGATAAAAAATATCAGAATTTCTTTATCAGTCCAAGTTGGAGTTCATTTGTCGATTAGTTATTTGATTGACAGCCGCACATGGTCAATAGACTTATCGCCCATGCAATGAAAACATTGATTGGCCAATCATTTTTTTCATTAACCCGTTCCAACTCAACAAAATTTTAGACTGGTCCAAATTTAAAGAAGCTGCAGACGATATTTTCAAGTTGGTGGAATTTAAATTTTCTTTGTCTTTTTGGATAGAAAACATTGTGGATAATGAAGAAATTGCTTGATACAAGCAATTTCTTCATTTTCCACAAAGTTTTCCAAAACTTTTTTCTTGAGGGGCGTAAAAAGGAGGGCTTGTGTGGGAATGGGTTAAGACTGGAAAATAATTTTGAATTGCAACACTTTTTTAAGAATTTTTGTTGGTTTGTTGGTTTGGCGACATGAACATCTTAAGCACGGCCTATTTAAGCTGTAGTGGACCTTCAGGTCGCCAACCAACTATTTAATTTTTTTGTCCCATTTATTGAACATAGGTTTAAAAAAAGAACGCAATTTTATACGTAAGTAGAACTTCCTGTCTGGCCAGCGACTCTTAGATTGTCATTTATTGATGAAATCAAACAATCCCCCCAAAATCCTAGAGAAAGCCATTTTCAACTGATCTAGCTAATTGATTCAATATTACATACCATATACAGTCTTTTCGGAAATCATTCGTGTCGTCTAAACCTGCGCAAATGATCGTCGTTGGGCGTGCTAATTGTTTTAACTACAGCTTGAATATAGCTATAGTTACGACACTTTGCACGCCCAACAACATTATGTAACGTAATGTATTTAGAAAAATGGCTTTGTAAGAACAAAAAAACACAATTTTGTATTTTCAAATAATTGGAATGATAACTCTTAGATAAATTACCTGTGCCGACTTCAAGGAACATAGATTCTTTATTGCGTAGCCACATTTTTCTTTTTAAATTTTATATTTCAAATCGCGCTGTAACACATTGTTTTGGTCACTGCAAAGGTTCAGCTAACAACAATTGCGTCTAAAAATCACAACGGTGTCGCAGCTTATGACCGGTTTGTTTAATGTTACTGACATTTTGGTCTAACTAAACTGTCTTAATTTAAAACGTAAAATGGTCGATATCTTCAGTCCTATATCTATTGTTATAATGTTTACAAAATATTGTATCCACTAAAGGTTAGTCGCACAGGACTAGCCGACAACACTTTAACATTTCAAACGAACCTAATTTGAAGAGGGTAAAATATGCTTTTTGATCTTATTGGAATTTCGTATTTTGTATTAATTTCAAATGAGAGGTATCGACATTATTTTTTAACTTTGAATTATTTCTTTGACAGGAAGAGGAGGAGCTATGTGAAACTGACCAATCAGGAACGCCGGCTAGTCTTGGTACCCCGGATCATTGCCCAGTCAAAGAGGTTCTTAGTAAACTGGATGATTCCCCGCTGTGTCTGGTATCCGACGTTCTACATTGTGACCGCGGAGAATATCTCGCGGGAACCAGCACGGACGGAGATATTGCGACGATCAAGGCCTACGATATTGGTAATACATGTAACTTTTATTTTGAAGTACATGTATATATCGATGGTTCAGTGCGAAACAGTTGAAACTGCCTATATATTTATAGGCAGTTACAACTCTTTCGCGCTGAACAATCGATATAAGGAATACTTTGTTATAGTTGTGATACAAAACCTTGTATTAGATTCTTGCAGCGTAGGGAAATTTCATATTTCACTCAACCTGCGATCTTGTGAAATGTTCAATTTTTTCTACGCGGCTGAAATTTAAACTCAAGGTTTTTTACCACTATTATAATGTTCCAAACTTATATTTTTGATAAGAAATAAATCTCATATTCTGGAGATCTGATGCATAATTTCTCCCGATAGATATCCGAGGGAAGATTTTACAATGGAAAAGTAGCGTGATATTTGTAAATGAATGAAATGCTGATGTTGTAATTGTATCTATCAATTGATTACTTGAGAACGAGCTGAACGTATGCGGTTATTTTTCAATTAATTCTGAATATCATTTACTTCTGTATGATGAAAATACCAACAAGACATCGTTTTCATCACATAATGAAAATTGATTTTTGGACTTTCACTCCTTTGATTTTTCTCACAGGTCATAACACAGACAAGATAGACGGTGGTGAGAACGTTGTGTTTGACCCCCTCTCCGTGTCCTATGTTAGACATCAATGTCGACTGGCGGAGGAGACAGAACGACAGATACACGAGGCTGAAAACATTGTGGGTACATAATCACATTCAAACCTCTTCATTTAAGTCTCTGTTTTTTTTGGTTGTTTTTTCTTTGGGTCAATTTACCTAACTTCATAAGGAAACTAAAGTCTCGTTCTGTGACTCGAATTGACCGGTCGCGGCTGTCAATCAAATAACCAGCAAGCCAATGAAATCATTCATTTAGACCAGAAATGGGATTTGATCTCCGATATTGGTCGCCATTTTTGATAACCTTTTTTGTAAGTTTGTCGACATAAGCGTCGCAAATACAGCTTATGGAAGCTGTAGTTACGACGTTCAGGTCACCAACCAACTATAGTTGGACTTCCTGTTAGAGTCAATGCGTGGTCGAGTGATTGGTCAAATTAGCCGAAGTTACGAGTTTTTTTTCCCGTCGTCGAACGACCGTAATTGCATATTACAAATCATGGCTTTATTTTCATGTCAAAAAACTCTGTTTTATAAAGATAAATTTTCAGCACTTGGAGCTGGTACAAAAAAATCTGAATTGTAAATTTGATAGCGTCACCTTTGATAGCTTAAGCTAACAGACAAATTTTTTAGGTCTTCTCAGAGTTCACTAAATACAAACTGCCACCGGCGGCTTAACCACTAAATCCATTAAATGCCTACGACATAAAAAGTAGTTCTAATGTATGCCAGGAATATTTCAAACTCTGCCTACAAGTTCATGTCCTAGCTCTCTTTACAACATCGCGTTCAAAATGAGTTTTGGTCAGAAGCACTAGCTCACTGCTTTGTATGGCCACATGAATTCATTATATTCAAATTGTAGAGGACTCCTTCAAAAGCTTGATATTTAACTCGTGTGTTACTTTAACCTTGTTTTTCAATCGCGACAACCTTTGAAAAAAAATGAAACCATGCTTTTGCCAGCTTAAAGTACTTTCAGTACTCTTTTTCTATTAAGATCCCGGACGAGATCATAACGACGGATGAGGGTGTTAAAGTCATACAAGACGGGGTAGATGCGATTAACATAGAGCCGTATTTACGTAAATTAGCAGGTAGGTTGTCTGTGAGTGGTTTTCTGCGTCCCGAACTTAGAGGGTACGTGCGTTACAGTGAAATGTGAGTTTGTTTGTATGCGTTTTAACGCCACCTTCAACAATATACCATTTATATCACGGCGGATGATGCGCCTAAACGCGCTTTCCTGTCGTTCTCTCGCTGTTACAACCACAAAAAATCAATACGAGTCGTTAAATGCTCTTTTTTCCACTTAGACACTCATTGGTGAGAAAAGAATGACATCACAGTTAACAATATCATAAAATTGACGCTCATTCCGTTCAGTTTCGTTCAAATCGCCCGTTAACCCATCCACTCTTATATCTTCCGAAACCACACACTCTAAAATGTTTAAAAACATTCTACAATTTCATTTACACCGCTCAAGAAATTCCGCGAATGTATTGGCTGACATGCATATAGAGACAACTGATTGGCCCGAGTTGATAAGCAGGGTTATGTATAGAAAACATACATGTACATACATTTTTATAAACCTGTAATTCTTATATCATTCATAATATTCAAAACGATAATTCATTCAAAACTCATTCATCCCGCTAATTCAATTCATTTACAAAATCATTTAGTTGTCAATTTTACAATATTCTCCACCTGTATGTACGACAAAACTAGAGGTATTATGTAACGATGAGGTATGTGTTGTCTTTGAAGGAGTTTTATCTTTACAATTAACCCTTGTCGTGCTGTATAAATTACCTTACTGAATTGCTGTCAAATCAAAGGGCTGAAAGCACTGATAGAACCTGTTGTTCAAAAATCAATATTTTTTTTTAGAAATCAACTTCATAAGCAACCCTGGCAGGAAAAATACAAGCAGGAGGTATAGACTAAGATAAGCCTGCACATAAGTGCAGTCTGATCTTAGTCTACACCTCCTGCCAAAAGCGGAATATTTCGGGTTCAGCATGACAAGGGTTAAAAACCAAAGCTCAATTAAGGGATTGCTGACCACGCCCATTGAGCTCCTATAGGAAGCTCCACTTCGATATTAAAACGGTCATTCGGTAAAATTCATGGCCTGTAACATGTAATAAAAAAATAAAATGGTTCAATTGCGAACTACACGTCGTAACTACAGATTGAATAAGCTGTAGTTACGAAGTTTAGGTCGCCAAACTAGCAAAAAAAATTTCACACCAATGTCGGCCAATTTCGGAGTTCAAAGTTCACCTTCGGTTCGAATGTACAATTTGATTGGTCGATTGGTGTTTGTTTGACACCTGTTATTTGAAAATAGTACCACAGGAGCAAAAGATAGGCTACTGGATAAGTATGTATCTTGATTTATTCATTGTTCCACATACTTTACGGAAACGGATATTTTCTACAAGAGATTAGCTGAATATCCACTGAAATAGGTATACAATATTTATAACGGATTAGTAAATTGTCATCTGCACTCAATTTCTCCTTTAAAGGTCTAAAAGAAACCTTCTCTCATTTTGATTTGAGTGAGATGAAGTTATATTTTTAAAACTATTTATCCATCATTGACAATGAATTGTTGAACCATTATCATGCATTACGTTTGGTAGGCAAAATTGCCTTTTTTTTTTCCTGAATCAATTTATGCTAATCTTTCTAATTCCCTGTACAATTCCTGATTTTTACGTGATACCATACTCGAAAAATCTTTCTTCTTTTCCACAATATTTTCTATCATGTATGGTTGGCCGCTTTTTGGATTTTACTTACTTGTAATTTCGTCTGCTATCCCTTTGAATTTGGACAAGTCGAAAATTTTGAAAAATAGTAGAAAGCTAAATAAACCCGTTTTATTTTTCAGAGGAAGAAGAGAGATTAAAGAAAGCTGCCGGTTACGAAGATGCCTCGGGAGACGGTATTGATAAAACAATCCATACTTCGCCGACTGATAAAAATGAAGTAAAATGCAACGTCACAGAGGAAACGGGAGCAGATGCACCAAGTATTGTTGTATCTGCCCCTTCCCCGGAAAATCTCAACAATAATAAGGACGAACGAAATCAGTAAATTTTCAGTAGACTATTTATTGGCAAAAAAGTTGATCGACCGATGATGATATTTGTCGTTGATTATGCCACATACAGATCTTTTCGAACCGAATATGTCAACCGTCACAGGGGAAAAGGGACTCTTCCTAGAAGTGCAAAGAGTATTGATACTGGTCGGACTGCGCAAATTGCGCGGGCTGGCCAGGATCAAGTCTTTTTGCTTCAGCGGATTTCTTCGTGTTCAGACGGGTCATAGATTTATTTTCGAAATGCTTTCTCTGATTGTTCTGTGCTAGATCCAATCTCTCTATTCGGGTATTTGTTTTAAGGATCAACCGGGGTCCCCTTTTCCACTGACAAGCCAAATTTGTAAACTCGTTTTCCTAAAACTTAATTCTTTCCTAAAAATTCCAACTAATAATTTATCACAATCTGTTGTAAAACTAACTTCTCATGGATGTCATTTGTATCATCAATCGAGGCGTTTCTAATCAACTATCAGTCTAGTATCTGGTGGCTAACTGTCGTCTATTGTGACGGTAAAGTGTCATTACATGAATTATCCGAATAAATGAAATTCATCCCTTATCAAAATATTCGATCTCGTTTCATTTTACATCTATATGAAGTACATGAAAATCCCTTCAATTGGAATCAAAATCTCGCTTTATTTCATCGCTAGACATGATGAATCGGATAAAACGACAAGCCGCACATAGAAAATGCTTCAAAATTCAATAAATGCCATGTAGTGTAAATGAAACGGTATTTAATTCTTCGACAAAATGCATATGGACGTAATGACGTAATTCACTTAGCCATCACGATTTTCAAAAGCCCATCATGATTTTACAAAGTGTCTAAAATTTTCAGAATTCCAATACTTGTGACGAATGAATGTCACATATTGTCCTTGCCAGTGACGGATTTCCATCACCCTTTCTAAGTTTTTCTTTTAAAAACAATTCTTCAATATTAGCAAGTGACTGTTTAGCATCACAATTAAAAAACACACCTTGTGATGGTATCCATCACAATGAATGATGACGGCTAGCAATCAGATAATAGACTGACTACAGAGACCGCACGAATATACTTAGACCCTTTTCATGCTGAACCCTGATTTTTTTGTTTTAGCTGGTGTCATAATGCAAAAATCTTTGTCTACACCACCTGTTGGTCCCTTTTAAGTCTGTGTATTTTGTGAATTTCAACCAGTTCTTCAAATGACTTTTTTTTTTACATCGCTCGCTCCTTTGACACTCATTATTGACCACAGCGATAAAAAATTCACTCCAACAGTCTCTGCGGGAAAACTTAGTTGTTTTTTTTCTCTTCAAATTTTTAATAAGGACATTTAATGTTCCCTTTTTAAAGTCTGTACATAGATTATTTGGTTTTATTATAAATGTGTGTTCATTGTTCACTGTATTTATATTGCTGTATTTATGACAATCTTGATTATTCCTATTAAAATGTTTTAAATTAATTTATGCCATTATTAACATTTCGTCTGTAACGAGAATTATCATAACTACAGCTCTTCAAGCTAACCGACGATACATATTCCTCTGAAAATGCCACTGTTTGAGAAACATCGCCGCAACAGAACTGTCCGCAGCAAATCTTACAGTGCCCAGGCGAAAGGATCTCTCTTGGGGTGTTTTCTGGTAGGGATTCCCTGTAAACCGATAGCTTCTGTAAACACCGGTGTTACGTCAAAAGCCACGTGTTCCGGTAACACCCGATTACGCATGTCAAATTTAATCTTGTTCCGCCCCCAGTATGAAAGGTCAGATTTACATATATTTACATAGTCTGTCCGACAGATGCTGACCAGGGCTCATGATGGAGAAATATTTTCAACAAGATACGTAAGCACCCTTTTACGTGAAAAAGGCTATCTTAAAACCTCCCGAAGTATATTCCATTCCCCGGGTGCCTTCGATCGGTTTCCATGCAAATAGATAGATAATAGATAAATCTTTCATTCATTTTTTCAACTACACATAGGATCAGATTCGGTATAGTGGAAAGGCGCTAGACTAAGGTGTCAGGGTCCCTTGAGTCTGCAGAAAAAAAGATTTGGTAGACATTGTTACAAGCAATCACTTCATTTCCCAAAAATATTTTTTACCTTGATATTATCAAGATCCGAACAACTTTTAATTATAGACTGTCGCTGCCATAGCGCAGTTGGTAGCATGCCGAACCCTCATTCATGAGGTCTAGGGTGCGATCCTCGATCGCGACCAATGTCCTTTCCGACATTTGTCTCTCACAGTGGGTAGATAATCGTAAACCTAAATGGGGTGAATGTAGGCTCGGCAAGGAGCCGAGGAAAGGATGTAGTGGTAGTACTGGTGAGAGACATACCAGGAATTCAAGGTAAGTGCCCTAGCCACCGCGATATGGCTGAAATATTGTTGAAAGTGCCGTAAAATTCCATTCGAATTAGATAATCGTGTGCAACCTCTTTTAAATTAGACGGCCTAAATGCGCTTCGTCGAGCGAAAAAGGGACTATTCAGAAATAACTCAATAAAATTTGAAAAAGAAACAAACAAACAAACAAAAATTGCTCCAACCAATAGGAACGAAACAGTTTCAAAATGGTACATGTCACCCCCGGTGAGGTTGGGTGAACTTCAATTAACCCATTCACACACAATGGCGCTTTTTGATGCCGATTAGGAATAAGGCTTTGGGAAAGAATGTGGAAAATGAAGCAATTTTTTCATTTTTCACAATATTGTCTAGCTAGAAAGTTGAAAAAATCTAAAATTCCATAAACTTTACATTGTTGTCTGCATCTCATTTCAGTTTGAACAAGTCTGTTTTTTTCGTGTGGTAACGGGTTAACCTATTCCCACTCAGTGACGCTTTTAGACGCCTCCATGGAATAAAGCTTTGGAAAACATTGTGGAAAATGAAGAAATTGCTTGTAACAAGCAATTTCTTCATTTTTCTCACAATGTTTTCTACCCAGAAAGTTGAAAAACTAAAATTTCATACACTTAGAAATATCGCCTGCGTCTTCTATCAATTTGGGCCAGTCTAAAATTTTGCAGTGTGGTAAAGGGTTAATCTAATGGTTACTTCTATTAGGCAACCACTACCACTTCCTTTCAGCGACCATAGTAAAAGTCCATTTCCATGAGCAAAAACTCATGAGAAGTTTACGAATTTAGCTAAAAAAATATATAATATCGTCGATCCCCATGAGTTCCAACAACACAAGATTGATTAGAATTCTGGAATAATTTATGTATGCTAGTGAATCAAACTTATATAAACATGTATGTCACAAAAAATAGTATTTAGCAACTACTTTTTCTTAAAGCGACCACTTTTTGGTCGTTCACTGAATGGCCGCTTGATGCAAGTTTTGCTGTATTTTCAATCAGAAAAGAAAGAAAGGAAAAGGAAGAGATTGAAATTGTCGTTGAGCGTACAAAATGTTGTAACTACCGTTTTATTTAATAAAGCTGTAGTTACGACATTTTGCACGTCCAACGACAATATAATATCCATCAACAAGACCTGTACTTTAATCTAATTTTTAAATCTACATAAGGCAAAACTATCATTTTGAAACACTGACTCTTTAAAACTCTTGAGTTTTTTTCTTTCTTTAACAATGGCTCTTCCAATTTTAACGGGAATCATTGCATGCGTACACCGTTAGATAGCTTCAAAGCTTCGACAGAACGGAAATATTACAAATTCTTGTAACAACATCACATTAAAGGTGATTTAGGCACTTATAATTCGTTACAAACGGTTACTTAGAAACATAATACACACGCAAAAACCACGTTATTAATCAAAAGTATGTTTGGACGTTCGTCGGCCTAATTCCGACCACATTTTCCCGGCGGAAGAATACACACTAGATTTAATGAACTCATAATACATTAATTAACAACGGTCTTTTCTTGTGGCAGATGAAAATAAAATGGTATTTGGCCTCGTGACCCGCACGGGTCAGCGTTTTGTATGGGTTTATTTTATTGCTAACTCACGAACCGTTTTAGTTTAAAGATAATCCGGCCACTAAGAAAAAGTATCGAATCCGACAAGACGTTGTTTGTAAAGAAATAATGTGACTTTTTTTTTCATTGAGGTGTGAGCATTAGTGAGATTAATTTCTTAGGTTCATACCTAAGTAATTTAATTTTTAGTATCGTCTATCAAAGTCGGGCGTTCTGATTGGTCGAAAAACAACAACAACAACAACAACAACAAAAAACATAACTCCATAAACAAAATTTTGAGCACGCAGCAATTTTGTATGCTTCCGCACAAAATAGTCCAATACCAAAAGGTATTAAAAGTGTAAAGTTTTTCCTATTTTTTCTGTAGATACTTTCAAATTATAAGAAATTAAGAGAATATTTTTTGTTTTCATGGAGGTATGCTTCGCGTATTCATATACAGTGTGATTAGTTTTTTTGTTCATACCTCCATGAAAACAAAAAAAATGTTCTCTTCATCTCATAAATGTAAAAAATGAAGAAATATATTGTCTTCGTTCCTTCTAATTTAAGTGCCACCTAGCAAAACAAAGCAAATTATTTTACTATTCTTGAGAAATCCAATGGATCTTTTTTTTGTGCGCAAACAACAAAAATAGTTGTGTGCTCAAAATTTAGTTCGTGGAAGTATGAAAATGAAAAAAAATCAACAAATCAAAACGCTTATATATTGATAGACGAAACTAGAATTAAATTATTAGCCGATGTTTGCCAACGTCGACTTTTTAAGCATATCGAATTTATCAAACTCAACTGTATCAGTCTTTTGAAAATAATTTTGATCAGTCAAGCAAAAAGGGACCTCATTGGTACTCCGAAAAAAAAATTACAAAAAAAGGGATCGACGTACTTGTACGCCATTTTTGTGAAACTTTTTGTTCGTTTGACAACTTAGACGTCGTAACTACAGCTTATTACGACTTTAGGATCACTAACACTCATTCTATATTTTTATTACATGCTACTGGATATATTTTCCCCCCATAACCGCCGTTTAAATCGAAGCGGTACTCTCTGTTTTTGCTGTTATTGTGTTTTCTTTTTATTTACTATTTTCATTTTTTAATTATCCTTTGGGGGGGGGGGGGCAAGTACTGGATTGTTCCTTTCCGCACGAAGGGCCAATTTCTATATAATTTACATACATGTATATTTTCACCTTGACAGATGTAGTTGGTATTTTCTGTTGATCAAAAGTTTAAAGAGATTAACATCTAGATGTCACGGACACTCGCCAGGTATAGACAGTTCTTTTTGACGTGTAAGGCAACTTTCACGGTCCAAAGCACACGGTCTACCTCTGTACTATTGAAGGTTTCACTTTCAAAGGAATTGCAAGAATTGACCAGTCGCCGGCCCCTCTCACTTAGTCCGATGGCGATGCCCATTTACTCCGACAGGAAGTTCCGCTTCGAATTTAAGCGGCGTTATTTTGCAAAATTTATGACAAATAGCATGCAACAAAAAAGTAAAATAGTTGGTTGGTGATCTAGACGTCGTAACTACAGCTTAAAAAAGCTGTAGTTACGACGTTTAAGTCGTCAAACCAGCAAAAAAAGGTTCACGAAAATGGCAGCAAATGACGTATTTGTAAGCTCAGGTCCGGGCTGTATAAATGATTTGATTGGTCGGTTGATTCCTTGATTGACAAACGCGAAAGTCAATGTCAAGAACAAATCGACATCAAGCGGAAGAGAACTTTGGACTCGGACATTGGCCAATATTTAGTCTTGTGGTTAGCAATTTCTTCTTTTCTCACAATGTTTTCTACACCTATTTCTAAACTTGCACGAGCTTTTGATTGTCTTCTGCAACTTCTTAGAGTGAAGTCTGATAAAAATTCGGTCTTCTGGTAATGGATTTACCACATGCAGTCACTGTTCTATTGTTAAATTTATTTGATACTTACACGTGTGCAATTTCCAGATCATTGCGGTCCGTTTGTGGTCAAATCAACACGAAATTAACACGGAGGTGTCAATTTCTTCCACAAAACAGGTCTTTTTTCTTCTCTTTTTTACGTTTGTGCTGATTTGCTTATTAAATGAAACGAAATGTTAACCTATTCCCACAAGAAAATCGTTTGTGAAAACATTGTGAAAAATGAAGAAATAGCTTGTAACAAGCAATTTCTCCATTTACCACAATTTTTTCTACCAAGAAAGTTGAAGAAATTTAAAATTTCATGAACATAAAATTATTGTCTGCAACTCCTTTCAATTTGGAACAGTCTTATTTTTGTGTCCATTGAAAATTTAACGAAATTTTCTTAGAACTCATCGACGATTTCTCGTGGAATGAGTAGAGTCAATGATTATAAAGACATTGAATTTTTTTCACGTTTAGGTATGAAGATGAAAACCCAAACATTTATTTGATTTCTTAATATTCATCCAGAATGAGGCATTAAAAATAACGAAATAGCGTCAGTGGAACAACTTTTCGCACAAGAAAACAATACATTTTCTTTTCTTCATCTTTTTATTTGAGGTATGAGACATTTTTAAGTCAATCAGAATTCACCAAATTTGATAAACGCTATTACAATGTTCAACATTTCTCTCTTTTTGTTGGTTTAAGTACCCTACATTACTTCAAACAGAAATTAAAAAATAGAAGATAACTGTTTGTTTCCGTGTTAGATCGATTTATCTTTCAGTGAGTGAACAACCAAAACTATATTTTCAGGAGTGAAATAAAGCAATATTTTTTTTCACGAAATGAAAGATATATCGATTCTGCACGTAAAACAAACGATTTTCCATTTCTTTATGAAAAAAAGAGACATACTGTAATTTAATTTTCGGAGAAAGATTTTCCAGAGCATCCAAGAAAAAGACATCGTCCGTGCTACGATACGAATTTGATCAACTACTTGTTTTGCGGAATCCTCGTATCTTTTCACTTGCTAGTTCCAGTTTTTTTTTTTTTCGAAGATTTCAAAGGGTAGGGGGAAAAACAACCTTAACGACATGCCTTTTCCCATATTAAACGTTCTATCGCTGAAATCTAGACGGAATTACAGTCAAAGTAGCAGTAAAACATAACATTAATTTCCGATTATCTCGATTGCAAATTGTTATAGGTCTTTTTAGATAACCCCGTAACGAACAGTAATGGTCCATATACTTAACATTACAAGGGAAAATAAATCAACCGCCTTAGATAAATCAACAAGGTTGACATTGAAGGTGAAACTTCAATTTTCCCCTTCTATTACCTTCTTTTTCTTTGAATCATTGCACCGTAAAGACAGTTTCGGAATTTCAGCATTATCGAAAACGAAACAAAATTTGGAAATTTAGAGAAAACTGCTAACGCAGTTCCCCCAATTTTGTATAAGGTTTTAAGACCCTTTCTTAAATCAATGGTTCATCGCGAAACAGTTGTAACTGTCTATATGTTTATAGGCAGTTACAACTGTTTCACGTTGAACCACCGAAATATTAAATGGAAATGTTTCAAAACAAATTGATCAAAAGTTGTTTTTATATGTATTTTTGCAAGATGAAAATTTAAACTCGGAACACGAAACTATTTCTCGTCATGTAATATCATAACGATATTTATAGAGTCGTTGCACTCATTGATACCTTTCTATATCAAATTCTTATCCCATTACCAAACAATATCGCATTATACTCGCCGAAGAAATAAGGCTAAGGAAAACATTATGACAAAAGAAGAAATAACTTGTAATACTCACAACGTCGTCTACCTCATATTTTTCAATTCAAATAAACATTGTCCTATCGTCTGTAATCTCCTTCAATTTGGACCAGTCTATTTTTCTTTTGTGAATGGGTTAATTCGCTTCATATTCTAGGGTGAATAAATACGAGCAGATATGCTCACTGGCGAGTTTTTATAAATTTTCTCTGTCAAAACTCCTCTATAATAGTAGTAGTAGTTATAATAATAATAATAATAAATAATAAATAATATTAATGAAAAAGATGATGATGATGAAAATAATAATACTGTACGGTTGGAGATATGACTACCAGATTTATACCGTTATTTGCCTGAAGCACAGATTTAAGGCCTTTCCCGTTCAATCCCTTGTTTTTACGCCCCTGTGATTTTATACTTGAGACAACATTGTAGAAAAAGAAGAAATTGCTTGTAACAAGCAATTTCTTCATTTTCAACAATGTTTCTATCCTACTGAAGATTTTTTTCAAAACAAACCCACTTTAAATGTTCGTCTGCAAAACCTTTGAATTTGGACAGGTCCAAAATAATAAATTAAATAAAGTGATAACTGTAGCTATCTCTAAAAACGCGCAAATTTCTGCACTTTTCGATATCTCAATTCTCAACATTGTGTTTGGATATATGCGCTGTTCAAAAATGAACATGAGGACCCCCCCCTTTCTTTTGGAGGGGGGTTGTTATTGTTGTTCCCACAATGTTTTCTATCTCGAATGGCACTCTTTTCCAATATAACCCAATTTTTGTAACGTTCTTTCAACTTGGATCTGTCTAAAATTTTGTCTTTTGGAAACGGGGTCAAGCATAAGTGAATTTCCAAGTAGAATGATTATTAAATACGATTCCTATTTTGAAACAGAAAACAAAAATGATCTTGAAAAACAAACAAACCCGGACACCATGGACAATATCTTCACATAGAAAATAATCACACCTTAGTGTCAAGAATCACTTGAAATATTTATGTAAATATATTCTTTTTAAGTCCAGCAGGCGCAAAGGGCAAACAAGGACCCCCTACCTTTATCTCATCGGTTATGAACAAAGATAATTACGGAAGCGAATGATAATATGATAATAATGAATAATGCGTCATAAAAAGTAGGAATTGTCAAATTGTATTCCGTAAACCTTATCTGCATTTTACGTTTCAGTGATTTTATACTTGAGAAAACATTGAGGGAAAAGAAGAAATTGCTTATCAAAAGCAATTTCTTTATTTCTACCGTGTAGCATGATTACTTTTCAAATTGCACTCACTTTTGATTGCCGTCTACATGTTACTTCCTTGAATTTGGACAAGTCTAAAATTTCGAAAAACATGAAAAGGTTATGTGATCTAGCAACTGAACTATAACTAATTGACGGATCGCGGCTGTCAGTCAAAGAATCAATCGACCAATCAAATCATTCATTTAGATCAAAAGTGAACTTTAAACTTCGATATTGCCCGATGTTTATGTTAAAACTTTTTTTGTGCAAATCATTCATGTAGATCCAAAGTGTCCTTTAAACTCCGATATTGACCGACATTTATGTTAAATCTTTTTTGTTAGTTTGGTGACGTAAACGTCGTAACTAAGCCCCGAAGAAGCTGTAGTTACGATGTTAAGGTCATCAAACTTATTACTAAACTATTTTGTTACATGTTACTGACAATTAATTCATAAAAATTATACCCTTTAACCCATTCCCACACAACAAAAATTTTGGACTTGTCCAAATTGAAAGAAGCTACAGACGGCAATTTCAAGTTAGTGAAATTTTAAATTATTTCGTCATTTTGGATAGAAAACACTGTGGATAATGAAGAAATTGCTTGATACAAGCAATTTCATCATTTTCCACAATGTTTTCCAAAGCTTTTCTCTTGAGGGGGCGTGAAAAGGAAGGCTTGCGTAGGAATGGGTTAATATCGAAGCGGAACTTCCTCTCGGAATCGATTGTCGTGGCCAGCGATCCGTCAGTTACCAATTTTATTTCGAATTCAAAAAGTTTGTCAACAAAATCACATTAGGCAGCGCGTGACAGTTCCAACATTTACAAAAGCGCTTCAAGTGAAGACTCAGATTAGCATATGCTTCCGCATCTTCAATATTCGCTCTATAGATAGTCCTAACTAAAGCGCCGCGGCTATAGCGCTGTTGAAGCACGTAGGCCTCCTAGTCAAGGGGTCCCGGGTTCGATCCCCGGCCGCGGCGAATATCCCTTCCGACATTTGTCTCCCACCAATAACCTGTAAATTGTACACCTAAATGGGCTGGAGGCTCGGAAAGGATGTAGTGGTTGTACTGGTGTGAGAAATGCCAGGAATCCACGGTTGGGTGCTCCAGCTTCCGCGATATGACTTAAATACTGTTAAAAGTGGCGTTTAACACCATCCAATCAATCAATCAATTAATCAATCAATCAACCTAACTAAAGCCAGCCGATATTCCAACTGCACCTAAGTGACTGTCCAGACAAGCTCGGTTTCTGCACTTCAACCACATGTTGAACTGTCTAAATTGCCTCATAAAGTTATTCGTCGTTTCTTTGCTTTATTAGTAGCTAGATTGTATTAGAAAAGAATTTTTTCTGCGAACTTTGGCAAGTGCAAACAACTTCACTTTCAGAAAAAAAAGTATTTAAGTGTTAGTGAAAAACTTTCCCTTTTATACTTTGTAATAAAGGACCTATTCAAGAAAATACTCGGAAAGATAGACTTTGCGGCAACTCATGTCGACGCCATTAAACGAAACTCGATTCCTGTCTAGTAAACCACTTTCAAATATGAAGAAGTTTGAAAAAAGCACCAGCAGACCTTTATTTAAACTAATTACCAGTCGACAAAATATTAAACTGATCCAAATTCAAAGAAGTTGCTGACAACAATTTCAAGTTGGTGGAATTTTGAAAAACTTTTGTCTTAAGGGGCAGAAAGCATTGCGGATAATGTAGAAATTGATTGTTACAGGCAATTTCTTCAATTTCATAATGCTTTCAAAAGTATTTTCTTGGTGACCCTCCAAACGCATCACTGTGCGGGAATTCGTTTATTACAAGTATTTTTTTCCTTTTACCCCAATATTGCATATGACTATTTTTCAGCGCGTAAAACGTCGGATTGTGTGGTGACGTTTAGGGTTTGATTTCTTCAGTGGTAGTTCATAGATTTTTTCTTTTAACATTTTTTCATTGTGTGCTAAAGGGCTAAGGTCCAAAAATGGATGATTTTCACAAACATATGTGGTCTTTTGATTAACCCTTTCCCGAGCAATTCCTTGTGGTATTATGCTTAAGGAAAACACTATGGAAATAAACGAAATTGCTTTTAACAAGCAATTTCTTCTTTTCCCGCAATATTTTCTATCACACAGGGTGGTTACTTTACGAGTTGTACCTTCTTTAAAGATGTTGTCGGCTATCCCTTTAAATTTGGACAAGTCTAAAATTTTGAAAAAACAGTACAGGGTTTAACACTATTCTCAATTTAGGATTCGTTTTGGAGCGGTCTAGTCAGTTAGCATCATTCAATTTAATTCCAGTTTAGAAATTATTTAGGAATATTCACGTTTTTAATTCAAATACGTCTGAGAAATAAAAAGTAAAATATATTTTAAGTCAACACCTTACAGCAACCGTTAGTCATTTTCTTGCTCTCCGCGTAACTGATTAACACACAATTACGGAATTTCATGCGCTAAGGGAAAACAATCAGTTTCTTCTTTTCTCAAAAATGTTTTTTTTCTGTCATTTTTGGCACTTATTTATTCATTTTTTAACTCGCTTTAAAATGAACATGTATAGTGATTCAGAATGAAATTAAATTGTAAGAATAAAGGGAAAAGAAAACACTTTCTTCACATAATAAATTCCGACCCTCTTCTGGGAGTTCGAGGGCCCGGGGTGAATAAACCCCGCGGGGGACACTGATATCAGGAACAGAAGCCCTTTCTTGGAGCCAGGAGTTAGCCCTTCACTCGTCCGTTCGTCGTGATTGTTGATACAAAGTACTTTGATATAAAATAGATAAATGGATAAAAGGGAGAGGAAGGAACAAATAGAAGAGGAGAGAGAAAAGAGGGAGAGAGGAGAGAAGAGAAGAGAGAGGGAGAGAGAAGAGAAGAGAAGAGAGAGGGAGAGAGGAAGAGAGAGAGAGAAAGAGAGAGAGAGCGAAAGGGAGAGAGGGACCGAGCGAGAGAGAGTGAAAGAGATAGGGAGGGTGTTGTTTCCTGAAAGATTTCCGCGAATGGTGGAGACGATTAAAAGCTCTCTAAAATAGTTTCAATCAATCACTATAACCTTATCTCAATCTACGATTCATTTTTTAAATTATAAATCTTTTTATTGATAGTTTGATGAGTAATTTTCTTCTGTTGATATAGCAAAATATAGCCTATTAACCCTTAAACGTTTAAAAATAGAAAAAAAGCTCAAGGAAAAATTTCAGTGAAGAAGAGTCAGCGATTTAAAAAAAAAATACATATCATTTTGAAATGAAAAAGAAATTGTCGGGAAAAAGACTAACGAAGAGCTGTAATTCTCCTCTCTTTTTAAAATGTTATATCATTATGTCGCGGAATACACGTGATTGTTCGGGGATTGATTGAAGAACTAGCAATTGACAGGCAATCAATATTGGGTTAGTGATCACCTCTTATAATCTATCACTTTCATAAACCGACCAAAAAACAAATTGCGCTTTCAAAATGTTGATAGCATTGAGAATGAAAGTGTATTTGCTTTTTATCCCATTCCCAGACAATAACAATTTTTAACGAGTAAAAGCTTGGAAGATATTGCTGAGAATAAGAAATTGGTTTTTACAAGCAATTTCTTCATTATCAACAATGTTTTCAACCTCAAAAGAAGTCTTACTGTAATGTAAATTGTCTATCATAAGCTCTCATAATTCGCACTTTTTGTTTCTGTTGGGTTTTTGACATTGAAACAATTCTTTAAATAAACCATCACCCAGCATTAAAAGCATATATTCGACAAGGAACCCCATGCATGCAGAGATTTTTGGTATTAAGTTATTAAGAGATGGAAAAACCTAACAGATCTTAGGTATTCAACAAGGGCGTCCCGCAAGGATGAGAAATAAAAATAATGTAATTTACTGCGGGTTTGAAAGATACGCGCAGATTGCTTGTAAGATGTTGAAAGAAAATGCAATTCCGTTTCGTTTAAAAATAACGAGGGGGCTCGATTATCATTTAATATCATTTCTTTTCCTTTTGCCTCTGACAGCACGCTGGTTCCCAGATAGACATGAAAAAATTAACGTATCATCAGTGAGTGTTCTAATGCTGTAGTTAAGAGGTTTTGGTTGTCATGTCAGCTGACGTTTGTCATAAGCGACGAATTTCTCCTATATTTTACAATTGGGACCGTCTAATGTCATGATACGGGTTTTGGAACCGGAGAGTCCCGAGTCCCAGATTCGAATCCTACCCTAACCGTGGGAGCTTTTCTTAGTGATAAAATAAATGAAATAAAATCCACACGTTGCTCCTTCTTCCACGTTTTATAGATAAGTACATGTGAAGGTATATTTAAATCTGACTTGTAATTGACCAATCGCGGCTGTCAATCAAGGAACCAACCGACCAATTAAATAATTCGATCGGCCCGGAATTGAGCTTTTAACTACAACATTGGCCGCTATTTTTGTTAAGCTTTTTTGTAGTTTTGGCGACTTAACGTCGTAACTAAAGCTTAAATAAGGCTGTTTAGGTCGCCAAACAATCACATCATTATTTTGTAACATACTACTGGCTATGATTTTTGCAAAAAAAAACGCCGTTTAAAATGGAAGCGGGACTTCCTGTTGGAGTAAGTGGGCGTGGCTTAAGGAGTAACTCGGCGGGGCCAGCGATTTGTCAATAAAATGATCGGGCGTGAAGACGTGTCTTTGTATCATGAATGCATATGTCGATTTGGTTGTAGAATAAAACTGATCTGTGTTAAGCAGCCAACCGTCGTATGTTGCAAGTTTTTAATCTGTTCCTTGACTGGCTGCATACGACAGGCTTGTCTGTAATCAAATGTATTCATTTTGTTCTTGTCATATTTCATATTCAAACTAACCTTTTCGTTCAATTAATGAATTTAAAAACATATTCAAATTGGTCTCATTTGTAAATCAAAAAGGTTCTTGTCGGATTTCGGACTAGTCCGTACCACCAACAGACGGTGTGTGAACGGCTTGTGTACATACAGTTTTATTTTCTGAAAAAGAATAAACGCTTAGTTTTAATCCTTTTCTGTTCAATCCCCGGTTTTTACGTCCCTGTGAATTTATAATTGAGAAAATATTGTAGAAAAAGACGAAATTGCTTGTGACAAGCAATTTCTTCTTTTTCCACAAAATTTTATACCTTACTGAATGGCTATTTTTCAAATTGAATCCAAATTAAATATTCGTCTGCAAAACCCTTGTATTTAGACATGTCTAGAATTTTGCAAAACAGGCAAGGGTTAAATGGGAATAAGATAAGGCATTAACCCCTAGACGACAAAATTTTAGACTGATCCAAATTTGAAGGAGCTGCAGACGACAATTTAAAATTTATGAATTTTCAGATCTTTTTAACTTTCTGGTTCGATTTCTCCAATTTACACAATGTTTTCTCCGATTGTTCTTCTTGGGGCGGTCAAAAAGCTTCCCTGTGTTTGAATGGGTGAAGAATGACATCGTGGTCGGGCAGGGGTGATGAAATCAGTTGGTTCTTTTCGTGATTTCTACCATGCATAGCAGCCTTTGTTATCTTTTAGATCTACTCGCTCTTTGAGATATCGATCGTTACATTTTTATATTTCGACCAATCTAATACCAAGCTGTCTGTGAATCGGCGAACCCATTCTTACACAATCTTACCTTTTGATACCCGTTAACCCTTTCCTGTACAAATCCGTGATTTTACGTTGCTGTAATTTGTACTTGAGAAAATATTATGGAAAATAGGAGGAATTGCTTTTGATAATGTTTCCATAATATTTTCTATCACATAGGGGAATTTTTATTTCATTCTGCATCCAATTTTCATTCTCGTCTGCAGCCTGTTTCAATTTGGACCAGTCTAAAATTTCAAAAAGATGGGAAAGGGTGAATACTTAAGTTTTTGGAAAACATTGTGGCAAGTGGAGAGATTACTTGCTATTTTATTATCCACAATGTTTTTTTCTTTTCGAAATTCCGTCGACTATAAATTGTAGTCTTCAACTTCTTTGATTTTGACCAGTCTAGAATTTTCTCTCGCCGCCGTCATAGCACAGTCGGTAGCGCGTAAGACTTCTATTCTTCAATCATGGGACGTCATGGGTTCGATCCCCGGCGGCGGCACATATTCCTTCCGACATTTGCCTCTCACCAATGGGTGGATAATCGTTAATCTATATAAGGGGGATAGCAGCTGGAGGCTAGGAAAAGGGTGTAGTGGTAGTACTGGTTTGAGAAATACCAGGAATTCATTGTTAGGTGCTCCAGCCGCCGCGATATGATTGAAAAAGCGGCGTTAAACCCATTTCAATCAATCAATCAACTACTTTAAATTGTCGTCTTTAACTTCTTTTGATTTAGACCAGTCTAGAATTTTCTCTTCTCGTAATGGATATAACACGTACATGTATCACCAACAGAAACTGATAGAGACTTAACTCTTTACTACATAAAACAATATTAGACTTGTCAAAATTCAAAGATATTACATATGATAATTCTTAGTCGATGAAACTTAAGAAATCTTTGTATTGTGAGGTGAAAAACATTAAGGATAATGAAGAAATTGCTTGTAACAGGCAATTGTACTCATTATCCACAATGTTTTTACAATATTTTTAGCTAGAAAAGCGTCAGCTTTGATAACTTAGGTTAACAGACACAATTTTGATGTCGTCTCAAAGATCAACGATTCAAACTGCCGCTGGAGGCTTGACCACTTAATCCGTTACATGCCTTCGCCATAAAAAGTAGTTCTTATGTATTTTAGAAATATTGTAAACTGCGAGTGTAAGTTCATCTCCTAGGTATTTTTAGCTCACTTGAGCTCATCGAGTTCAAAATGACTCTGATCAGAGTCTTCAAAGAAGTTGCAGACGACAATTTCGGATTGTTGAAAATTCTAAAATAATTATCTCTGGAGGTAGAAAACAATGCGAAAAATGAAGAAATTGCTTGTAACAAGCAATTTCTTCATTTTCCACATTGTTTTCCACAAATATTTTCTTAAGGGTCGAAAGAGGAAGGATTGTGTGGGATTGGTTAACTCCTTGGTTTCTTTAACCTCATTTTTTTTATCATGATTACCTTTGAGAAGATTACTGAACAAAACAATGCTTTGCTAGCTTACAGTACTTTTTAGTTCTTTGATTTCTCTAGGGACGTAAAAAGCGGGAATGGGTTAAAAGTCTGCGTGAAATAGAGAAGGTTGCAGTGGACAAATACTTATATTTTATGAGGAAAAACAAACGCAGCCACTCGTTGTTCATCTTTACTTTATGATATATTTAATGTTTTATGTGATTTCTTCTTTTAGAATTCGAGAGGAACGCATTGTTTTATACCATTACTACTTTACATTAAATTTAAACAGGTGCGGTGCAGAGAACAAGGAAATTGGGCCCTCGTCAGCAAGTTGAAATCCCTTTTCAGAATTGCATCGGAATCAAAGGGCTTAGAGTACTGCAAGGGTCTGACATCGGTCAATACTCCTGTTGTGTATCATTTTTGTAAGCAACACTGGTTTAACCCATTCCCACACAACACAATTTTAGACTGGTCCAAATTGAAAGAAGCTGCAGATGACAGTTTCATGTTGGTGGAAATATAAATTGTTTCATTTTTTGGATAGAAAACATTGTTGATAATGAAGAAATTGCTTGTCGCAAACAATTTCTTCTTTTTCCACAATGTTTTCCAAACTTCTTTTCTTGAGGGGTGTAAGAAGGATGGCTTGTGTTTGGAATGGGTTAAACACCAACCAGGCGTTGTAGATTAAGATCAGACTTTACATAACAGGAATTTTCCGGGTTCAACAGGACAAGGGTTTAAACCTTTTTCAAACAGTCTTAAGTTCTTTCTGAATCACGAAAGCTTCAAAAATCGATTTAATTCCCGAACAAAAATAGCTCGATCATGCTTTATCATATTTTTTTACAAAAAAATTCAGTCCACTTAATGAAATTATGATTGCTTTTTTTTTTTTTTTTTTTCATATGTATTTTATGATTTAATGATTAATTGGTTGGTTGGTTTGTTCGTTGATTGATTGTTTGGTTGGTTGGTTAGAAATAGCTGTAGTGAAGAGAATATGATCGCATACCAACCATATAATATGCTACAGTTTCTATCAAAAAAGAAAATACAAAAATAAACATACATAAAACAATATAAGGTAATAAAGTATGAATCCACCATCTTTTGTCCTTCAAGTGGTATAAACAGCAATATCAAACAACGTAAAGAAAGGACTGTGGTAAGGATAATACAGTGATAAAAATATGCCCACCCTCTCTTAAGATTGTTAAATTGTTTTGAAACAGCGGGGTTTTATCTTGACCAGCACCTGTGAGTTAAACGGTAGGGTCTAATAAAAGACAATAAGTAGAAAAAATGCATTTCTTCGTCTTTCTTTACCTTTTTCCAAAGTCCAATCTATTTTTCTTATTAATATGTTTGTAAGTCTATTTCGCAAGATCAAATTCATCCGCACAACTTAAATCCGTTCCAAGCGACAGTATATGAGACTGGTCCGAATTGAAAAAAAACCTTGCAGATGACAGTTGGCGGATTCTGACCACGCCCACTAGTCTCCGACAGGAAGTTCGACTTATATATTAAACCTCGTTATTTTGCGAAATTTATAGTCAGTAGCATTTAACAAAAAGTGCAATTATTGATGATTGACGAACTAAACATCGTGGCTACAGCTTGAATAAGCTGTACTTACGACGTTTAAGTCTCCACACCGACAAAAAAGCTTCAAATAAATGACGATCGATGTAGGAGTTCAAAGTTCACTTCCGGTATAGACGAATGATAATGATTGGCCTATCGATCCTCTGTTCACACTGGGCTAACCCATTGCCACGCATCGGTGCTTTTTGACGCCTCTTACAAAAATAACTTAGGAAAACATTGTGGAAAATGAAGAAATTGCTTGTATTCAGCAATTTCTTCATTATCCACAATGTTTTCTACATAATAAGACAATTATTTTTTTTTTATTTCAACTAAAATTTTCGTCTGCATCTTATTTCAATTTGCACCATTCTACAATTCTGTCATCTGGTTATAGGTTAAAGTTGATCAAAAAAATAGTATAGGAGGGTAAACATTATTTGAAAGGAGAAATTGCATGTTACATGCATTTTTCCTTTTCTCGCGATTGTTTTCATTAAACGACCAGGTAGTGTAGATTGTGATCAGACTTAACATCTACGCAGTCCGGTTTTTGTCTGTGCTGATAGCAATTTCAGGCATATTCTACAATAAATCGAAGAAGGCTAAAGAATCAGATGTCGTGTGGCATATTGAAGTACCATTTAATACATTGAGTAAATATTGTTTTAAATATTTGCTTTCTCACTGTATTTATTTGGCGTTTTCTCGCACATGTTTCTCCTCTGTAACCAAACAAAATTCTTTTCTGATTCTATGTCTCTTTCGCTTTCTCTGTCTCAGTCTGTCTCTCTTTCTGTCTGTCTGTCTGTCTCACTCTCTCACGCTCACTCTCTCTCTCTCACTTTCTCTCTCACTCACTCACTCTCTCTCTCTGTCCTTTTTTACATTTTATCTTTGTTTCTGAAATTGTGTCATTTGACGGATCAAAAAGAGTTATGACCAGAACCAAGTACCGAAAAGTAAAATGTTTGCTTGGCGACCTAAACATCGTAACTGCAGCCTGAATAAGTCGCCAAACCAACAAAAATGTTTCACACAAATATCGGCCAATGTTCACTATCAGTCAAGAATAACATTGATTCCACTTACGAATCAAACATCCCTTGGGTCTGGTCACAAGATGCGTTGAGGCCGCATCCGGATTCCGACCAACAACCTTATGGTCTCAAGTACAAAACAGATAGGTGTGAAATATCACCGAACATGTGCGGATTTTACGGTCTCAAAATGTTTGTTTGTACACATTACCTTTTCTGATATATGATTTCGAACCTATACGACAACCAGAAATTTTATTTTCATGTGAAATCAACTCTTGGAGTCTTTGTCTTTCATAAATTTCTTTCTTTCTTATGTTTCTTTATTCTCTCGACAGTTTTCGAGATGTAATGTAATGACGTACCTTAGGATTTCGATAACAGGAAAATGTTCAACCATTTCCTGTTTGCAAATTTTTGGACCTTTCCAAATTCAACGGTTTTGCAGACGACAATTTAAAGTTGATTTAATTGGAAAAATAATCATTAAATAGGGTAAAAAATATTGTGAAAAAATAATTGTTACAAACAATTTCTTCTTTTTCCACAATGTTTTCTCAATTATAAAAACATTGGGAGGTAAAAACCAGAGATTGAACAGGAAAGGGTTAAGAAAGAATTAAAGTTGTTCGTCAAGGAGGATTTCTTATTTTTCATTTTACGCTGACCAATCTCAGAAAATTCTTCTGTACTGCGCCTTTCATGAAAACAATTTGGAAAACATTACGGAAAATGAAAAAAGGCTTGTTTCAAACAAATCTTTATTGTCCACAAAGCATTTTCAAAAAAAAAAAAAAAATCTTTTTTTTTTAAATTCGATTTAATAAAAATTGTCGTCGGCAATTCTTTTGAATATGTTCCAATCTACAAGATACACAATCCCAAAATTTTGTGTAGTCTAACATGACACGATCCTAATATGCTAAGTCTCCGCCAGTATGATTTGCCTTTTCTTTGAACTATTTCGATGACTTTTTTTTCAGTGTTTTTTTCCCTGTCACCTTTTTCTTGTTACGACCCTGTGATTCTATAATTGAGAAAACAAAGTGGAAAAAGAAGAAATTGCTTGTAACAGGCAATTTCTTCTTTGTCCACAATATTTTCGACCCAACTGAATGGTTATTTTTTCAAATTAGATACTTAATCTTTTTGTTTGCAAATCCTTTGATTTTAGAAAGAGTCTAGAATTCACAAAAAAACAGGAAAGGGTTAATAAAGCAGTAGCTACGAGATTTTTTAATAATACCGACGATGTGGCTTTTATCGTTTAATGACCTCTCAAGACTAGAACAGAACATTGAACCTACAACCCAAAGATAACAGACTTCAAACCCTGTCCAACATTCCATGGTCTGGTTACAAGATGTGAGGAAGCCGAGACCCGCTTCCGAAGTTTATCAAGTACCAAACACATAGGTGTGAAATATACCCTAACATGTGCGTTTTTTCCGCGCTTGAAATGTTTACTCTTACACTTAACTGTTTATGTCAACGGATTTAAATGTTTTGACATTTCGATTTACCAGCAGAATTATTTTTCATATGAAACAATTCTAATTATAGAAACTTATTTTTTGATATTAAACTGAAATTAAATTGAATGGGAATCTGTTCTCTTCAATCCCATTAGCCCACCCCCACCCCCCATTTAAGAAAGCCCCCCGCCTGGAACAATCAATAAAATGTGACTTCAGAATCTTTATCTTTTCAAATCATTTCTATAGTGTAAAAAAAACAACAAAACAAAAAAAACATCGTACAAATAAAGCATTGAATTCCCTACACTGTCTTCTGTTTTTCGAACATTTAAAAGAAAGAAAGAGAAAACAACTTTCATTCTAAATCGTTTCCTTTAACTTCGAAGTCCAGAGAGATCTGAACTGAAATAGGTTGAAAACGACTCGATGCCTAATTTTTAAAGTTAAAGGACATATTTGTAGTTATAAATATTTTCTTTCAATACTTTCCGGTATAAAACAGTGTCTCGTGTTTATAATAATTTGCACAACTTTGAGCACATTCAGTAATAAATCGCAACATTGCAAATATTTTCGCCGCAGAAATAGGTCCCAACGACAGAAAGAATTCGTAGCTTTTTGTACTTTTAATGATATCAAATATCATATATCGTCAGGGAGAGATCAAAACTTCGTAACTGCAGCTTGAATAAGCTGCAGTTACGAGGTTTTGATCGTCCGCCGACGATATCTTATATGATAGAAGGACAAAATTTACTACTTTTACTGACAATATTCCAGACTATTCAGAATGTGAACAACATTCCAAACCTCACATTTTTATAATGATAATTAATCACTAGACAACTAAGTTTTAGTCTGGTTTATTTTCAAAGAATTTTTAGATGAAAATTTTTAGTTGATTTATCATTATTACTATTATCACTATTATCATTATACTTTTTGGAATAGAAAACATTATCTAAACTAAAGAAATTGCTTGTCACAATAAATGTTTTCCAAAGTTTTTTTCATTTGTGGGAATGAGTTAATGATATATACTACTTAAGATGATGTCAATAATAATGTTCTTATGATAATAATAATAAAAATAATAATGATAATGATACTGATAGTAATATTAATTTATATGAATAAACACGAATGTCTTGTTTCACAAACGCAAGTTCAACTGAGAGATTTTAGAGCTACTTTTTCAGGCGACGGCAAGCCATTAAGGCTTATGAAAAACATATGGGGGTACTTCATAGAAAAGAAACCTTGCGCTCGTTTTATGGTTCATTTTTCCAAAAGTGGCACCAAGGCTCCTACAAGACCCCATAACGAGGCGTAACGAACCTCGTGTAAAGTGTATTTATAAAAGTAATCAAAATTTATGAAAGGCGAAATTTTGTTTGAAAAATAGTTTCATCTATGATAATGTGAAAATTAATTTAATTTAAGAAATGATATAAAAAATGCTATAAGATTTCGACCCTTATTAAAGATTAATACCAAAGGGGATTAGTGCCATTATAAAATCTATGTTATATTTAAATCTAAAACAATTAATGATATGGCATTGAATTTTAACCCTTGTTACGCTGATCCCGGAATATTCCTGCTTTGACAATGACTTTGGCAGGTGTATAGACTAAGATCAGCCTGCACAGACATGCAGTCTGATCTTAGCCTACACTATCTGCTCATTGTTGTTTAGAGAGAATTTTTTAACGCAAAATTGATTAATTTATTTTAACGTTTTCAAATAAATTGAAAAGAGGAAAACAGGAAAAGGGTTAAAAGTATGAAAACAAATATGTGAATAATTCACAAGAATATAAAACTATAATTGAAATAAATAAATACAAGCTTATGCAGAACATATAATGTCGATTGTCTGTACCACTTGCAGGTTTTTTTTTACCCCTTTCTCATTTTTTGAAATTCTAGACTGCTCCAAAATGAAAGAAATTGCAGACGACAATGAAAATTGTGCGCAATTTGATATGACACCATCCCATGTGGTAGAAAATATTGTGGGAAAAGTAGAAATTGCTTGTTACAGGCAATGTCTTCTTTTTCCACAACCTTTGCTCAAGTATAAAATCACAGCGCTGTAAAATCCCGGGTTTGTCTAGGAAATATTAAGACAAATTCAATGATGTTAATTAATTGCATGGGCTAAATTGCTTATTTGAGATTGACTTGTAAAGTTGATAGTAAATTTCATAAAGCGAATGCTTTGTTGTTTGTTTGTTAGTTTTTTTTTTTCAAGTTTTTCCTTTTTCAAATATCATTTTTGAAAAAAAAAATATATATGTATATATATACAAATACACACAAAAAAAAGCAAATCAAATCTAATAAGATAAAATGCAATATGGTTGATAATAGATGAATATACATCTTTAGATTTTTTTTTTGAATGAAGGTTTTTATTTGTTCTCTAAGTGCCGATTCGTGTTTAAAATAAACTACTGGTGTAAGAAAAGGAGCTTAAAGGGACAGGGGAGTGGAATGTCCCTCGTGGCGATTTTCTGTTTGACTTCTTCTGGTAAGAACCCAGAAAGCATCTGGTTTGTGATTTCCGGTTGAGCGCGTGACACCGTGGCGATGACTGGTTACTCGATGCGGAGACAGGGAAAAGTGGGAGGAGCCAAGAATTTGGAAGTGCATGGAATCTTGTAACCACATGGCGGGGAGTTCGTGTATAAATCTACCCTGGTAACTGGCTCGCTAATTCAATTTGCATGTTGATTTCATGTTGATTAGTTGTGAATTTATAGCTCTAGTAAGTTGATTAGTGGAAGAAAACCGAACAGCGCTTTTCATGAAAATTGACAATTTATTAACGTGCTTACATAGATTGGATAAGAAATCTACAGCGTTTAAGAATCATTACCGTTCATTAAAGCTAACCTTAAGCGTGACGTGAAGATCCCATACGTTAAACATTTGCTCAAAGTTTGCACGTGCAACTTGGTTTTACTTATTGCACGAGCTAGTTTGTTCTTGTGGTTAAAAGTTACGTGAACTTATAATAATAAAAAAGGATAAAATAAATTGATTGATAATTTCAAAATTGCACAACAAACCCTCATTGAAATATAATTTTGTGAGTAACCCACGGATAAAGTACCAATGATGTCTAGCGGCGCAGAATTGATGAAGTTGGATAGAGCAATGTTCGACTCCTACGCCGGGCTCCGGCTTCCCCTGGACCCAATGAAAGCCCGGGATGAGATTTGTGCGGACAGACAGATGCCCGACCAGGTGCCATACAATCACCATTCTATTGATGATATACTGGGATATAGACGGATTCAAGATACAATGAAAGGTAGTTTTATTTATTTTTTTTAAACCAAATAACCGACATATAAAATCAGAGACTTGTCCAAATTGGAATAATATACAGTCGACAATTTAACGCATTACCACTCAATGACGATTTTTGGTGTCCTGGAGAAATATGATTGTTGAAAAATTAGTGGAGAAAGGAAAACTCGCTTGTAACAAGCAATTTCTCCTTTTTCTCAAAAAGTTTTCAACCCCTTTCCGGTACTTGGTTTTCAACTCTAGCGCAATTTGAAATACTGTCAATAATTGACAGTCTAAAATTATGTTATCTGGCAATGGATTAATAAAGCACAAACGAAAACTAAGAAACAATATGGAATAAGAAGACAATACTTGTGACAAACAACTTCTTCTTTTTCCACAACATTCTTCTTGGTACATAGGGAAGAATGAAAAGACGTTATTTTACAATGCGAAAAGGATCATCTTGGATACTTCGGAAAGAATCAAGACGATTAATAACCCATACCCACACAAGCTCTCCTTTTTACGCCCATCAAGAAAAATTTTTTTTGAAAACATTATGGACATGGAAGAAATTGCTCGTTTCAAACAATTTCTTCAACGACAACAATGATTTTTTCCAAAAGTCAAAGAATGCTAGAATTTCCTCAACCTAAATTGTTTTCCTGCAATGTCTTTCAATTTGGACGAGTCTGAAATTTTGTTGTGCGGGGATGGAATAAAACATTGTCAACTTGTAAAGTTAAATAAAATATTGTGGCAAATATCGGTAACAAACATATTCTCTTAGTTCAACAATGTTTTATACCAACAGAAATTAAAGTCTATCGTTTGAACTAATTCATCATCAACTTTCGATTTAGACAGATTAACCCATTCCAACACAAGAAAATTTTAGACTGATCCAAATTGAAAGCAGCTGCAGACGACAATTTAAATTTGATAGAGTTTTAAATTTGCCAGTATTTTGAGGTAGAAAACATTGTGGATAATAAAGAAATTGCTTGATACAAGCAATTTCTTAATTTTCCACAATGTTTTCCAAAGCTTTTTTTCTTGAGGGGCGTAAAAAAGAGGGCTTGAGTTGGAATGGGTTAAGGTCTTGGTTAAGTGAGTACCCTTATAAAGTGACCATAATAAAAAATTCCCTTTCCATTAAAGCAGTTTAAGGATGTGCTAAAAAGTCCGTTACTTAATCCTTTATTACTTGAACTCATTAGGTTCGTCTCATTGAGCCCAAAGAGACGATTCAAATGAGTTCGAACAATATTGGTGTGAGCAAAATTCTGCAGTCATTCATGTATGCAAGCAAATCAATCCGTCATAATCATGTCGCAAAAAGATATCACGTGACCATTTTCTTCAGCGACCATTTTTTTGCACGTGCCATGAGTTATCGCTTGACCAATAACCAGGCGTCAAAATTTAGACTGGCCCAAATTGAAAGGAGTTGCTGACGACAAGTTAAAGTTTCTGAATTTTTTCATTTATTGAATTTTTTGGATCGAAAACATTGTGTAAAATGAAGAAACTGCTTGTTGCAAACAATTTCTTCATTTTCCACAATGTTTCCAAAATTGTTTTTTTCTCGGGGATGTCAAAAAGCTTCATTTAGTGGGAATGGGTTAAGAGATGAAGATAATACATTTCGTTTTCATGGAGATATGAAACGAAGAAAATAATCACACTGTCTGAATACGCGGAGGGGATTCATACATAAGTGGTTAGCTTTTTCGTTTCATACTTCCATGAAAACAAAAAAGTATTCTCCCCATTTCTTATAATTTAACGACATCAATAGGAAAAACACCCAAACATTTTACAAATGTTGATACATTTTTTATGGAACTGTTTTGTACGCAAGCATATAAAATAGCTGTCTGTTCAAAATTTGTATGAATTTTCAGCCAATATGAACGCTCGTTTTTGACAGAAAAACCTGAAAATTTCATTATTTAAAAACACACTTTGTTGTGTCTTCTGAATACTCTTTCAATTGGAACCAGTCTAATAATTTTGTCGTTTGGGGCGCGACTACGTTTATATTTAAACAAATAACAGAAAAAAAAGCATCTACAGTGCTAGTCCAAAATATAAGTGACCAGTTATTAAATTTCTTGGATGCTATTTAAAAATAATGACCTTAGAGAGCATTTTAACCTTTTACCAGACGGAAAAATTTAGACTGGCCCAAATACAGAGAAATTGCAGACGACAATTCAAAGTTTATGAACTTTTAGATTTTTTTCATCTTTCTATCCAGAAAACATTGTGAAAAATTCTACATTTTTTAGAAATGTTTTCCCAGTTGTTTTTGTAGAGAGGCGACATAAAGCGTCACTTTGTGGGAATGCTTTAAGAAATAGAGAAAATGCTTGTTCGTGATATATACAGATTTGACTTTACCAAAATTTCTATTAAACCCATTTTAGGTTTAACCTAATATATTGCAGTCTACATGTTACGCGCTGTAAATTGTGTAGGAACTTTTAAAAGATCTCAAAAGTGCAGAACTAAAAATAAAGTTTAACAGTCCGAAATGTTGAGATTAATTTTAGTTATGCGATATTTGCCACACTACATTTGCGATTTAAGAGATAAGTATTAAAAAGAAAATACTGAAAAACTACTATAATAGAAAATATAAAACTTAGAAATATTTGAGGGTTACAATTTTTTTCTCATTCAACAAAATATAGTTACCAACTTTCATGTCAATCGATCAATCATCAACATCGATTTGTACATAGATTTCAACAATTGTTACTATTAAACTACTTCTTATATCAGTTCCTGTATGCGAATTAGTAACATCGATGTTGTGTTTATCGAATTTTCAAGGTGCATTTTGTATAAAAGGTTATGATAATTTGGTGTAAATATAACTCAAATTATTTAGGTCTTAATTATTAATGTAATGCTATTTGCATTTGATTAAAATATTCTAAAAGTAAAACAACAGAGAAGTTATTAATTCCGACATAACTATTATTTATAAGTATGCTTCGTCTATCTACAAATATTTGAAAATAGAGATCGTACCCATCACAGGTCAATAAGGATTTGTTGCAATAATAAACGAAAGATTTTAATAGTCGTACATCTCTTTAACATCATGAAGGAGAAGAACAATCTTGGGTCGTAAGGCGAACAAAATGTCGTAACTAGAGCTTTATTTAAGCTCTAGTTCCGACATTATGCACGCCCAACGATGCCAAGCGCTGCTTACGTTCTCGACCTTTTTGCACGAGATTAGTTTGTCTTTGTAAACCGTAACGTACAAATGTAAAATTGTACAAATAAAATATGTTTAAACAAATCAGTTTTTTTCTATATAAATTCTAAGGTCTAGTAGCTATGCAAAATGATCTATCCGCGTTCAGAATAGCTGACTGTGCGCACAGTCTGTTTTTGGTCGATAATTTTCGCAATTCCGAGATGGTCCCTTTTAGACTAACGAGCAAAATATATCGAAAACGCCTCTGCTGAGAATCTTAAAATATCTCTTAAGCATACCGGAAAAGACACTTTTCTAAGTTATGAAAAAGGGAAAAATGCTCAAAATAAAATGACGGGTCGACCAACTGAAATCAAACTGAAATCAAACGGAAATTCAAAAGGAAATTTACACCATGACGTGAATGATATTTATCTGTAACGTCGACTTGAGCTTCCACGGACAAAACCTCCTTTTCTTTTACGTAAATAAATAAATAATTAGATAAATAAATAGATAATTAAATGAATGAAATTTGCTGCTATAACCGAACCTTTATACATCTTTCAATCGAATTTAAAGAATACTTCTTTGAATCGAAATGAAGTAATGAAACTGGGTTCTGCAGACTAAAAAGATGAAGAGTTTGTCAATTACGCAACAAAAAGCATATTCCCAGGAACACAGAGTAAAAAATGTAAAGCCCTCGTGTAATTTGAAAGCCATTGAAGCTATTTGAACTTTTCTCGATAAAGATTTAAAAAAAATTCTAGTTTTTCAACTAAAATAGAAAAAAATGCAACCGAAAAACGCTTGAAATAACGTGTTAGAATAAAAACCCACAAAAACTCGGACTTAGCATACATATATAAAAAAAACCTTACATTCTTGTAGACGACCTATCTAAACATCTGATTATTTCTAGTTATTATTCATTAAGCATTGTTTACAGGGCGTTTGGACTAACCTTTCGTAAGGATGGTCGAGTAATGGGCAATAATTGACGCGCAAATTGTATTTGTATGCGGAGACAGCCAATCTTTATTACTGGTAATGTTTTATTTACACCTTTGTGTAGGCTCGTGATTTTCCTTTGGACTTTAGGATAGAATTTATTCTCAAGAAAACGATCAAATGGTGTCGTTTTCAGGCTATAACTTGGACAAGATGTAGTTACAAGGCTTAACCCATTCCAACTCAAGCCCTCCTTTTTACGCCCCACAAGAAAAAAGCCTTGGAAAACATATTGGACAATGAAATAATTGCTTGTAACAAGCAATTTCTTCATTATCCACAATGTTTTAATCCCCAATGACGAAAAAAATTAAAATTCTATCAACTTGAAATTGTCGTCTGCAGCTTCTTTCAATTTGGACAAGTCTAAAATTTTCTTGTGTGGGAATGGGTTAAGTTGTCAACAAACGGAAATGTTCAACACAAATGTCGGAGGTCAAGAATTCACTTCCTGCATCGATGCATGATCTGATTGGTCAATCGAATTTTTCTTAACAAATGCGTTCCGCCAATTTCAACCATTTAACCCTTTTCTGATCAATCCCTGGTTTTTATGTTCCCTGTGATTTTATGATTGAGAAATCATTGTATAAAAAGAAGAAATTACTTGTTACAAGCAATTTCTTCTTTTTATACAATTTTTCTACCCTAAAGAATGATTACTTTTCTAATTAAATACACTTTACACTTTCGTTTGCAAAACCTTTGAATTGGGACAGGTCTAAAATTTTGCAAAACAGGAAAGGGTTAATGGTTATATCTAGTTTCGGTTTGAATTGAAGACTTTTTTTCTATTACAAAAAAGTCACACACAAAGCGCAACATCATTTTTAATGATAATTTCGCAAACCCCTTTTATTCGTTGAACTAGTTCTACTTAGATTCATTTTCAACAGTAATCGTTTTTAAATTCCCAACTCCCCGCTAATAAATATTCAGTTTCGGATTAAAAGCTTGCTGAAAATATCTCCAAGAATCTTCGACTCGCCAGTTTTCTTAACGCGTTTTTAATTAACAAACGGTATGCCAATCTCAAGAATAATTTACACGACGGTGTTTATAAAAATTCATGGTCTTGCTCATGTTTGAATACTAAATAAATAAACGTCTTAAAAAAACCAAAGTCTAAAGTGACATTATTTTTTTCCCTTTAGAGTTCAATAGATTGGAACGAAGTGAAAATTTAGTTGCTGCAGCTTCGAAGCCGCCAACAGATTATTTGCTTTTTGTTGCAAGCAATTTTTTACATTTTTTTACAATGTGTTCCAAATTGTTTTCTTTAGATGCGTAAAAAAGTGTCATTGTGTGGGATGGATTAAATGTTTAACGTCGTTATTTGCATAATTTACGGTCAGTAACACGTAATAAATCAATAAAATGATTGGTTGTCAACCTTAAGATAGTAACAACAACTTGTATTTACGACATTTAAGTCGTCAAACCAACAAACCAACAAAATGCTTAACACAAATGTCAGAGTTCAAAGTTCACTCCCGATTGAAATGAATGATTTGATTGGTTTATCGACTTTTGATTGACAGATTTTATCTGTCAGTAGGTGATGCTGTCACGAAAAGTGTTTTCTAATGGTTATAGACCAAATGGTTCACCATATCTACAAAGTATGTCATATGTGTTATTTTATTATCAATAACACTTTTTCCTCGGTAGGATAATTTGTTATAAATTGATCATTGACCTTATATTGAATGTTTTTGTCAGAAATTCCAAATATCTTACGTCATTGTCTTTTGTATATTAATGAAAACAAGACAAAACTAAGGCCCTCGATGAGGTTTTTTTCTTATATGTGCCTTCAATTGTCAAATTTCATTGACAATTGATGCTACCAACCAGGACTTGTTTTGTCATTTTACAGTCCAAGAAGAGAGAATGGAAGAAAGAGAGAGAGAGGGGGGGTGAGTGAGAGAGAGAGAGAGAAAGAAAGAAAGAGAGAGAGAGAGAGAGAGAGAGAGGGGAGGGAGGGAGAGAGAGAGAGGGGGGTCTGATTTTGAAATCTCTCGGCCAATATTCATTTTAATTCGCGAGAGTTTGCGATAACCCAATGAAAACATGATGTAGCAAAATTTATTCTTTAGTAATGAAATATCCAGTCTAAGTAAGACCATTTTCACTTTACACGATTATTCCATTACATCTTTACGTATCAGATTTTTTTACAATTCACAAAAAAAAAATAAATTATAAAGACAAAAATTTTAGTAACAGCTTACTTATTTGCTTTGTTTACTCTTATTTACAACTTTCTTTTTTTTTTTAACATTTTGCGAAAAAGAGATATTTACATTGTTGTTTAATGATCACACCGAGTGTATATTTAATGGGTTAATGGGATAACTATTGTTGTACGGTAGTAAAATATAATTAACGGTCGCTAAAATAAAAAATACTGGATTTAATGTTTAGCCCAGATGTTGAGAAAGACAACGCTCTGAGTTTTGTGGATCATTTGAAAGATCGCCAGACTCGTCCACTGACCTCCAACATGAAAGTTCGGCTGTAGTTAAAAATAAAAAAAACTCAACAAGACACGCATTTTTTTTACACATTTAAGAAATGAAGAGAACATTTTTTTTGTTTTCATGGAGGTATGAACCGAAAAACCTAATCGCGCTGTATGAATACGCGAAGCGGATTCATACATTGTGTGATTAGGTTTTTCGGTTCATACCTCCATGAAAACAAACAAAACAAAAAAATGTTCTCTTCATTTCTTATAATTTAATAGCAAATAGCGAACAAATCAAAGCTTTACAAATTTTGATGCCTTTTTGTATGGGACTATTTTGTGTGGAAGCATACAAAATCGCTGCGTGCTCAAAATTTTGTTCATTGAGTTATGAATAATTTTTTTCGACCAATCAGAACGCTCGTATTTGACAGACGTAACTAAAAATTAAATTATAGTCATTTGTGGCCAGGACCATGAAATAACAAAGGGCAAACCGTTGGTTGGCAATATAAACGTCGTAATAACAACTTGAATAAGCTGTAGTCACGACGTTTTTAAGTCGCCATGCAAACAAAAATGATTGGGGTTAATTGTTCACCTCCGGTCTAAATGGTTAATTTGATTGACAGCGGAGATTCATTATTTACAACAACTTAAGCGATTCGGTGCCGATTACGGTCTTGGAGATATACGTCCTTGAATCGTTCAAATGTAATTTGTTATTCAACTTCAACGTTGTAACTAGAATAAGCTGTAGTCACGAAAATAAGCCGTAGTTCGAAAAAACCAACGTTTTCCTTCAAATCTTTTTTATTTCCTTTTCAGCGATCCGTCAGTTTAAAGCCTTCGGTTATCTATTTCCTGATTTTTTTTGTATCACTTATTCGACTTTAAACGAAGACAAAACAAGTAAATGCTAGTATAACTGTCCGAAACTGATTAACCGATTCCTACACAAAGCCTCCGTTTACGCCCCCTAGAAATGGTTCTTGAAAACAATATTAAATTGTCATTTGCAGTTTCTTTCAATTTGGACTAGTCAAAAAATTCATTATGTAGTAATGGGTTATTTGATTCGAAATGGTTGAAATGAATATGAAAAATAATCACCTGATTCTGAAGGAATTATTATTATTATTGCTAATCCGTTACCACACGGCAACATTTTAGACTGTTCCAAATTGAAAGGAGTTGCAGACGACAATTATGTCTTTATAAAAATTCCTAAAATCACTGCACAAAATGTTACAAGCAATTTCTTCATTTAACACATAATTTTTTTTCTTTGTGAGGGGAGGGGGGCGTCCAAAAAGCGCAATCGTGTGGGAACGGAGTAAGATTAATTTATCATTGATAAACCCGTATCTAAAAAGTTGTAAACCACTACGAGACTCGTTTTGTGTTAGCCTCTTCTGTCATTTTGTATTAATGCATGTTTTCACGTGCCCAGCGTCCGGTAATTAACACAATTATCTATTTTGTACACAGTTATTTAGTCAATCAACGAAGGTAGAGAGATGCCCTAGCTTATAAACGTTCTTCTGGGTGTCTTAGAAAAATGGGAAACTGGTTCACTAGTTTGCGTCGAAAGTCGGAATTCATTTTGCTAAATGGACCGTCAATGGCGTCGAAGAGAACAAATCAAAGATCTGGCTCATCATAGTCTGTATTTGAAGTGTTATGACCAAATAAGGAGGAATGGCAATTAGCCAATTGCGGGACCCGTCTAAGGACTCTTTGACCCCGCCCATTGACTCTGACAAGACGTCCCCCTTCAATTTTAAACGGCGTTATTTCGCAAAATTAACGGTCAGTATCATGTTACAAATAAGTAGTTTGTTTGGTTGGCGACATAAACGTCGTAACCGCAGCTTGAATAACAACGACATTGCCAAAATATTAGACCACGGGTAACCCATCTGCTTTGTTGATTGCGTACGGGTTTTGCATGTTACTTTTGTAACTTTTGGATTTTTTACAAGGAAATAATAAATAAATAAATAAATAACTTAATTAATTAATTAATAATAAAATATCTAAAAATAATAAAAGAATAAATAAATACATAAGAAACTCATACACATGGATTCTTTTTCGGAAACGGTTCGAAATTGGCAACGACAGTGCGAGAATATTAGACCACGGGTAATCCATCTGCTTTGTTAATTGCATACGGGTCTTGCATGTTGATCTTGTAACTCAAGAATCACTTAATTAAAAGATCACTGTGTTAAGATCAAAGATGACATATCAGGAATGAAGCATATCACAGGAGTTATACCATGGGTAATGTAACGGAATCTTCTTAACTGCAACCTTGAAAACAGCAATTCACTGCTTAATTGCAAATAATTTAAAATTTAGTTCGTCTATCAAAAATGGGCGTTCTGATTGGTCAAAAAAAAAAAAAAATCATAACTCCATGAACAAAATTTTGAGCACGCAGTCAATTTGTTTGCTTCCGCACAAAATAGCCCCATAAAAAAGGTATCAAAATTTGTTAAGTTTTTGCTTTTTTCGCTCGATGCTATTAAATTATAAGAGATGAAGAGAGCATTTTTTGTTTTCATGGAGGAGTGAACCGAAAAACCTAATCACACTTATGTATGAATACGTGATTAGTTTTTTCGGTTCATACCTCCATGAAAACAAAAACTATTCTCTTCATCTCTTAAATGAGTCTATGCATAAACGTTAAATTTAAAAAAAAAGCTCCTTTTAAAAGTAATTTCTGTTTAATTGCAAACTGGAATATTGACAAACTTGTGTTGCGATTAACAGAAACCTCGGAATACCTGAAATTTTGTTGCGTGTGGTAGAATTTAACGAATTTACAGTCATAACCCCTCTTTTTTTCTACAAAGTAGTGTTTAAATGCATGCAATCATTTTCTAAGGTTTGAATCAGTATTTAGGACAGCCGAGCAAAAGGATCGTGGAATTTCTTCATATCTTTTTTTATTTGAACGTCCGATCAATTTCAAATAAGCTTTTTTTTTTAAATCAGGCAACAGTATCTAATTACGAATTTCCTGACAAAATATTACTTTTGGTATAGTCATAATAAATGCTCTTTATTTCCATGGTTAACAATACAAAGTTTCCTAACGCGGTTCACAGCGTAACTTTACCACTGACATTCTTCAGAAAATGATTTTTTTAAGATCATTCTCTTCAAATAATCCGAAAAATCAGCAATCGAGCAAAATGTCGTGACTACAGCTTATTTCAAGCACATGTGTCTGAATTTGGTTTCGGCGTAGTAAAAATGATGAACGGATTTTTGAATGTTTGCTTGTTTTCATTTATGTATGAACCTTGAAGCCAAATCAAGCTTTATGAAGTCGCGGAGCTTTTTGTTTCATACCTCAATGAAAAAAATCTTTATTTTTTCTTATTACATATTGTCAATGCATATCGATGGCTTAGAGCAAAAACATAGTATGGTTCTATACATTGTATAGAGCCATACATACTATGTTTTTGATCTAAGCCCTCGATATATGAAAATATTACAAATTTGCAAATATTTTACCAATTTGGGACATATTTTAAGAGGAACTTCTTTGTGCGGAAGCATACAAAATAGTTTTGTACTCAAATCGCTTAAATAAGTAACAGAACACATTTTTCGGACATTCAAAATACAAGGGTGAAATGAAATCATAAGCGAAACACAATTCATATACATTTTTGCACAAGTTTCTTACTCTGTTGTAGACAATTTCTATAGGGGGAGAGTTAGTTTGACCTTAATTAGACCTGACGTTTTGTTATGGCTGCCTAATTGTCCCTACCTGCTTGTTTGACAGAATATTTTGGGGGATCGTATTTTTGAATAATGGCTTGTAAGATAAATCTATTAGGGTGGTACAATGCAAACCGAATAGTTTTTGTACAAAAACAGAATAGATGGAATTTTCTTGTTGCGCAGAAATGTGGGGCTTAAAATGTTAGAATTAGAACATGCGGGATGAACGTCTTTCGCCATACAGATATCTGATTAGCAGTGGTTCATTTTGCGAAATACTTTTGCGGTGTCTACGCAATATAAACATATTTTATCGCAGAGGTTTTCGCAAATGTTTTCATTAATTAGGCTTTTAGATAAACAATATATACGAAATTGGGTTTTGTCTGAAAGCCTGCATTCGGAAAACCTGTATATTACAGATTCGTAGTTCTCATTCTTGGATTACAGGAAAAAGCAATGTCCCTGGGCGACCAAAATGTCGTAAATACACTTTTATTCAAGCTGTCTTCAAGATTTTTTGGACGCCCTCTGACGATGAATATTTTTCCAAAATAACTTGCAAAGAGTTATTCAAGTTACGGAACTGAATTCACCAAATGATTGAAAAGCATAAATAGTTGTCTGTTTGTTTTATAACATGAAATATCGCCTTGTCGAGAATTGTGAATGGTGAAATGTTACTTATATTCCAATCTTTACACTTTTAGAACTCGGAGAAATTAAGAACAAGGCTTTGAACGAAGAAGTGATGTCAAAAGTGGACACCATCGACCAACCGGAACTGAGGGAGACCAAATTAACGGAAATGACGAAAGCGACATCTGGACATCATGGCGGCGATAAATCGCCCCTTTCGAATGATTCCGCCAACGACTCGAATGACAGATTATCGGACGGATGCAAGAAAGATGATAATGATGATGACGAAGATGGTGACAGTAAGAAGAAGAAAAGGAGAAATAGAACTACATTTACTAGTTTTCAGTTAGAGGAGATGGAGAGAGTGTTTCAGAAAACTCATTACCCGGATGTGTACGCCAGAGAACAACTAGCGCTTAGGTGTAATTTGACAGAGGCTAGAGTGCAGGTAGGCTTATCTTAGTTTCTAAATCTTTCCTGTTTTTCGAAATTTTAGACTTGTCCAATTTGAAAGAAATTGCAGACGACAATTGAAAGTGATTGCAATTTGAAAAGTAACAATTATACAGAGTAGAAAATATTGTGTGAAAAAAAAAAAAAAAAAAAGAAAAAAAAAAAAAAAAGAAAAGAAAAAAAAGAAATTGTTTGTCATAAGCAATTTCTTCTTTTCCAACAACATTTTTCCAAGTATAAAATCAGAGCCACGTAAAATCAAGGGATTGTCCAGAAAAGGGGTAAAGTGTCTTTTGTGCCACTAGCTTCCACTTAGATATGTCCTTCATCATTATTGACAAAACTAGATTAAAAACAAACAATGTTTTTAAGATGTTTAGATATATACTACATGTATATGTTAAACAAACAAACAAAAAATATAACAAGTTTAAAACGGGCGACATTTTTCAAATGAATATTAGAAACATTAAACTTTTTAATCATCAAATGATATTTCGAAAATGTCGAAAAAGCCTGCATCACATGGACGTTGCCATAGTCACCGATACAGGTCTGTTGCAGTAATTCAACACTTTCAAGCAAGCTAAAATTGTACACCGAAGCACTTTTTAATATGCCCCATCACTCATGCGGTTGTGCGTTCAATCAGAAGTAATTAAATTGCAGATCAGTTTTCCAAGTACTTAAGATATATTCGATTTAATTACCAAATGATCATAACATTGCTTATTTATAAACTACGATTGCCAGATGATGGGGCGAAGATAGAGTTTACTGTAATTTCATGGGCTAGGGAATCCAAGACATATAGCGAACATATGAAAGAAAAGTTCTAGTGATACATATAGGCTTATAAAAAATGATTGTTAAAATGATGATTAAATCGTTATTTCAAGAAGGTAGATCATTCAGCTATCATCACACGAAACAATACCATGACTTAAACCTTCGAACTTATTTACAATTAAATATGAATTATTGTAAATTTGAAATTTGATAATTTTTCTGATAATTGATAACAATGTATTATAAAGATAATTATGACGATGATAATAACAAAAGATGTAGTAATTTTTGATAATGATACCTTTACCCATTCCCTTTTCCCGCCCAGTCAAGAAAAAAAAGCTTTGGAAAGCATTGTGGAACATGAAGAAATTGCTTGCATCAAGCAATTTCTTCATTATCCACAATGTTTTCTATCCAAAAAGATGAAAAAATTATAATTCCACCAACTTGAAATTGTCGTATGCAGCTTCTTTCAATTTGAACCAGTTTAAAATTTTGCCGTGTGGGAATAGGTTAATAGGTTCAATACCAATAATGCAAAATGACATGAATTGAAATACATATATTCGTTCTCAACCAATAAAAAAATAATTTATTGAATAAATGACAATAAATAAGGAAGAAAAGGAGACAAGAAGGGTTTACATAGATGCCAAGATCAGTTGGTAAAACAAGTCTTGGAGGAAAAGGGGCACAACATGTGAAACAAGAAATCGAGGAATGCTTTCTGGGGCTTTGGAGGTTTATAACAAATAATGAACATATGCTAATAGATAATAATAATGGTAATAATAAAAACACACACGCACACACACAAACAGCAGCTTATCAAGAGTGCAGTTACAATGTTTTAAGGACTACCACGTATTTTCCATGGGGAAAGTCTGGTTTGAGACAGAAGTTTTTATTCTGGTTGGTGTTGTTGTTTTCATGGGGGGGATACCTAGTTGCCAATCCTTCGAAACAATAACAACAACGGAACAACATATTATAACAACAAAACAACACAACGAGAAATCTATAAAAGAACCTACTTTGTCAAATTTATAAATAGGATCACTTAAAATAATATCAGTAATCACATAAACAAGGAATAAAGCAGTTTATGAATGATATTATAGAGCACAAAACTACTCTGCTTTATGGCATTTTCATTTCGGTTTTATAGACGGAGCAATACAGTGCCATCTTGCATTCACAAGTGCTCCTTGAGATTCGGTTACGAAACAATGTGGGTACGAAATAGTTCGTTATTTTTTTCTGTCTCGATTATTTTTTTCCCACATGTTCTACGTTTTGATTTCTATTCGAAATAGATAAAGGTAATAATAATAATTATTTTCAATAAAGCGCAAATTTACTTCAAAATTTTGAAATGAATCGTTCCCTTTACTTTTAGGAGACAAAGAGAATTTTTTGTTTCATGCAGATATTAAACGAAAAAACTAATCACACTGTGTGAATACGCGAAACAAAAAAACATTTTCTTTATTTCTTTTGTTTGAATGACATCAAGCAAAAAAGAAAAGCCAATATTTCACAAATTTTGATAATTCTTATGGAACTTTTGTGTGCGCAAGCATACAAAATTGCTGCGTGCTCAAAATTTTGTTTATTTTTTTTTTACGACAATCAGAACACTCGTTTCTGAAAGACGAACAAAAAATAATTTATACCCGAATATCGAACATGTTTTCAGTAAAGACCCCAGAATTATAGGTCTGTTTGTTTTCATTCAAGTGAGATTTACTATGGATTTTCTTAAGTTTTTGGCTTGGAGCTTTTCCCTTCGTAGTATTCTTTAAACCTCGATTGATTAACTGATTGATTATATGGGGTACAACGTCGGTTTCAGGGGGATTTCAGTTATATCACGGCGGCTGGTGAAACTTATCATGTTTTGCTGTCTTTTAACACACTCTTACCACGGCAACATTTCACAAGCAACTCGTCCCGCTTAGGAGCACTACTTATCTTCAAAGCTCGAATTAGAAAAGATAATTATTAACTCTCTGAAAATAGTCTTGAATCATCTGTCCATTAACCAATTTGTGCACCATCCCGCTTTTTACCCCCCCCCCAGAAGAGGGTTTAAGAAAATAACGAGAAAACTGAAGAAATTGCTTGTTAAAAGTAATTTCTTTATTTTTCACATAGTTTTCCACCCCCCCTCCCAAGAAAGAGAGAGAGAGAGAGGGGGGGGGGAAGAAAGAGATATTTGAAATTTCATAAACTTCAAATAGTTGTCTGTAAGTTCTCCGCCTTTTGACACGTCTAAAATTTTGTTGTTTGGTAAAGGGTTAAACCATGTGTTCATGTCACTCGTTGTTGCTACTCTACGTTTTGGGTACTGATTGTAATCTCCCAAAAAGGCGATTCCAATAAGTACCTACAACGTGGAGTTTTGAAAAAAGAAACAACAAATTTAGAATGGCATCGATCAATCTTATCGAGCGATATCTTTCTTTGTGTAATGGTGACATTAAAACCAGTTTTTACGTGTGGCCATTCGGTTAGAATTTATCTAGGTACAAAACAATATACAGAAAATGACTGCACGGAAAGAACTTTCGGCGAAAAGAAATAATCAAGAGAAATAAAATGCCTTACTCGAGACTCCAGAAAGTCTACCGTGGATTTTAGATCTTATGCGTTTTTGACAATTTAGAACTCCCCGTAATTCCCTTCCTCGAATTATTTGTGTATGAAGTTTGAGGGAGAAATCGTTTATTGGAAGCCCGTGCATAATTCCGCGGGCCAGTTATTAAGTAATTTATAAATTAGGTATGCCATGAAAAAGTAACCGCATTTTAGACCAATGGCATCGGTGCTTAAGTAAGAAGTGTGCGTTTACTGTTTTGTATATTTTTGGTCGATTCTTTTAAGAATGGACAAAATATTCTTTGGAAAATATCTCAATGCTTGTCCACCGGCTTTCTTTATAAGATACATTCATTGCAAGCGGGGGAAAAAATCCGTAGCGAAGCCTTGCACTAAACTGTTTGGTCAGAGGGCGTCATCTTCCCGATAAAATGACGTCACGCCAAAAATATCGTTGAATTCAGACAAGTTTCGTGCGGTTCTTTTCTATTATCTCTCTTCCCTTATTTATTCAAAGTCCTTTTTTTATAATAAATAATGCATGTTATGGTATACTTGTTATACAAAACCTTGTATTGGATTCTCGCAGTGATGGTAAATAAAATTTAACTCGACCTTCGGTCTCGTGAAATATTCAAATTTTCCAACTCGGTTTGAATCAAATACTAGGTCTTGTATCACAACCATACCATATTATCCCTTATTTGTTTCCTTTATTTGCATTTACTGAATAACTTTCCATAGGTATTTGCGCATTTTAGGGACTTGATTCTTTTTGTTTACTTTTCATTTGATATCTGTGCTTTTTTCTGAATATGCAGCCGTTTCAAGTGCAGAGCTATATTAAGGTTAGCTTAAAATGGGTCTTCTTTTATTTTCATGATCATATTTTCTCCTTCAAAATTTATTTTTATTATTTACTGTTTTATACTCTATAGCCTTTATAGTCTAAACACCAAGACAACATAATTGGTCGGTGGGTGACAAAAATGTCGTAGCTACAGCATTATTCAATTCGTAGTGAAGACATTTTGGTTGTTCAAATACGATTAGTATATCAAAATATTACGGAACTCATTTAAAAAAAAAACGTTTCTCTAAAGCCCACTTTTACTAATGGCGTGTCTTAAATGTATAAGGTTGGTGCAGGAACGCTTTCAAACAAGCTTTAAAGAGTTTTATGGGTTTATAAATATGATTTCTCAGTCATTAATATCTGAGGGTTTTTCTCTTTAAGTATGAACCATTATTACCCCATGTTCACATTTCTGCAACATGCTTTCTCCTGCTTTATTCACTTCTTTTAAATGAAAAAATATATTTCTGGCCTGTTTTATTTAATATTAATAATAGAAATAAATATAACAATTCTCTCTCAATTTCTTTCTTTCTCTTTTTTGTCTCTCTCTATCTGTTTCTCTGCCTATCTCTCTCTCTCTCTATGCCTATTTTTCTCTCTTACTCTCTCTCTCTCCAGGAAATATTTCTGAACAAACAACGGTCGTTCTATTTGACATGCCTACCTTTGTTTCGACCTCTTCGAATAATATTTCACTCCCCGAATCTTCCTATTTTGGATATCGGGTCAATATTTAGATACATAAAACCTGACTCAATATTTAGAAGTACTACCATTATAGAAATGACTTTCCAACATTTACTATTTCTTAACAAAAAATGTTTCTTCTCAGTCATCGAAATCTGCTACAAATATGACTTAAGTGAAGAGGTGATTATTAAAGAATCCAAACGAAACAGAAACAAGACCATTGCCTGCGGGTAGTTGACGCTTGGCTGTCTGGTTCTTGAAAGTCGAAAAAAAAATGCTAATCATAATTCTAACAGAAAAGAACTTAGTGAAACTCCTTTTGGTAGTACAGTTTGTTCTTTTGAAAATAAACGTATATTCCAAGCTTCAAGCGAACATCTTCGTTAAAACAAAACATTACAAACTTTAAATAAAATGCACGACGACGGCAACATCAACGACGCAGACGACGACGAGGCTATGGCAAACGACGAATCACTCCGTTCACTGATATCCGACAGGAAGTTACGTTTCAACATTAAACGGCGTTATTTCGCAAATCCTATTTGCTATCAGTGTACACCCATCATCATATCCCTTGATTGTCGCTGGTTAAATCTAGTCAACTTCATTTGGAGCTTTCATCAAAACTTTTCATATGTTTGTTACCATGTAACACGATGACCTATACTCCGGTTAGGGGTCCTGGTCATTGAACAAAAACCTTAAAACCTTGCAAACCTTGCAAAGTTTATGTAACAAATAAGTAAAACTGTTGGTTGGCGACCTAAACGTCGTAACAACAGCTTGTATAAGCTGTTGTTACGACGTTTAAGTCGGCCAAACCAACAAATATGATTCACAGAAATGTCGGCCAATGTTGGAGTTCAAAGTTCACTTCCGATCTAAGTGAATTAATTTATTGGTTTATTGATTACTTAATTGACAACTCGGTCCACCAATTCCCCGAGTTTCCTCCGGAAATAGCCGAACAAAACGGCTTTTTATGTCGTTTTTTATGGAATTAAGTTATTTCAAACAAAGCGCTCTTTCGCAGGATAAATCGACGAGAACAAAATGACAAAAATATCTGGAATAAAAATATTTTTCAAAAATATGTTCATCATAAATAATATCTAAAAGATACAGTAATCATATAACCATACAAATTAGCATTAATAAAGGAACGCAATCTACACTAATGAGCGAAATGGACGAAAACGGCGCGAACGGATCTTTTCTGATTATGGTAATTGAATTATTTTAATATGCGGGTATTAAGCTATAGAGATTCCGAAGTAGATTTAATTAATATAAATAAACCACACGGGGCTTTTATGATTATCATACAGATTTGCGTTTTATAATCGAGGCTTTTTTTAATTTTCAGTAAACCACAAAACTCAGGAATTTAATGCTTATTTTAAGATGTTACACATTAGGACTTGAATTGAAACACCGTATTGTGTATCAATTAACCTTAAAAAATAGAGTACGTTTATTTTATAACAATGAAGATTTATCCAATTTGTTGGCATATAGAATTGTTGAATATATTAATGCCATATATCTTCTACGTTGGTTTCACATTAGTTTTGTACAACCATACGCCGAATTAAAAGGATATTTAGAAATATTGTTCCTGCTACAATTTTATTTAGTCAGATACAAAAATTATTTAAGAGATGAAGAGAATATTTTTTGTTTTCATGGAGGTATGAACAGAAAAAAACTAATCACACTGTGTGATTAGGTTTTTCGGTTCATACCTCCATGAAAACATAAGATATTCTCTTCATCTATTATAATTTAATAGAATCGAGCGAAAAATTTTGTGCAGAAGCATACAAAATCGATGCGCGCTCAAAAATTTGTTCATTGAGTTATGAATAACTTTTTTCTACCAATCAGAACGCTCGTTCTTGATAGACGAAACTAAAATTTAAATTATATTTGAATACTGTTCACTTTAGCTGAAAATTGACTTTTTCATCTCTTTTCTTGGACAACGAAACTTTTACAAATAATAATTACCACTTTCCTAAATGGTTCCTGAGGGCTATTTTAAATCAAAACTAAGAGTATATGTTACATTGCTAAAGAAAATATATATCAGGCAAAAAATCACTCTGAAATCCATAAACCCCATTACAAATTTCGTCATCTGTTCGTATTGCTTTTGAAATGTTCCAAACGGATTAAAGATTTAGGCGTCCGTATTTAATTTTCAATAAAATCAACATCACGGGATTTGTGCGTAAATTAGTGAGTTGGCTTTCAATATTCTTGTCTATACAAGAATTCCATATATTTGTGATTAATGTGTTTTTAATCACCTTTAAATGTGTTGTTTATATACGAAGAGAGTCGAAAGAAATAAACTGAAAATGGTTCGCCTATCGATTTATTTTGTTTCATTTTATTAAAATCATTTATCCATTTGTTTATAAACCTACTTACATTAATTTTGTAGTCCTAATATCGGAGAAATGATGAAAATAATAATAATAATAATAATAGAATTGTCTATTCTATACGAAACGATAGATAAGTAAAAAAAAAATAAATAAAAACAGGACTCGTGTTTGACTCGTTAACCCTCAAAGATAAGAAATGGCCGAAAAATAACCTGTTTTGGCCCCCTGAAATTCCCTACGGGGGTGTCCTTGACCCCCCCCCCCTGTGAGAAATTTCTTAGGGTTGCAAAAAGTACCCCTCAAAAGTTCAACGATGTGTCTTTGTAGTTTGATAGGCTTATGTAAGGGAGAACAAAAATTGTCGACTCTTAAACTTTCAAATTAAAACTCCTGATTTGCCCTTTTTGTTGTTTTTACCTACTCAAAGACATTTGAAACCTAGAATTTCTTTGCCAAAGGGTCAATGACTCTTGAATTTCTAAGGCTAGCATTAGTCATGCAATAAATAAATGTAAATGAACAAGTGACTGAAAAATTAAATAATTATAGAAATGGGTTAATGAATAACTAAGACATCATTCAGATTTTATAATAAGTAAATGAATGTTCTTGGATATTGTGTCCCCGGGATTTTTCAGTCTCACAAATTTGTGGAAATTCTCCGCTTCATCCCCCTCCCTCATTCTTCAGAATTAAATTCTCTGGTGTGTCGAGACAAAAAATATTTACCCATTTGTCTTATTTTTTGTTTTGTATTATTGTCATAATGATTAATTATTATTTCAATTATAACAATTTAGAAAAGAAGTAAATAAAACCGTTTTATATCTGGCGGTAAAATTTCCTCATTTTCCACAATATTTTCCAAAGTTTTTTCTCGAAGGGCGTAGCAATGTTAAGATGAAGTAATCATTTTGAAGTCACCTAAGCAGTGAATTTTATCACTCATAAAATAACCCATTCCAAGACGGCTGGTCAAAATTGAAAAAAGTTACAGACGACAATTTAAAGTTTAGGAAATTTTAGATTTTTTCTACTTCCTGGGTAGAAAATAAAGTGTAAAATGAAGGAATGAAGGAATATATAATTTTTTGGTGTTTTATTTCAGTATTAACAACAATTTTTGTGCTAAATATTATCACGAAACCAAAACGAATAAGGCGGGGATCAAACTTTCCTAAACCGCCACGCCAAAAAAATATCGGCATATAATGGTCTGCCAAAAAACGTATATTTCGACTCGAATTAAATGAATTTTTAATTGAAATTAAATGTTCTATTTTTTGTTACATTTTATATCCTTTTAAAACGAAAACACATCGAAATGTCACTTCCCCTTCTAGCAGAATGGACTAATCGTGGCTGTCAATCAATTAACCAGACGACCAATGAAATTATTCATTGAGACCAGATATGAGTTTTGATCTGCAACTTTGGTCTCCATTTTTGTTGATTTCTTTTGTTTGATGGGCGACTTAAACGTCGTAACTACAGCTTATCTAAGCTGTAGTTACGAGTTTTAGGTCACCAACCAAACATTCTACTTTTTTGTTACAGGATACTGGCCATAAACTTTTAAATTAACGGTGTTTCAAATCGAAGCGGGACTAATTGTCGGAGTCAGTGGACGGAGCCAAAGAAGTTTGTGGGCGGGGTCAGCTATTGGTCAATTACCGTCCAGATAAAATCTAATCATTCATTTAATCTTTCCGGTTAAAACCAGCTTTTTATGACTGTTTTTTATTTGTCAATTTCTCTTTTTTTAAATTTCATTACACTTCTATTGTTGCCTTTAGTATTATCGTTTTGGTAATAATTATTACAATTATCATCATTATTATCATCCTTTTTGCTACTGACGGATCGCTGGCCCCGCCCACTCATTCCGATAGGAAATTCGACTAGGATATTAAAAGGCGTTATTGCCAGTAACATGAAACAAAAAATACGCGATCGGTTGGCGTCCTGAATAAACGTCATAACTACAGCCCGAAATTTTTTTTTATCGATAAATAAACAAAAATGATGCTTGACATCAGTGTTGGAGCTCTTTTGGTCGATCGTTTTTTTTTTTTTTAAGTTTGTTTTTTTTTTATTTCATTTTTTTATTGACGGTCGCGCAATCCTTACATTGTTATTTCAAAAATAGCAATGTTTCGTTTTATTTATCAATTCTAATTTTATTTTTTCTTAGTTGAAGTCTTCGCATTTGCAATTTTCATGCTTGCGCTCAGAAATGCACCGTCCTGACCCAAGAACACATATTTCGAGGAACAAAAAAATCACCTCTTACTTTTATACGTGGGTTTGATATCTAGATCAACTCTTTCTTCAGTTTTAGACGATATATCACAGAAATTAAGGCTTAAAATAATGTAGAAATCGACTCATAATTCAGTCCTCGAATTTAAAATAAACAAATCAAACATATAAAGACAGGAAAAACACTTCTTGCTCACACCAGCTTGTTAAGCGCGCACGATTTGCCTAATTTCTAGATTTGCTAAAGCGAAAGTGATGTCTCTATTCAATGGAAAGTGTTTTAATACGCCCTAACAGAAAAATGCGAGGTTTTACCCCTCCCACCGCGCCATAGTGGAGACGGGGTCCTTAATTCTGTAGCATTGATCGTGAAGTGAGATTAACAACATTAATCAAAGTTTCTCGTAATTTTTTCGGTATATTATATTCACCTTTTACTCGCAATACTCATAGAGAATATTGAATGAGTGGTAATTGAATGCCGAATTTATTTAACGAGTCATCTTTTAACAGATAAAAACAAGGCTCTGTCGAGTTTTTATCTGTTTAAGTTGACGAGTTTAATATATTATATTCACCTTTTACTCGTGATACTCATAGAGAATATTGAATGAGTGGTCAGGGTATACCGAATTTTTTAAACGAGTCCGCTATAAACAGATAAAAACGAGGCTCTGTCGAGTTTTTATCTGTTTAAGTTGACGAGTTTAATATATTATATTCACCTTTTACTCGTGATACTCATAGAGAATATTGAATGAGTGGTCATGGTATACCGAATTTTTTAAACGAGTCCGCTATAAACAGATAAAAACGAGGCTATGCCGAGTTTTTATTTGTTTATAGATGACGAGTTTAACAAATTCGGTATTTTAAGAGCACCACTTCGTTAAACTTTGAGATAAATCGAGAAAACTCCTTCACAAGAGAAAGAAGAGAAGAATAACACACAATTAGAAAATATTTATAATAATTAACAAAATGAGACAGAAAGTATGCCAAAAGATAATGATAATAGAAATGATAATTGTTGAAGAAGAAAAAGAAGAAAAATAAAAATAAATTCAAGATGGAGAAATAGTACCACACAAACACACACACACACACACACACACACACACACACACACACACACACACACACACACACACACACACACACACACAAAAGACGCATGAACAAAATCCAGCAAAGAGACATCTTGAACGAGGTCTATGATACATAGAAGATTATTGTGTCAGCGTTAGATCGAATTATCATTCATTGAGTGAACAACTGAAGCTATATTTTCACAGGTAGCTTTTGTTGTTCACCAAGGAAAAGATATCACGATCTCAGACAGGAGACAAATAATTATTCCTTTCCTTTAATTCAAAATGAGACAAAATATTACTAGTTTTTCTGGACGAAAATCTCTGGAGGCGCGTCACTCTTTACGTGGTATACAATGTAACCTTGTGGCATGATAATTTTCTTTTGTCCCGCTATATGATGATCAATGGATAGAAATGAACGCAAACATAGCCAAGTCTAAAAAAAGAAAATCACACACACACAAAACAAAACAAAACAAAACAAACAAACAAACAAACAAAACAAAGCACTCACAAAAATCCCCCCAAAACCAAACAAATAAACAAACTGAACAGCAACAACAATAAAACAAAATCATTGAGATTATCATTTTGTTAATTTCACTAGATTTTTTTCGGTGAAATTATCAAGTGCTATTCAACTGCGAAATGGCAATAGTACACCGGTAAGCATTAAAAATAAATCTAAACACAGTGGAACGCCATCGGTGTGATTGCTCAGTTCTCTGCAATTGTGGATCGCCTCGAAGTCTAAAATAGTCCACCTCAGTCTGGAAGACGGGTTTGGGTGGTCTACCAAGATCGACCGGTGTTCCACCACGAAAAACTTTCGGATAAAGATCCCAAGGTTTGTTCCCTTGAACTAATCCTTAGTAATAGACTAAATGTCAGTGGGATACGACGTTTTACAAGGCTTTGTATGTACGTTTAAAAACAGATGGAGCTCTCAGTAGTTTCATCCATTAAAATTGCACAATCCCCTGTAACATATTTAACCGTCTTCTGGGATCGTTGTTCATGTGGGAACGTGGCAACACAGGAAACCAATGTAGTCCGGATCAGCCAGTTAGTAGGAACAGTAGTTGGACTCTCCCTATAAATAACCCTTGTCATGCTGAACCCGGAATATTCTGTTTTTTTTTTTTGGCAGGAGATGTAGACTAAGATCAGACTGCACTTATGTGCAGGCTGATCTTATTCTACACATTCTGCTTGTACTTTAGCTGTCAGAGTTGTTTATGAAGTTGATTTCTCAAAGAAATATTGATTTTTGTACAACAAGTTCTATCAGTGCTTTCAGCCCTTTAATTTGACAGTATTTCAGTAAGGTAATTATTCAGCATGACAAGGGTTAATATTTCTCGGTCATATACGATCATTTAGAAGTAAAACGAAGTCATGCATTCTGACAGTATACATTTTCCTTGTCTAAATACAAATTCACTCTGTTCTTCTACAAGGCAATGTTTTTTGAATCTCCCCAGTTTTTGCTTCATGCTGTATTAAGCCCACATACAGTCGATCTTGCCCGGGCGACCACTTCTATTAAGCTATCACTTCCATTTAGCGACCACTATCGAAATCCTATTTTCAAATTCAAATGCTCCGATAAAGAAGTGGTCGTATTTGCTAAAAACATATCATACCTAAATCCAATGTTGTTGGAATTAATTAGAATCATCTCAGTGACATGATTTTATAGTCAGTCCAAAGAAAGTAGAATTAAGCGAAAATTCTGTGATAGTTTATCTATGCAATCGAATCAATCTGTCATATATTTTACAAAAATATATGAGCGCATACGTGACATTTCCAACTTTTACACAGGTGCGCGAAGTAAAGACTCAGATCAGACTGTGCATCCGCACAGTCTGATCAGAGTCTTCACTCTGCGCTTTGTATGGAGATACTGACCCAAAGATTCTTTAAACAACCTGCGAATATTCTAATTGCCCCGAATAGCTGTCCAGGGTGCTGTGTGTGTGTGAGTCACGCACATGCGAAATGATTGGAAATGTCACGCATAGGTTAATATTTCAAGGAACCATTTTTTTAATCGATTACATTTTGGGCGTCACGTGAGTGGTCGCTTAGAACAATATTCACTGTAATACTTCGTTCGTTTCAAATGGAAACAAGGTTACTTGAACGAGTTTAGCTGTACTCGATTGAGAATTTCACATTCGACCTAACTTTCATAACCGGGCTTTTGATTGATCCGGTAAAGGAAAGCGTTTTATAATTAATCATAATTTTCTTACCTATAAAACAATGCATTTTCCCAGAAAGCCTGGGGAGCGAGTGCAAATTTTAGTGGATCATGTTTTTTGAAGAATTGTGCCAGTTAATTAATTAATCCGTCATATAATTTATAACCCGGTTTCATATATAGGTATGAAAAGACATGATTCATTCATTCATCTTTTATACGTAGGTAAGCGTAGTTTAATAACTAGCTCGTTATATAAAAAAGAAAGAGAAACGAAATCCGCGGAAGTACGCCATTACTACGAAAAGACCGGTGGTGGCTTCATGGATTCAATCTTCACACTTCAAAAAGTTAATACCGGTATGTGTAAAGTTTGTAAAATGAAGTTTGAATTCATGAAGTCACTACCGGTCTTTCGTATGAAGCAGTGCTCTTCAATAAATAAATAAATAAAAAAATCAATAAATAAAAAAAAATCTAGGCTGATTAACCCATTACCACACAGTAAAATTTTAGACTGTTCCAAATTCAAAGGGGTTGCAGGCGACAATTCCATGTTGATGAAATTAAAAAAAAAGTCTTTGTCTCTTAAGGTAGAAAACGTCATGAACATTGAAGAAATTGCTTGTAACAAGCAATTTCTTCAATGTACACACTGTTTTCCCAAGCTTTTTTTCTCGAGGGGCGTAAAAAGCGGGGTTGTTTAGGAATGGGTTAAGGGCGTTATAACACATTGAATATCGGACAAAGTATCGGTCATGTCACAGATTCATTCCAGTTTTCATAAACGCTTTCCCGTGGATTCTTGTCATGTCTTGTTTGGTTATAACTTGATAATTTCACCGGAAAAACAGTGAAATTATCAAAATGATCAAAATGATAAACTCACTGTTTTGATAGATTTCGCCCTGCTTTTGTTCATTTCGCGCTACTGAAAGTCATCTAAGCGGGACAAAAAAATGATGACGTCATTAGGCTACCATGTAAAAACGCGATTTGGGATTATGGGAGATTTCGTGTAGGAAAAAAATTTAATATTTTGTCTCTTTTTTTACCAAAGAAGAAGAAAAATTGCTTGGTTTTTCTTGAAAGATCGATATATCTTTTATTTCGTGAACTCTAAAAGCTCTATTTGCAACCGTGGCCCCGCCACTATAAAAATACAGCTTTTGTTTTTAGGAGTGAAAATAAAGCTTTTGTTGTTCACTGATTAAAAAATAAATTGCTCCCCTCCCAAAAAAAAAAAAAAAAAAAAAAAAAAAAAAATAATAATGATAAAATGAAATAGATGAATAAGCAATTTGAATATAAGAACATAATATCGTGTTACAAAACAGAACGACCTCACTAAAAAAATACAAATATATATTAGGAAGAGAAACCAACGAGTATTTGATGCTTTAAAAAGTATATATGCGCAAGTTATAGTGAGTGATCAAAGGTCAGTTTTGTCTTCACAGGTATAGACAAAATTGACCTTGGATCACTCATTATAATTTGTATATCTATACTATATGAATATTTCACAAATATAGACATTGAAGAATGTTATTATAATGCACATTATGAACAGGATATCACACTCGTATATAAAATTCGCGAACGTTGACAAGTTTACTGAATTAAGAGCACAAATCGACTGCCTTGAAAGGCTTGGAGTCCAAAATTAGGTTTTGATTTGTGGCATAATATCGTAAATTAAACGAAATTCTTCAGTCGGTGAGATTTATAAAGATTTTACTATCATTATTTGATAAACCCCATGCAGGATGCAAATTGATAAATGCATTTTTACACTTATTCATGAGATATACTTGAAACTTTCTTGATAATGATATTAAAATGATTTATATTAGAGTTTCGATCCAGAGGGACCTTTAATTTATAAGTCAGAGAATGGTTATTATTTTTAAAATCCATGACCAAAAAGCAAAATTTTGGACTAGTTCAAACCGAAAGAAGTGGCAAACAACATTTCAAAGTGAGAGTAATTTGTCATAAGCCGTTTCTCCTTTTCTCACAATTTCTTCCTCGGTAGTTTTTTTACTCACTTCGCGAGGAAAAATTATACTTCCTCTTTCAGGCATGAGTTTTCAAAAACTTTTTAGTAAACCTCGTTTTAATCGAGCAAAGCTGCATAGACTTAAATCTCCCTAGCTGATGATACACGGTGAGAAGGATAAAACCCGGTGTTTTTCGAAATTACATAAAATTGCGGGACGCCGAGAAATCGTGAAATAAAACGATCGAATCTACATTCTTACACGGCGGGCAAGATTAGAGATCGGGACATGGCATAGAGATTTTAATGTAATTTTGGAATCATTTGTTGTTTATTGATGCAAAATTTATCTGTTTGCGAGAAATTCAAAGCAATTACAATTTTACTTATCTCTATTTTCATTATTTTTCCCACTAGCAGTTGATATGATTGCCGTGACAAATGGAGTGTGCAGAAATTGATCTTTTATCTTTAAACATGCATTAAATAATCCTTGTTTTGTACCCTTGTCATGCTAATATGACTTTATTATACGGATCGCTGCCCTCGTCCCATGATCTCCAACGGAAAGTCGGACTAAAATATTAAACAGCGTTATCTTGAAAGAAAATAGGTTAGTAACTTGTAACAAAAAGTAAAATGGTTAGTTGGCGCCCTAAACGTTTAAGTCGTCAAAAACAACAAATTGCTACATATGACACATATGTCGAGCTTCAAGGTTGATTTCCGGTTTAAATGATTGATTTGATTGGTCGGTCGATGTTTTGCGTGACAAAAGCGATCAGTTAGATGCGACAAGCGCCTCTATGTAGGAATGGGTTAATCCCCGAAAGAGTCGATGGAACAATAATAATAATAATAATAATAATAACAGCTTTATTTCATGAAGGTAGAACATTAAGACATTTTCAAATTAGAATACCTGAATAGTCTTTTTTACAATGTTGCCTTCGCTATTATGAAAATGATTACTGTAAATGATGAAATGATAAAAACATGCGTATAGAGTTTGATTAACAACAACAACAAAAACATGGAGGGAAATGCTCAAAAGGATAGTAAATCTACGGACAGATACGCCTTTAGGTTAATTACTTAGGTGTCTTCTGGTGAGACTTTAGAATTGTTTCAATAGCAAATATTGTTTAAACTGTTTTTTAAAACTGGATAAAGATGTAGCATCTCTAACTGAAAAAGGAATTTCGTTCCACACACTCATGCTGTAGTACGAAAATGAGTTTTTCTTGTACAATGTATTAAACTTTGAGTTAGTTATGTCATGATGAGTAATTGATCGTAAATTGTAGTAAGTGTTATTACTAAAAGAAATGACGTCTGCCATATACCCTGGCAAAAGGTTATTTCTACATTTATATATTAAAAGACCTGTGTGATAATTACATCGGTTATCGAAAGTTAACCAATTAAGTGTAGAAAAAAGATCAATCGAACTTGTTCTTGCTGAAAGGCTTAGTATAACACGGGCTGCTCTTTTCTGGAGCACAAACATTTTAGAGATCCTACATTTAGCACTTTTCCACCAAACTGTACAGCAAAAATCAAAAATAGGTAATATGTAAGAATTGTAAAACAATTGTTTCATTTCAAACGACAGATAAGCCGAAATTCTTTTTAGAAGAGAGATTTTACTATTCATTATAGAACTAATTTTGTCAATATGCACATTCCATGACAGGTGTTTGTCAACGTGAACACCCAAAATTTTATGGGACTCAACACTTTCAATACCAACGTCATTTATCTTTAGATCTAATTTTAACCTCTTTATTTTATGTTTAGGTCCAATAAGCATACACTTTGTTTTATTCGCATTTACAAGCATATTGTTATTAGAACACCATGTGAGTATTGAATTTAAGCTATTTTGTAAGTTGGCTTGTATTTCGTCATTGTTGATGCCAGATGTATAAAGTGTCGAATCATCCGCATACAGGTCTAACCTGGACGCTTTAACATGCAAACTCATGTCATTTATGTAGATTAAAAACAGAAGAGGCCCTAAAATAGAGCCTTGCGGGACACCACTAGATATTATTTGCGGAGAAGAATAAATATCAATATATCTCATGTACTGTTTCCTATTAGATAAATAAGATTCAAATAAAGCTAAGGCTTTTTCTGAGAAATTGTGTAACCTGAGCTTATATAATAAAATTCTATGATCTACCAAATCAAATGCCTTTTTTAAGTCGACGAAAACCGAACCGACAATCTTCCCGGAATCAATTTCTTTTGACCATTCATCGATTAGCCGAATTAGGGCTGTTTGACAAGAATGTTTTTCTCTAAAACCTGATTGATTTTTCGATAATATGTTGTTTTTATCTAGGAATGAAAATAGTTGCTTATATAAATGACGTTCAAAAATTTTTGAAATAGTTGGCAATATTGATATTGGGCGGTAGTTATTTGGATCTTCTTTTTCAGACCCCTTGTGTAGAGGTAGAACATATGCTTCTTTTAATGCATTTGGAAATATACCTTTGGCAATACTGTTGTTAATGATAGAAGTTAATGGTAAAACTATGTGATCACCACACGATTTCAGAACTTTGGCGCTTATTCCGTCAATACCAGCAGCTTTTTTATGTCAAGTTTATGTATCATTTGACAAACCTCTGAGGGTGTAATGTAATCTATGTCAAAAAAATTGTCTTTCAATACATTGTTTAAATGTGTGTGCATGTAAGAAAATGTATTTTCGTTGAAATATGACTTTTTTACGATGTTTGCTATGTTGATAAAATGATCATTAAAATTACTGAGGATTTGATGTATTCCGCGGATATGCTCTCCGTTGAATATCATTTCCGAAGGTAATGGGGATGAAACGTTGTCCAAGTTGTCATTGTTTTGTACTTTTCTAAGGTTTTTCCAAAGATCCCTACTACTGGTGCCTTTATTAACAATACAATATAGATAGTTCAAAATTACAAATTGGATGCCTATACGTCTTTTTAAATCACATTAATCAGGCAATGAAATCTCCTTTGTCTATTGAGGTAGAAAAAATTATGTATAATGCAGAACTGGCCTGTAACAAGCATATTCTTTAATTTCCACATTTTTGTCCAAATTTTCATGGGGACGTCCAAAAGCGTCAATTTGTCGTAACGGGTTAGAAAATCAAGACCGCGCTATATGTAAGACCTTTATTATCTCTTATTATATCCATTGTTTATTATTTTTTCATACACGTGGATTATTTTTCTAGATTTAAATTTTCATTTGTGTGTTGCTCGAATGAAGGTGGTAAACGGGTTACGATTTGCTCTTTACGTGTATTAATGGTATTCGAGAAGAATAACAAAACAATCTAACTCTAAATAATCTTGAAAATCTACCATCGGGTCAGAACAAAAATATTTAGATTTGGTAATTAATACCTCGACATCTAATCCAAGTTTATCTCCGACATTAATTAAACTAATTTTGAGTTTATACAAGAACCCTGAACTGGGGCGGCCGTCAAAACAAATCCAATTTCACGGATGTCAAGAGAAAACGACTTCCTGTCCGCCATGACACTCTCCTACAGAATGACATCTAGACTGGATACCTTGTCTACTGTAAACTAGCGTTAAAAAGTCGGTATCCAAGAGCTTTTAGTTTATTTAACAAATAAACCGAATAAATAGAACTTACAATACTATATTTGTTCTTTTTTCTTTAATTAATGATAAATATAAGAATGATTTTAAAGGCTACACCATGTGCTGATAACAATGAAAGGTTGAATTTTCTACCTTTACATAACTACAGCTTAAAACAAAGTAAGAATAGGAACAATCATCCTAAAAAAAACACAAAAACATAAAACAAAACAACCAACAAAGAGAAAACAACAAAAAAAACGAACAAACACACATACAACGAAATCAGATAAATACATTAAATGATTCGTTGCTTTGGTGTAAATACAGTGTATTCTTTTTTTATTATTATTTCTTCAGCCAAAAAGCTTTGTATATCGGAAAAAGCGGGTTGTATAGGAAACCAAGTTCAACAGGCCAAGACTGGTAGCCGTCTTTGTTAAAGTCGACGTCGGCACCAGTCTTAAATAGCCCTGCTTATCAAGAACAGATTAATGCGTCTCCAATCATCAACTTTTTTACATTCAAAATGAGTGTTGCTAAAAACTATTCGCCTGTTTATAGTTCTCGGTTAAGGTTAATAGACTAGACCTTGTGTCGCTGTCGTCTCGAATATTTGATTGAATAATTCGTGTGGCTTGACTCGTCTTCACTTGTCATTCGTTAGAACGTTTGTTTTTGTTGTTACAGAACACTAATTTGTAAATTTCTTGGCATGTGTAGCATCTTGACTTTTTCTATGAAATTGTTGTCTTATTCGTTCTTCTCTTTTTGTCGGGCAAAGTCGGTAGCGCGTCAGACTCCTAATCTTCAATCATGGGATGTCATTGGTTCGATCCCCGGCGGCGGCACATATTCTTTCCGACATTTGTCTCTCACCTATGGGTGGATAATCGTAAACTTAAATAGGATAGCAGCTTGAGGCTAGGAAAGGATGTAGTGGTAGTACTGGTGTGAGAAATACCAGGAATCCATTGTTAGGTGCTCCAGCCGCCACGATATGATCGAAATACTGTTAAAAGCGGCGTTAAACCCCATTCAATCAATCAATCAATCTTTTTGTAGGGTGCTTTTCGCACCCTAACTTAAAGTTAATGTTAATTTTAGATTCATTTCTGACTGGGTTAAGTGAATATAGAGATTCAGAAACTACTTATTTTGAAATGCTGTATCTTTTTAATCCATTCCCAAACGACAACATATTGAACTGCTCCATATTGAAAGAAATTGCAGACTCCCTTTCAAAACTACTGTATTACAACGTCTTTATAAATACGCAAAGCGGATTCAATTATTAGCTTGATTAAGTTTTAAGGTTGATACCCCAATAAGAGCAAATATATTCTTCATTCATTGTTAAGCAAAACAAAGCCACAAAATATTTTACTAGCCTTTAGTAAAATTCTATAGATCTACTTTGTGTGTAGGTATACAAAATAGTTGCGTTCTCAAAATTTTGTGCGTGGAATTATGAAGAAATTAGCCAATGAAAACTCCTGAATCTTCACAGGCGAAACTAAAATAAATTATGTAGGCTGTAACTCAATATTTATTTACTATCTGTCCCTCCCGGTGAGGTATTACGAGCGCCCCCTGTTGACGCAACACGGGAGGTAATCAACATTATTAGTCTAACTACAAAAACTTGAAGTCGTCAAACAAATTAGATGCTGATATCCCATGACAGGGATCCCGAGTCACTTGTCTGCTTGTGTAAACAGAGAGGGTTCATGGAGTTTCTATTTCTTCGTTCCTTTCCCTGGATGTGAATAATTATTTCTGTTCTGTCTTCTAGAAAACAACCAAACCATTTATTCTTATAAAAAAAAAGAAAATAAATAAAAATAGTCTTTGAGAAAAGTTCAAATATGTATTGTGTCGGTTCGAAGTCTTAGAGAAAAGTTGAAATATGTATTGTGTTAGTTCGATGTCAGTCGCAAAAACTCGCATTAACCCATTACCACACAATCGCGTTTTTAAACGGAACTCGAGACAAAGATTTGAAATGAAGGAATTACTTTTTACAATCACAATGTTTTCTCAAGTATAAAATCACAACGACGTAAAATCCTGGGTTTGCCTAGGAAAGGGTTAAAATATGCAATTTTAGCTACTACAAAGAAATTACTTCAGCTCAAAGACGCACCTGTTACGTGCTTTTTGTTTGTCACAATTATTTTTGAGCATCTAATGCGCTATTTTAATTTAGGCGCCGAATTCTTTATTCATTTAAGCCCCTTGCAGACGACATTATATCGCTGGCAACAGACGTCGTAATGAAAAATGAATTCTAAATAGGAATACCATCGTTTCAATGTCGGCTAATTTGCTTTGAATGACATTGCGACCATATTTACTACTTTAAGCATTTTGATGAATAGATTAAGAAAATATCTGCCCTGCGTCCAGGATAACAAAATGCTTGCTAATGTTGAAAAAAAGATACCCAACTTTGCACTTCTGTGAAAACCAGATATCCTTATGAAAAACGTTCGCTATTGCGTTCAGGATGACAATATGGTCTCAATTTTTAAATACGGTATCTCGCTTTTCGGTGGAAGATGTTTTCAAAAAAATAACGATGCCTTTGCGATTATTTAAAAGCAATATAAAATTTACGTTAACCAAAGACAGTTTTTTTATGTCAATATTTCTCATCCATATGGAAATTGGTCCTTCCATTTTTCCCATGAAATTGTCTCAGACAAAAAATGTCTTTTTTGTATACAAAGAACAACATAAGGCATATGAGAAAATAAAAGTCATTTCCGAGAAAATACATAGGTCAAACTCTGTGTCACGGTATGGCCATCTCGTAATTGAATCGTCAAAGAAAACTGCAGCTTATAAAAACAGTGTCGTTTGAGCGGCATGGATTCATTCCATAATATCCTGTCTAAAGTCTGAATGTTAGAAACCATTTCACCCACGAATCACGAAGCCCCATATTGTAGAGGGACGGTAAGATTTACGGCGCTTCAAATATCTGTTACCGTCAATCAAAACCGGGAGTCTTTAAGTACGTCTGCTTGAGAAGTTTGTATGCTTGTATCGCCGTTAGGCGTGCAAAAAAGCCATAACTACAGCTTGAATAAAGCTGTAGTTACGACATTTTGCACGCTCAACGATGGTGTGTTTTATATACGAAATAACTCCTGTTAAAACTTTAGAACAGAGAATTTTAGTACAGGTTTACCTAATAAAAATAGATACAATTCCTAGTTGTATGTTTTAAGTCTCCATGTCTTCTCTAGATGATTGACTTATATTATAAAAAACGAAGCATTTCCTATATTGCTATGATGTATAATGTCTTTGGGAGACCAAACTGTCGTAAATACAGCTTTATTCAAGCTGTATTTACGACAATTTATTCGGCCAAAGATATTATGTAACTTAACAAATTCTCACACAATATCTCCTTTTACGCCCCCAAGCGTTTTTTTTTGTAAACATTGGGGTAAAATGAAGAAATTGCTTGTATCAAGCAATTTCTTCATTATCCATCATAATTTCTATGAAAAAAGACGAAACAAATGAAAAAATAAATAAATAAATAAATAAGAAATAAAAAAATCGGTAAGTAAATAAAATCCAGCCAACTTATAATTCTCGTCCGCAGCTTCTTTTAATTCGGACCAGTCTAAAATCCCTGGAAATCATGTTTGCTTTATTTGTTTGGATTATGGGATTTACAACACGGTAGAATGATATAGAGAAGCACGTGCTTCAAGACACTTTCTTTTGGGATATTTACCTTTTCAAATGTTGAATTTAAAAGTGACCATATTTTGCGAAATATCTCTTTAACCGTTTAAATCCTAGTAGCATTTATTGACAATTCAAGACAAAGAATTAATGCCGTCTCATAATAATGATTTGAGTGATGTATCTTTTTCGGGTTTTGATTCAAGGTCCTTTTATTTATTTTTTGTTTGTTTGTCTGATTCGTTTTTTTCTGACATTTTTCTAATCAAATACCGATACCGCTATCATTTTTACTTACAATTCTTAATAAGAAAACATTTATGTTAAAATAAAATTAAAGCCACAATGATATCCTTGGAGATAATATGTCACTTTAAGTATGGTAGAATGACCATTAAATCCGTCTTGTTGCTTTAGCAAAAATGTAATACTTCAAACCAATGGAAAGGAATAAAAAAAAAAAAAAGAAAAAAAGAAATTCAAAGAGACAGACGAAGGACTCTTTCTAATTATTCCTGTTTTAAAAAATACTAGTAGATTCATAAACTAATTAAGAAACAGTCAGTGGTATATCCTTAATGTGAATTTTTCAGTCATAAAGCTGTTTTTTCATAAGTACTAATCTAATAAATTATATAATGTAATTACAATCGCCCCTTCTCTCTTTCGACATTATAAATTATCCCAAGTCATTTACAAGAAAATAGGAAAACCTGAAAGAAGAAGATGCTGTTTTAGATAATTCTGGTCGAAAAACATCGTCAAAAGGTTTAATTGCTCTTAAAGAGCAATTTAACCATTGTTTGCGACGTTTTTAACATTCTTTACAATATACGGTACATACAAGAGTATAAAATGTCGTGTTCGTTTGTAACCGTAGTATCGTCTATGCCTAAAATCTCATCAAGTGGGGATACGGAATTTCATCCTAATTTTTAATTTCATTAATGTTCCGTCTAATTAGGTGGGTGGGATAGAAGGAAAATAGACACACGTGTGTAGTTGAAACTTCAAAGTTGCTCCCCACGATCTCTGCTCGGTTTTCCTCGTAATGAGGGGATGTACGAACTAGGAAACTATGTCATGATTAAATTGCGTTTACTTCATATCAATATTTCTATTAGAATTGACAGATTTATGTTTGTATCACTTGGTGACTTGCAAAAATTATTGAGCCAATTATATGCAGTTTTAAATTGATTGATTGGTTTTATGAAGTTTGACGTCCCACCCAGCAAATGAGGTGATACGGAGACGGAAATTCGGTTTAAGGTCTCATCCGAAGGACTGAGGAATCTCGGGGTCGAGCCAGGGGCCCCAGACGACGGAGACGAGTGGTTTATCTCAAGACGGTTCACAAATTTTTAATATATGGACTAATTTACTCTTTTTCTTCTTTCAGGTTTGGTTCCAAAATAGACGCGCCAAATGGAGGAAGCGAGAGAGATATGGCCAGTTCCAGACTATGCGAACAATGGGGCCAGGGATGCCAGGCTACGATATGCCTCTTTCACCAAGACACGACCCCTACTCTCAGGTAAAATGCAAACTTAACATCGAGAATTGAATAAACACTGAACATTAAAACCATAAGACAGTCGTTATTGATTATTGGATCACTGGCCCCGCCCACTTAGGCCCGATAGAAAAGTTCCACTTAAAATATAAAACGACGTTTTTTTGCAAAATTTATATTCAGTACATGTAAAAAAAACCTAAAAGGTTGGTTAGCGACCTAAAGTCGAAACTACAGCTTAAATAAGCTGTAGTTTCGACATTTAAGTCGCACAAACAACTTGAATGCTTCACACAGATGACGGCCAAAGACGGAGTTCAAAGGTCACTTCCGGTACCATGTTTTCTCAATTATAAAATGACAAGAATCAAACAGGAAAGGGTTAAATCTTATGGTACCTATAGTCTAGAAAACTCACCGGAACACATTTTCTTATCTCTGCTCGCTATATTTGAATGTTGGTTAAAACTTTTCTAAAATATACCCTGTTAACGATTAACACAATTAAGATACCCAAGAAAAAATGACGAAGAAGAAGATGAATTTTGGCGACTGTCTCTTCATTCGAGGGGGAAATAGGCATTTTTTAATATATGAAGCACGAGTAAAAATGTGTGTAACCCTTCGTAAAAACGAAATTTCATAAATATCGGAGTAACGTTGCGAACTATGTTATGATATTTCTATATCCTTCAATGTTTGCTGTTAAAGATTCATGCGTCGTATCTCTTTTAAGATTGATATTTAATTATTTTTGTTTTTCTTTCTAACAGATGCAGCAACTACAATGGCCTAACGGCGGTCACAATCCCTACCAGATGCCGGACAACGCTTGTATGGCTCCTCACCAAAACATGCCGAACTTTATGGGACTTGCGCATGCTCACGCCGGTAATCCGCTTGCGTCATATCCGGTACATGCGCAGTCACCAACAGCAATGCCAAATGTTTTAAATTCCCAGGATATCGATCCACGAGAAAATACGGAATTAAGAAGCTCAAGCATCGCCTCCCTTCGTTACAAGGCCAGAGAACACAGTGTCTCCATGGGACTTTTTAGTGCTTATGCAAAATAATCGGATTTTTTTTTTCAAAATGGCTGAACTTGTAAATTTAGTGCTCACAAACAGTGCCTTTAATATAATTTTTTCAGGGTAAATATATTTTTTTTAATTTTGCAGATTGAATTTGTAAAATATGTGTAATTGCTTTTGTTGGAATATTTTGGTGAACGAGAAAGCAGAGTTCAATATTTGTGAAGATTACTATGGTTTACGACAGATATCACATGCCTTATATGATACTTGATTTTCAATTTAGTATACTGTTTTGATAACATGATTCCTAGACATCGTAGCGCTTGCTTGCAAGCTTTGTTTGGTCATGTTTAACCCATTCCCACACAATAAGATTTTTGACCAGTCCAAATTCAAAGAAGTTCCAGACGACAATTTTAAGTTGATGAAATCTTTAAAATATTTGTCTTTTGGGATAGAAACATTTGGATAATGAAGAAATTGCTTGTAACTAGCAATTTCTTCATTTTCCACAATTGTTTTCCAAAGCTTTCATATTGAGAGGCGTTTAAAAGCGTCACTGTGCGGGAATGGGTTAAACCAATGGCTGCATAGTTCTCTCTCAATGGAGGACTTGAGTCGACTTGGTTCAAATACATGTACATAATATATAAAGCATGAAAGCCAGCTATCTATAATGATAAGAGCGGTTTTGCATATTATCATAAAGAAATCCACAGTTCCGAATTACTAAAAGTATGTTCATTTTGATAAACTGTGTATAAATTTTCTATGTTTTGAACTGTTTGTCCATAAATCAACGTTTTCATAAAGTTTCGTTATTGTTTGTTTTTATCCGACCCCCTTCCCCATACCCAAATAGACGTAAATACAAATGGAAACCGGGTGGGGGGGGGACTCTCCAAATTAAGTCAAATGACTGCCTTGTTAGCCGAGTGGTAAAGGTGTCTATCTAAAAATCGTCTGTTCGAGCCTCATCGTCGCCGCCAAAATTTGTTGACATATAACAACAAGCCTTTTTTCACGTAGCTGTGAAATTAGTTTTGTTTGTTTGAATGGGGTTTTACGCCGCTTTCAACAATCTTTCAGTTATATCGCGGCGACTGGAGCACCTAATAATGGATTCTTGGTATTTCTCACACCAGTAATACCATTACATCCCTTCCTAGCCTCCAGCTGCTCTACGATTATCGACCTATTGGTGAGAGACAAATAGTCGGAAGGATGAGTGCCGCCGTCGGGAAGCTGTGAAATTAGTGACCACAGTGTTGATTAAAAGGCTCTGACACTTTTTCGGTAGCCTGAGATTTAGGGCACACGTTTAGTACTTTCAGTAGCAAGGTACCCACGTCCTTTTTTATCACCAACTCTTTAGATCAGGCCCTTGGAAATTAGAAATTATAAGCTAATGATAATGAGGATAATTGTTTGTAAAGTGTAAGATCGATTTTTGTTATATTCCTAGCGGTGAAATCTTGGGATTTCCCAGTGTAATTACTTTCTCTCCGAAAATCGGAAACTACCTTTATTTCAAAAGGGACGGGTCGCTCCTGGTTAATATTCATAGATAAGATTGCTAATTTTACATCTAAAAAAAAGCTTTTGACTAAATCCCCCAAATAAAAAAAAATCAACCGTAGTATGTTTTTAAAACATAAGCTACATATGTTAGAATCTGGCGAACGAGGTGTAGGGAGAGCGAGAAATGCACGGTCCCCTAACATTCGACTTCTTTCGGCTGCAAATCAATTAAAAAATAAGCAACGAAAAAAACCCCAAAAAAACGTGTTGATAACAACTGGTTCTAAACAATAACAGACCTGGATATGTGTGTTATCACTGATTGATTTAAACAAACGCATAATTTTCTGTAACGTCCAAATTTATACCAGACTTCGAATACTGATGATTTTTTAGTTAATGTGACAGACACTCAAACCTAGCTGCGATATCGTAGCCCTCTTTCTGATAATTGGCTGGCGAGGGCTACAACACCCTCCTTCTTTGCTCTTTGTTGCACTTCTATCCACTTTGAGGTCAATTATTGGAAATTGTATAAATAGTACAAACACAAGTTAAATACCAGAATGGACATAAACCATTTATCTATTCTTCTTAATAAATATTTATCTGCAAAAAGTCCGATATTTCATGCATTTAAGCTCGTTTTGCTACATCATCGGATAGTCAAAGTTTTCGGCCATTTTGAATCAAATGTTAGCCATTTTTCACGAGATCTCGCGCTTCCCGCCAAATCGATAGCAAATGAAAATTTAGGTCACCGTATTTTGAAGATATAATATTTTTTTTTCAAAACAAAACAGTTATGATGGAAAATAAGAACAAATGTGTAGGAGAGTAATTCAAGTGTTACTTGAATTTTATATATATAATAAAAATATTGACGATTCAGTATTTTTGATGATAAAATTTTATCAATGGTAGATAAAAATGATATTATGATTTATTACGAGCACCTGTTTTGACAGCATGGTAGTGATAAACAACGTGACGTAATAATAGATCACATGATCAAACAAATGTCATGGCCGCCAAATTAAGGAAAGTTCTCATAAACTGAAAAGAAACCGGTATTAAATTATTGATACAATTGATATTATCATAATTTTGATATATTTGTGAATATTATTAGCATATGATTGAAACTGATCGGCCATAACAAAACATATGATATTTGGACCTGCGAAGGAGGGCGTCGTACCCTCCGCCAACAGATTATCTGTAAGAGGGCTAACTCAAACCTTACCCGCATGAGCTTGTTTTGTACGACATTGAGTTATCACATACTGCCTATCCTATGAATCTGTTAAAGTCTTGAATGGTCAATCGATATTCAAAATACCCCGGCGCCTTTAGATCGACGACAAGGTTGTCGCCCTTAGATAAAAAAACATTTCGTATAAAATTATTTTCGTGCCTGAAACAACAAATTCCTAAGTGTCTTACAAAAATTTAAATTTAAATCCTCGTCCACTTGGAAAGGCAATCCAAGATGGCGAACAGAAGTTATTTGAAATAAAATTCGTTGATATTAATGGCGAATATAATAGAAATCAAAAGGTAACGCTTGCAAAATAAATTTATTTCGAGTATAATAAATGGAATAATTAACTAGTTAATTTTTACATGAAAATTCTCTCACTCGAATAAGTAGTTATGCATTACAAAAACTCTTCCTTCGGACTCGTTTTTCAACGCCTAACAACGCATTCTCGTATGAGATTTTTCATATAAAATGAATCAGTTGATTATCTTCTATTCATGTTATTGAGTGAGCAATAAAAGCTATATTTTCACGAGTGAATGAGCACGAGTGAAACTATTGCTTTTGTTGTTCGTGATATGAATCGATGTAAAACTAACGATTATCCTATTTCTTTTATGTAAAAAGAGACAAAATATAGTTTTATTTTTCGGATAAAATCTATAAAAGCGCGTGTGAATTACGAGGAAACCTGAAGACGTCACCAGTCTTTTTGGCCCCTCTTGGGTGACTTTCAGTAGCGCGAAATGTACAAAAGCAGTGTTAAATCTAACAAAACAGTCGGTTTATCATTTTGATAATTTCACTGGTTGTTCGGTGAAATTATCAAATGATAATCCAAAGAGAAATTTGTCAGACGATAAAATTATAGACCAGTACAAATTCGAAGAAGTTGCAGACGACAATTTTTTAGTGGCTGGCATTTAAAAAAGTTTTTGTCTTATGGGGTATAAAACATAGTGGCTGATAAAGAAATCACTTGTAACAAGCAATTCCTTACGAGCGGTAAAAAAGTGCCGGTCCTGCAAGGAACTGCGAATTATAATCCGGAAGTACTTTCGGTATAGACTAAATAGCCGATTATAGCAAGCTTCAAACGGTCTTGTATTGGCCATTATCGTCCGATTAAACTGATATTTTTGACACGGTACTTGGTTTTAAAGTTTGATCTAAGTGGGTTATGAGGTTCAAAAGAGCCTTCAAATAACCTCGATATAATAAAAGACTTATTCTGACAATGTAGGATCTAATTTTATAACACCGTTCGATCACATACGAGCGTGCTGCGGCTCTTTGAAAAATCAAAGTACATGTATTGAAAGTACTGTAAGCTAGCAAAGCGTGGTTATGTTACGAAGGAGTTAACCCATTCTCACACGGTTCCTCCTTTTACGCCCTTAAGAAAACAGTTCTGGAAAACATTGGGGAAAATGAAGAAATTGCTTGTTACATGCAATTTCTTCATTTTCAACATTGTTTTCTATCCAGAAAGATAATATCTTCAAAATTCCACCAACTAAATATTTTTGTCTGCAATTTCTTTGAAGACTCTGATCATAATCATTTTGATCACGGTGCGCTCAGGCAGAGTTTGCAATATTCCTGAAATACATAAGAACTATTTTTATGGCGTATGGATTTAGTGGTTAGTCCTCCAATGGCAGTGTGCACTCGTTGAACTCTGACAAGACAACAAAACTTTGTCCGTTATCTTAAGCAATCAAAGCTGACGCTTTGCTAGCTAAAAAACATATAACCCGGCAGATTTCTGAACATGGAACTGTCTTGGTATTCTTTGACATTTGTGATAAGTCCCGACGTACATACATTATGAAGTACTGCGTTAGAATTTATGAAAATGAAAGAAGTGGCACTTTATATAATCATAAACACAGACACACACGCACGAGCGCGAAAGGATATAGGATTCTATTTTGATATAAATAAAGTTACAGTATTTTTAGACTTTTATTTCAATAATTCAAAATCACTCATACTCACTATATTTCCGGTATAAATAAGCAAACAAAAGCAGATATAAAAAGAGACTTGCGCAATGACCTCTAAGTGAAACGAGCAGCCCCACGCGCCATCTGCATTTTTTCTCTAACAAGAAATTAACATTCAGATATTCCTTTTTTTTCTTTCCAAAATCACATTTGCTAACATTTACAAAAAAAAAAGAAAAAATAAAACTTCTTTAGCCCATTTTCATACGACAGCTCTTTCACGACACCCAATAAAGGTACTCAAACCAATGTTGGAAATGCAGAATTTGCTTGTAATAAGCAATTGACTCAGACACTGACTCTGCAGGCCACGCCCAAAGCCTCTGCTGGTACTCTTTGATTGACAGCCCAGCGATCCGCCAATTGATTTATTGTCAACACTGTTTTCTGTGAAATTATTATTAATATATTTGCCTTTTCAGTGAAACAAAATACCACTCACAATTTTTCAAGACCTGTAATAGAGCTCCTAAAGGGGGGGGGCAATTGAAAGTCATGAGTTATACGTTCTTTCGACCTTGCCACGCTTTGCCAATTATTATATAAATTACCTCTAATGAAGTGCTTTTACACGGCTCAATAGGTTTATCACAAGTTATCAAGAGAACTTTATAAGTAGCTGAATTCAAAAAGTGAGTCTCCTCGATGGAAGAGCACTTTCAGCCCCGTTCTGACTCAACTCGTGAGCTAACTACCTTTCGGAAGAGACTTTAACCCATTTTCCACACAGTTACGCTTTTGAACGCCCCTCAAGAAGAACAGTTGGGAAAACATTGTGTAAAATCAAGAAATTGCTTGTAACAAGCAATTTCTTCATTTTACAAAATGTTTTCTACCCAAAAGTAAAAAAAAAAAAAAAAAAAAAAAAAAAAAAAATCTAAAATTTCAGAAACTTTAAAATGTCGTCTGTAACTCTAGTCCAAAATTTTGTTTTGTGGAAATGGATTAAACCTAGCCCACACGTGGCTTTGCTAAACACTGATCTCGTTAAAGAATCAGGCTGTGCTCTTAAAAATTTCTTCGTTTATCATTGCACTACCCACCCACCCCTTACCTTGCTACATCTAATAGACTTACGGGGCCATCACTCTTTTGGGCAACTGTAAGCGACGAAAACAGGAACGCTGCATGCGAAAGCCAACGCTCGGATGTTCGCCTGCTTCGTCTTGGATTGGAATTTCTGAGTCGAAAAGGGATATGGATGGTCTAAGATACATAAGAGAGATAACCCACGAATTTTGGTCAAGTCGAGATTGAAATCCGCGATCCCAATCTTTAGAGCACGGAACGTTATCGACTGGCTTAATGACGATTTCGAGATTTACGTTTCGCGCATTCAATTTGCTCATAATTGAAAATCATAAATAAAGTGGAAAGCACAGATGCGATTCTTCTAAAATTGTCAAACAGGGAAGACTTATATTCAATAGGTTCTAGTACATGTGTAAATTTCAAACAAATTGACTAGAAATTCTGTTTTCAATCAGTATTTGAACCGGTGACCCTCCCCCTTTTTTTTCATATTTTGATTAGTTATACTTTAATCTACAAAAAATGAAAAATAGGAGATTTCTATGGAAGAGATCTAATTCTAGAAATTGTTTCTTATCAGGGATCGATCGTCACAGTGAGAAAACCAACCTTGCTCTGAACCAGTCAGGTTGACTACTCTTTTGTATTTTACTTAAAGTAAAATACATTCGTGAGGGGATACAGTGAGGAGTTATTGGAGGGGGATTCAAAGGCTCCACATCCTTAAATTTACAGAAAATTGTTGAGACTATTTTTTTGTTTTCATGGAGGTATGAAAACGATTGCTCAAGGCTTAATGATATATTATATAAAATATCAAAGCCCTACACCTAATCATTTTGGAGAAGAAGATTTTTTTTAAAGATTTTCTCCTTTAATCCTAGGTATAGTGAGGATATAACCATATTGAGCCAATTTCAAAAGTGTGGTAATTCTTTGAAGTACTTAAGTAGAGGGTCAATAGGCATTAATACATACCAAATGTCAAAGCTCTAGGTCTAATGGTTTAGAAGGAGAACATTTTCTATGATATCCTTCATTACTCCTTACTGGGACTGCAAGAAAAGGGCTTTTTTTCAGTAATTTTACAGTAATTCTATGAAGTATTTTAGTACAGGGTCAATAGGTATTATTACACACTTAATATTAAAGCCCTTGACCCTATGGTTTGGGAGAAGAAGATTTTTAAAGATTTCCTTCTTTATTTCTTTGTAAAATCAGGGATCACAAACAAAAGGGCTAATTTTCAGAGTACGACAATTCTATGAAGTATTTCGGTAGATGGTCAGTAGATGATGATTTATACAAAATATCAAAGCTATATGGCTTATGGTTTGGGAGAAGAAGATTTTTTAAGATTTCCTCTTTTTTTTCTATGTAAAATCAGGGATCGCCCAGAAAAGGGCTAATTTTCAGAGTACGGTAATTCTATGAAGTATTTTGGTAGAGGATCAATAGATAATGATGTTTATTTATTTAAGCTCTAGGCGTTATTGTTTGGGAGAAGAAGATTTATAAAGTTTTCCTGCTTTATTTCTATGTAAAATCAGGGATCGCACAGAAAAGGGCAAATTTTCAGAATACGACAATTCTTTGAAGTATTATGGTAGAGGGTCAATAGATGATGATTTGCACCAAATATCAAAGCGCTAGGCCTTATGGTTTGGGAGGAGAAGAATCTTAAAAAAAATTCACTCCGTTGCTATGGCAACCAGAGTTCTTCATGGATTTCAATTCTTCGAACTTTTTTGAAAGAGCATGACCTAAGGATCATTTCTGTGAAGTTCTGTTGAAATTCCATGGTTATTTGAGGAGGGGAAGTTTTTTTTTTTTTTTTTTTGTAATTATGAGCGAACGGACGGACGGACGATGACCGATCACAATAGCTCACTCAGAGCACTTTGTGCTCAGGTGAGCCTAAAACTAATAACACTGCATAAATACGCGAAGCGTTTACACGCATTAGTGTGTTTAGGTTTTCATTTCATATCTTTATGAAAACAATGATAGTCTCTAGATTTCTTATTATTTAATGACACCAAGCAAAAAAAAAAAAAAAGAAATGAATAAAAACAATAGGCCATGGCTTTAGAACTCAGCAATCATTCGCTAAAACTAGGGACCGGCTACCAATCACTTGCCTCAGTTCTATTCCGGTTTTATTTGGAATTTGGAATCAACTAGACTGGTATCACCGTCGAATTAAACGATCGTTAGCCAATTACCACACGATCCATCATTTTTACGTTTCCACGAAATATGGTTTTGGAAAACATTGTGAGAAAAAAAGAAATTGCGTGTGACAAGCAATTTTTTTCTTTTCTAACAATGTGTACCTCCTCTCGTGGTTTTTATTTTTTCAATTAAAATTAACTTTGTTTTGTTGTCTGCACCCTCTTTCAATTTTGGACAAGTCTAAAATGTTGTCGTTTGGGAATGGGTTAATCTATAAAGCGAAAATGGTGCCAGTTTACCTAACAAGTAAAGAAGTACATTTCATAAGGCATATTCAATTTATTTGAACTGAAGACATTCCTTGATTTTACTAACCATGATATATTTCTAGAAAAAAATGTTGGAAATAAGGAAATTGCTTGCGACAGGCAAATTCCTCGTTTTCTACATCAAGATATTTATCTTCATTTTCTTTTCAAATATTTTAAATGTATTCCCAATTTTCTTTCAGTTAAGGCCTGTGTTAGACTGTGGTCTTGTATTTTTTGTTCCAATATATTTTTCATTAAAAAGGAACCCTTTTAAACAAATTCCATTGTGTTGTTAGAATTTCATTATTTCTTTATATTGAAAAGAAATGAGAAAGAGAGAAGAGAGAGAGAGAGAGAGAGAGAGAGAGAGAGAGAGAGAGAGAGAGAGAGAGAGAGAGAGAGAGAGAGAGAGAGAGAGAGAGGGTGAGGGGAGAGGAGGAGAGGAGGAGAGGAGCAGAGAGAGAAGGAGAGAGACATCCGATTTTGAAATCTTTTGGCCACTTTGCATAATTTCGCGAGAGTTTGCGATTACCCAATAAAAACACAATGTAGCAAAATTTAGTCTTTAATATTGAAATATCCAGCCTCAGTATGACACTCCTCATTAAGTAGGTGTGAGAGAGAGCGAGATAGACAGACAGACAGACAGAGACAGACAGGCAGAGACAGAGAGGCAGAGGCAGGGACTGCAGAGACAGATAGAGATCATACATTACTTCAGACATTATTTTGGTCAACGCCATGTTTAAATTAAATCCCGTCTAGATATTGTTATCAGGTGAAGGGTCTGTATAGGGCTAGCATTACTAATGGGTTCTAAATCCATGCCAGGGTAGCTATAGAAAAGTTTCCGCTTTGACAATCGATCTGCTTCAATTCTGAGACAAAAAATCACTCGCTTGTATTGATTTTAGACCCGAGATTTGTATTGGCATTTCCGAGTTGTTTGAATAGTCAAAGCTTTAGAATATTCCTAATTGCATCGGATAATCCTGAACTTCGTAGCTTAGTATTTTGTTTTTTATCATCGCCATCACAGCATTTGTCCAGTACGGCCAATTTTAAGGGGATAGTACACAGACACAGAACGAAATTACTGGCTGGCTCCTAATATAACCTGCTCGGTGTATAGCACTGTAATTTTTAAACGTCTGAGTTCGATATTTGGGCTAGCCCAAGGATTGAACCCACAGCCTCGAGATTTGTAGCTACGACGTTTATGTCGCCAACAAACGATTTACTTTTTTTTCTTTAATGTTGCTGGAAATAGTTTATAAAAAACCAACGTCGTTTGATATCTCAGTCGAACTGTTTTGTCTGATGTCTGTTAACTATTCGACTAATGAAACTATTCATTTAGACCAGAAATGAGTTTTGAACTCCGATATTTGTCGACATTTTTGTTAACCTTTTTTTTGCGACTTAAACGTTGTAACTACAGCTTTTTCAAGGCGTCATTATTTTGGAATGAGTCAAAGAAAAATATATATGTATAGTTTTGATTTATAATATTCCTCTTTCTATAGTGTTTTCTACAAATAACTGAACCCTTATCAGGCTAAACGTGGAATATTCCTATTTTGGTAGGAGGTATGGACAAGGATCAGCCTGCAGAAAAGAGATCTTAGTCTAAACCTCCTCTTTATCCCTTTAAATCGGAATTACATGTAAAACTTATAAAAAATCAAAGTACTGAAAGTACTGTACGCTAGCAAAGCATGCTTGAATTCAGAAAAACTTTCCCTTGTTGTGTAGAAAACATAGTGGACATTGAAGAAATTGTTTAAAGTAATTTTTTCATTGTCCACAATGCTTTCCAAAACTTTTTTCTTTGGATGCTTAAAAGGCGGAATTGAGTGGGAATGGGTTAAATGGCATGCCTTTAACAGACTTCATTACAATTTGAATAGAGTTTGCAATTTTCCTGAAATACATAAGAACTATTTTCTATGGCGTAGGCATTCCATGGATTTGGTGGTTAAGCTCCAGTGGCAGTTTGCACTCGTTTAACTTAGAGAAGGCCTCAAAATTGTGTCTGTTAACTTAAGATAACAAAGCTGACGCTTTGCTAGCTACAAAGAAGAAAACAACAAAACTGACCCATAATCAAGACTTTCGGTGATTTCAGTCCTTTGATTTTAACGCAATTTTGAAAAAAAAAAGAACTTTATTCGGCATGATGAGAGTTAAATTTTGCAAGTCTGATTCAACTCGATTACGAAATTGGTTATAGATCTATGAAGTTTATTGGGGGAAAGAAATGTAAACAAATACAAAGGGTCCATATTCTTTATCAATATTTGCGATTAGCAAGACATCGATTCTGGGGACAACGAAAATTAAAACGAGCACATATTAAACTGGAATGGTGTGACTTATAATGGATTGGATTGTGTTGTGGTGTTTATGTGTTGTTGTTTTTACGTCTGTTGGAGGTATTTATCGTTTTGTTATCTAACCCATTCTCATACAACACAATTTAGACTGGTCAAAATTCAAAGAAGCTACAGGTGACAATTTCAAGTTGATGGAATTTTAAATGTGTTCGTCTTTTTGGAAAGAAAAGATTGTGATAATAATGAAATTGCTTGATACAAGCAATTTCTTCAATTTCCACAATGTTTTTCAAAGCTGTTTCTCTTGAAGGGCCATAAAAAGGAGGGAATGGGTAAAATAGAACCATTTTAATAACATAAATTGTTTTGAATTAATTGGACCACTTCGATACCTCTGAATATTTTAACCCTTGTCTTGCTGAATATAATCCTTTGTCAGAACTACAGTAAAACCAATGGACTGAAGGTACTGTAATCATTAGTGGTGGGTAAATATTTTTTTGAAAATTTGTTCTGCAGACAACTCTAGCTTGCAAAGGACAGACAGGTGGTATAGACTAAGGTCAGACTGCACATATGTGCAGTCTGATCTTAGTCTATACCTCCTGCAAAAGCACGAATATTCCGGGTTCAGCATGACAAGGGTTAAGATCGTTTTATTCAAGTTATATCAAAATTAGCTAATTATGTTTCCTTTGAAAAATGATAAAAAAATTAAAAATATGAGAAAAAGTAGTTTTAAGATATTATTATTGATATTTTCTTAGTTTGAACTGTAACTGAAATAAGGGGAAAGACCAACCCAATCCCACGCAATGACGTTAAAAAAAAGAAGAAAAAAGAAGAAAAAAAAAAAAAGAAAAAAAAAGCGCCACCAAGAAAGAAAATGAAAAAAGAAGATGAGCAATGATATTAGCAGTTTCTTCATAATCCACAGTGGTTTATTCCTCGAAAGACATAAAAAGTTATAATTTCATCTTTTCATAACTGTCGTCTGCAGCATCTTTCGATTTGGACCAGATTAAACTTCTGTACACTACAAGCTTTAAACGTCAAAGACCTCACTTCGTTATCAACTAACGTTATTTGTATTTTCGATAAAAAACACAATTTTTTCAGCTGTACATGATTTGCAATTACATACCAATAAATACAATATCTTGACCAATCATTTCATCACAGTTGTAAATACAACTGGCAAATCGCTGGCCCCGCCCACTTACTGCTTTGGCCACGCCCATTGACTCCGACAGAAAGTCCCGTTTCGAATTTAAACGTCGTAATTTTGCTAAAACTGTGGTCAGTAGCATGTAACAAAAAAGTAGAATAGTTGGTTGGCGACCTGAACGTCGTAACTACGCCCCCCCCCCAAAAAAAGTTTCGTGAGAAAAGCGGCCAATGTTGGAATTCAAATCTTAATTCGTGGGTGAATGAATGATTTGATTGGTCGATTTATTCCTTAATTGACAACCGCGATTGCTCAACTGACTCCGAATGGGGAATTTTGCCTACATATGTGCCATATTTCGTCAAATTTCATTTCTTTAACATTTTATTCGACCCTACTAGTTTCAACTATTTCGAGAAATAGTGATTTTGGATTTGATGATGATTTGTTTGATATGTAGGCCTATGAAAATCATATTATAGTTTACCCTTGTCTGCTGAACCCGGAATATTCCTGTTTTTGTTGGAGGTCTAGACAAAGATCAGACTGCACATATGTGCAGTCTGACCTTTGTCTAGGCATCCTGCTTGTCCATTTAACGTGAACATTGTTTATACAATTAATTTTCTAAATATTTACCTTCGCAAAATGAATGTTTTCTGTGCCTTCAGTCCTTTGATTTTAACATAATTTTGGAGAGGATTTTATTCAGCATGACAAGGGTTAAGACGCAAAAGTTTGTAGCCTACTGGCTTTTTTGGCCATTTCACGAGACCGAAGTCAATTTCTTACATTACGGCGAATCCTGACTAAGAAAGATAAAAAGAAACTAACGAAATTTGCATTTTTAAAAAAAAAAAATCATAAAAACGTTATTCTTGGCGTGACGTCATTTTACGTGAAATGTACCTTATAAGGAATACGGTGGATATGTAATAAGTAGTATCTATCCTCAATTCAATGGGCGTGTTTTAATGTATTAAACAGGTGTTGGTGGTACAAAATGTTTCAAGGACGAAGGGCTAGGTGATCGAGAAGGGAACGTATATTATTGTGACGGTAGTAAAGATGAATGTTGCGAGGAGGACAGTCAATTCACGTGCTGTGAGTCAGCCGCGTCCCAAACACTGTACGTACCCATTGATTTTCTTTTCCCCTTTTTTTGCGGAAGACCTCTTGGGCTATTACAATTTCCTATGAAATCACTGGTTTTCAGGACCATTGTATATACATAGTATTTCATTTCGGAAGAAACATTCAGTTGTCTAAATTGTTTTTTATGGAGGACGAAGTTCAATTTAACCTGTGTGTCCGCTGTGCGATGACAAAACAGCATTCTTTAAAGTTTTACTATTTTGTGGAATCTTTCAAACCGAATCTAGTCCATCCTGGGAGGTTTATATTTAAACGATCATCCGTCCTGCAAAGTTACAAAGCTATATGTAATTGATCATTTGATATTTTGAATACTTGCAGCGTTTTACAAAAGAACAAAATAAAACAAACAATAGATTGACTTCTCTAACCATTCAGTCTGTTCTGGGCTTCAATCTTAATCCCTTATGTTGTTATGTCATTTTGTCGGAAAACGACAAAAAAGAAGTAACAATAATTTAATCATGCAATAGTTATGACATTAGACCCGCAAAGAATTTAGCGTCAGCCAAACGACTACAACAGCGATCTGTAATTCTGGTATATTGTATTCAGGACAATGTTTCATAATGTATTCGATTTGTAGTGGGCGTGGCTGCCAATCCCTCATCCTACATGTGGGTTGCCACCGAAAATGAATTAAAGACCATTTTGTAAGAATTAAATCGCCTCTTCCGTCCAAGGCCGTCGAATTTATCTCCAACAAAATGAAAAAGTATTTGGATTCACCCCATTTTTTGCTGGGGGGGGGGGCTGCCAAAACATGGCGAATCAAGCTGATTCGAGCTGTCGTTAAAATGTTTGAGTCACTCACTAACAAAATTTTCATTATTTCTTCACGGTGACCAACGATTTTATGTTACCAGGTATCTCCGACCATCTACACTGTCGGAGTGTAGACTGAAGCTGACGTGACAAGTGATCCGTAAATTACACTGGAAGTCGTCAAAAAGTTGAGCCTACCGAATTTTTGACCTTAAGTATTGACCTTGACTTTTGGAGCTATCTAAAAAATTCATGAGGCACATCTCACATATACTCGTACCGGAGATTAATTGTACCAAGTTACTTGACATCCATCCCAAAATATAGGAGATATGCTGTGGACAAGCTCAATTTGAACATTTGGCCTTGAGCTGTGACCTTGACTTTGGAGCTTTCCAAAAATTGTTTAAATATCGCATCTATTCACGATGGAAAATAATGGTGCAAAGATATTTTGAATTCCGTCAATTAACGTTGTAGATATGCTCTAAACGAATTCCGGCGACTTGAATCACTAAACAAATTAACACGAACAATCGACTTGTTACTATGTCTTGCTCATCGGAAGCTGGTCCGACAAAAATGAAAAAATTCAGCTGACATAACTCAGTATTAGTGTCATCATTAATCAATCAACCCATTATCAAGACGACAACATTTTAGACTGGTCCAAATTGAAAGAAGTTGCAGATTTGATGATTTTTTTTTACTTGATGAAATTTAAAAAAAACAGTATTTATCTTTTCGGGTAAAAAACATTGTTGAAAGTAAAGAAATTGCTTGTAACAAGCAGTTTCTTCATATTCCACAATGATTTCATTTTTTTCGGGGGGGGGTCGTCAAAAAGCGACAATGTGTGGGAACGGGTTGAATAGCAACTAAGATGAACCATTTAAGAGATGAAGAGAATATTTTTTTGTTTTCATGGAGGTATGAACCGAAAAATCTAATCACACAGTATGAATACGCGAAGCGGATTCATACATTGTGTGATTAGGTTTTTCGGTTCATACCTCCATGAAAACAAAAAATATTATCTTCATTTCTTATAATTTAATAGCATCGAGCGAAAAATGCAACAACTTAACAAATTTTGATACCTTTTTGTAGTGAACTATTTTGTGCGGAAGCATTCAAAATGGCTGCGTACTCAAAATTTTGTTCATGGAGGTATGAATTAAATTTATCGACCAATCAGATCGCTCGTTTTTGATAGACGAAACTAACAATTAAATTATAAACGGATAGAAAAGCTTTAAACTATTGTGAGCAGAACTGTGAAGACAAGAACAATGATATTTATTGATTTTAGAGTATGTTTGGAAAGGATATCTTCAAAGATTATATAGAACAGTGACAAGCAGGTTCTTGTACGAATATCGCTATTCATGTAACATCAAGTCTAGTTTGGTAATGGAAGGGTTTAGAAACTGTTCTATAATATACACATGTATTTTCAAAAGATGGACCTGTTTTAGCTAGCTTCATCTTTGATAACTTTAGTTAACAGTCAAAATTTTCAGGTCGTCTCAAAGTTCAACGAGTGCAGACTGCCACTGGATGCTTAACCACTAGATCCGTTAAATGCCTACGCCGAAAATGTAGCTCTTGTGTATTTCAGGAATATTGCAAACTCTGCATGCAAGTTCATCTTCTAGGTGTTTTTAGCTCACTTGAGAACACCACGTTCCAAATAACTCTGACCAGTGTCTTCAAAGAAGTTGTAGACGACAATTTCAAATTGTTGAAAATTCCAAAATATTCATCTCTTTTGTTAGAAAACATTGTGGAAAATGAAGAAATCGCTTGTAACAAGCAATTTCTTCATTTTTCACATTGTTCAACAATTAATTTCTTGAGGGGGTTAAAAAGGAGGGATTATTTGGGAATGACTCTACTCCTTGGTTACTCTAACAACGTCTCTTTATCATGATAACGTTTGACCAAGAAGATTACTGAACAAAACAATGCTTTGCTAGCTTACAGTACTTTCAGTGCTTTCAGTACTTTGATTTTTATCCAGACGAGATCAAGCTATACTATGGGGCGGACTGGCTGCGGTGTTGGTGATTATCGCCCTTGTTTGCTGTTTCTTCTTCAAGGATTACATGTGTTGTAGGGACAATGTACCGCTGTCAGAGAAATGTTGCAGGTGTTGTAAAAAGTAAGTGTGGGCGACAAGTTTATCTTTCTATAGGCGATTTTAGATTGATCCGAAGTGAGAGAATATGTAGTCGAAATTGCGAAACAAAAGAAAATTGGAAAAAGCAAGAAATTATTTTGAGAAAAGGAGGATTTGCTTGTTACAAGCAATTTCGCTTGTTTCCAAAAATAATGTTTTTCGCCTCTTTTTTTTCTTTTGGCCACAGAATTTCAAATCGGTCCGAGATCAAAGACGACGCAGACGACACTAAAGAATAAATGTATTTAGGAAAAATTGAGCCAACCAGGAGAAATCATTGCGAGAAAAGCAGTAATTGCTTGTAATTTGCCTTTTCACACAATGGTTTTCTCCTCACTTAGTGAAGCGAGATAATGCTTTAAAAAGTTTCGTAGTATTGCTGAGATGAGGTAAAGGTCTCTTTTCTCACCCTTTTTAACCCTTTCTAACTCAACAGAATTTCGACTTGTCCCTTTGGAGGGGGGGGGGCATTGTGGGGAATGAAGAGATTTCTTCTTTTTCAACCAAATTTCCCCAAGCTCTTTTAGATAGGGGATAGGTTTAGCATGTTTTTCGAAAATTGGGCAAGTGATTATAAAGAATCTTAAAAGTTTTCAAAGAATAATAAACCATTACCCGACGACAAAATTGAAAGAAATTGCATACAATAATTTTAGTTGATCAATTTAAAAGGATGTCTTTTTCGGTAGGAAACATAATGGATAGTGAAGAAATGCGGGTTACCTTATTTTTCCACTATGATTTCCAAAGATTTTTCTTTGGGGCGTCAAAAAGCGTGATTGTGTGAGAATAGGTCAAGAAGAAGGAACCAAAGTAACAAGACTTTTTTGCGACGAACTAATGACCCCCGAAACGAATAGTTTTTTTAGTAGTATGACTTTGATAAATGACTTTGACTTTGTTTGATGACAGTGGTAACGGTAACAAATCATACGCATCAATGAGATTTGCCTTCGTGCCAAATATGAACACAGCACCAAAAAGTCTTTAAGCCACGACAAATTATTAAGTTCTCAAGTTTTGGACAGACCAATGGACAGACAGACACAGATTGAATAATATGCCTCAGGCATAATTAAAGCAGGAAATTAAATAAATGATTTAAAAAAAATAAAGGTTGGTTATATTGTGAAAAGATTTTGGACAAAAATAATTCATCTTAATTTCAAATAATTTATCGTCGTTCGGAATAAAGCTGTAATTACGATATCTTGTGCGCCCAAATACGATTAACACGGGTATCTTTGTATGAAACTCCATATTTCTATTTATAGAAAACATGACGAAGAGGATCTTGTACCGGAACCGGAAGTTAAACGTCCGCGGATCCCGAAACCAACGTGGGCGTCAACAAGTCGAAGTTTCAGCCCGGACGACATTGGAACTCCGCCCCCTTTCTCCTACAAGAGTCCTTCCTACAAAAAATACTGAAATCTATCTTGGAAGTTAACATTTTCTTGAACGATTTTACGTTTTTTATCATTTCACATTCGATATACTATTGGGCGCTCAAGGACATTTGATTACTTTCCTTGTCTTATTTTTTATCTATTAAATATTTTCTGTCACCTAAGGTGTATATCTATTTTTTCTTTATATAAAAATTAGTTTTAATATATGTGTGTTTAGTGAACGATTCCAACAGGAATAAAATATGCCCGAAACACACACGCCTCCGAAACAGCTAAACGCGACAGGTGGATTTTCAAATATTTTTCGTGCCTTATAACTATTGAATTTTTCTGCTACCTCCATACTTTTTTAAAATTTTTATTCAGATGCTAGTTTATTTTAACACGTTTTGTTTGAACAATTTTAAAAGGCCGGGACACGTGGAAATAAACCCCGCACATTAAAACCAAGCTTTTCATCCGATGAAAATTCTTTGAAGGAATCTGATAAAGGGTCACAAATGATCATTTCTGCAAAATTTTGTTGAATTCTTTTCTTTACTTCTTAGGAGAAGATTTTTAAAGGTTTCACCATATATGGTTTACAGACGGACGAACGCACGCGCGTACGGACGACGGACACAACGCCTTGACAATAGCCTTCTGGCTTTCAGCCAGTGGAGCTAATAAACACGATGAAAAACATTGAACATTCGTTTAGAATAACTCATTGAAAGTAGGTTTTGAGAATCAAATTCTGTCAAACAACAAATGGGAAGAAATCCTACTATCTCTTCAAAATGGTTGGAATATTCTATCTTCATAGATCTCGATTGGTATGTTTGTAGGAGGTCCGTTTCTTCCCAGACCACTGACTTTTCAACCGCTTCTCGAAATCCAACGCAGAACATGTGTCGCCAGAAGAAGATCGATTTGCGCCTAAGCTCACACAACATAGGTTAATCAAAGTACTGAAAGTACTCTAAGCTAGCAAAGCCTGGTTGTATTAAATCTACTTTGCATTCTGTCTTTCGCAGGGTATAAAACATTGTCGAAACTGAAGAAATTGCTTGTTACAAGCAATTTCTTCATTGTCCAGAATGTTTTCTAAAGCCTTTTCTTGAGATTTTTAAAAGGCGGGGTTAAGTGGGAATGGGTTGTATAATATGCTTTTGAATAAAGTTAATTCACGTGATCAGTCATGGCGCTTTGCTAGCTAAAAAGTAAAATTACAGCCTGTAAACCGAAAACTCTTCACCCATTACCAGACAAAAAAAAAAAGACTGGTACAAATTGAAAGAAGTTGAAGACAACAATTTCAAGTTGGAGGAATTTAGAAAATCTTCGCCTTCAAGGGGAAAAAACATTGTGGACATTGAAGAGATTGCTTGTTACGAGCAATTTCTTCATTGTCCACAATGTTTTCCAAAGCATTTTTCTACAGAATTGTCTAAAGGGATCATTGTGTGGGAATGGTGGTTTAAATTGACGGCAATGTCGTTACTTAAAAGGTTTTTGTTTGTAAACAAGTGCTATATTATCTCCATTGAAGTATATTTGCATATTAAAACAAAAGTAAATCTACTTCGATGCCTATTTGAAGAGTGTTTAGACTATCTAAACAAGGGCACCGCTTACAAGAGCCTGACGCTCGACTGTTAGATGCTGGATACAAACAATAAAATCGAAGAGGGGTCATAATTCATAAAAACGCCTTTAAAGTTATCTCTCGTGATTGTATAGGTTGATCTATTATTTTGTGGGCATATACTCCAAGTTTCAAATGAACACATTCATTAACACCAGAAATGTCAAAGTTTTAGCACGACAACGACGACAAGATTAGGGCAATTTCTTTTGATTGTGGCTCGTTGAAAGTTCATACTTTAACCGGTAAAAAATTACTTATACATAATGAGGAAATGTCCGTAAATGTATTTATTTATATGGTTCTACATTTTGGATTCATCTTAACCCAATACCAAACGGCAAAACTTCAGACTGGTCCAAATTGAAAGGAGTTACAGCAGACAAAAGTTTATGAAATTTTAGATTATTTCAACTTTCTGGGTAGAAAACATTGTGTTAAATGAAGAAATTGCTTTTAATAAGCAATTTCTTCATTTTTCAAAATGTTTTCTAAATCGTTTTTCTTTGGGGCGTCCAAAAGCGTCACTGTGTGGGAATGGGTTAATTCAAATTAACGTGATCATTTGGATTTTTTTTTTTTTTTTTTTTTGCAGAACACTAAAACATCTGCAAACACTGTAAGAAAATCAATGAAAATGTAGACGTTGGACGTTTTCGTGTATTAGTGGCTTGTCCCGAATTTTTTTTTATTTGAACAGGAACACGCTATAGAATATGCAAATGATCCCATAACCCATTCCCACTCAATGACGCTTTTAGGCGCCCGAATGGAAAAAAGCTTTCGAAAACATGGTGAAAAATGAAGAAATTGCTTACCACATGCAATTTCTTCATTTATTACAATGTTTTCTACTCTAAAAGTTGAAAAATTCCAAAATTTGATAAACTTTAAATTGTCCTCTGCCACTTCTTTCAATTTGGGCTAGTCTAAAATTTTGCCGTCTGTAAATGGGTTAATACACAAGTACTTCTAAAAACGGAATAGGGTCTATTTATTGAAAAAAATCATATTTATAAATCGTGAGCAAAAAAATCAATTATTTCCATAGCATTACTGTGTAATCTCTATAAGGCTTATCTTCAAAAAAGGTATTAACCCTTGCCATGCTGAATTAAAATCCTATGCTTTTAAGTCAAAGGACTGACAGCACCGGAAAGTTTTAATAATTGTCAACATTTCTTTTGAAAAATGATTATATAACTCTGGCTAAAAAGGATAAACAGGAGGTGTCGATCAAGATCAGACTGCATTTATAAGCAGGCTGGTTTTTGTGGTGTCTTCCCGATTCTCCCACATTTGAAAATCCGATAATACCATTTACCTGGTGGGAAGAAGGGGGTAAGGGAAAATGTGTGAATACCGTTAGGTTCAAATTATATTCCACGTGTATTATGTATTAAAGACTTTTTGTTGCAATCAAATTAATTGGTAAAACTACCAAAATTTAATTGAGAATTGTGTTTAAATCTGTAATTCTGGCGTGAAATAAAAAATGAAACCTGAAATCATGACAAATCATGGCCACAGCTTCAACTTAATACTGAACCTCATCAAAAACTACACAGACGCTAGTGATACCTTCCTAGTGGAGAAAGACAACCTCATTAAGTCGAATGTTTTCTGAAACCGACGTCACAGCCGGCTTTTTTCACTGTACACACTGGTATAAAGATTTGGACCGACTTATATATGTACAGAACAGACGAAGATTTCCATAGGTTGGTCCGACGCGCTGTCGGAACACGACATTTGAAGAGAAGGAAGTATCGCCATATCGAACAAGCGCTTTACTTCCTTGAGAGACTGACTCCATGAAGAGACTATGATACTGGCCCAGTATGCCGATGCAGTTTCGTATCTGTTGCGTTTATAGATACAGGGATAATTGCCTTCTTACTAACTTTGTATGTATGTGTTGAACATGTTTTGAAAGATTCGGACATTAATAAGATTTTTTTCGAAACTACTGTACTTGAACTTTAAAGATCTAGACGATGATATCTACAGAATATCAAGGAACTGAAATTAAATGTAAACGGGTAGTTAAATAATAAGATCCTCCTTGCTTCGAGTCAATTAAATGCAATACATTAAAACAAAACTTATCCGGATTTTTTTTAAATGCATACCCAAGCATCTGTATAACGGGCGTATTTTTCCGTCTTTCCATTTTTAAGCTGTTCGTCCGTAAAAAAAGAATTCTTTAATGCGATACAGTAAGGTAGAATGACCCAGATTCAGAAACAACAATGGAATCGGTATAGGCTAAATTTTTCTGCCATACACATATCTACAACAATCCCTTTTCCACTATTCCTTTCATTACAGAATGACAAGTGTTGAAATAGTTTATTATGAAATGGTCATTTCACTTGCTTCTTAATCAATCACGATTGGCAAATGCCTGAACTGTTTTCTTTTTCCAAATATTTTCTTTTGCGCAACAAGCATGGCGTCCATACAAAATATCGTCGGATGACCACCAAAATCTAGTAACTTTAATTTTAATTTAGCTGAAGTTAAGAGGATTTGGTCGCGTCCAACGAGACCATTCCTGGTAAATTCTTGTGAAATAGATAAAATGGTTGTCTGGAAAAAAAGTGTAACTGCAAGATAGTATATGAAATGAAGTGAGAAAGAAGGTAAATGCTTGTTATAAGTAACCGTTACTTTCATCACAATGATTTCACTTCTCTTCTGCGATCAATAAAAGGACATTGTACGGCATGGGTTTAAATGGCTTCCTGATTCGAAATCCACTATTTCTATTTGAAGCGCTCGTGGAATAGGGTAATAGAACCTAACGGTTATTTAGCCCCAGGCAGGGATTATCTCACGCCTTACCTGTATTGACTTTTTATCGATATTTTCGAATGTGGGAGAATCCGTTAATAAACCGTTTTTGTCCATAACTCCTGCCAAAACAGGAATATTCCGGGTCTAGCATGACAAGGGATAATAAACTTGTTAAACTTTCTTTTTCAAAAGTATGATAAAAAAGGGCACCAAAAGATCATTCCTGTGAAATCTGGATAGAGTCAAACATCTATTTCCTTAAATTTTAACGGTTTTTAATATGTACCATACATGAATTTTAGCACACATTCTCTGTCCGATCAAAATGATTTGCCAGAATCTGAAAAATAGTTACCCAAGGGTCATTCGTTTGAATCCTGTGCAATTCTTTGCAGTTAAGTTTTTTTCAGCTAAAACGTTTAAACATGAATGTGCGATGGAACAACGCCATGACTACAGACAGCGAACTCTCAACCAGTGGAGCTAATATTCAACCAATCCAACAGTTTAAAGTCTGATCCAACACAATCTAAACCAGAGGGTCATGGTGGCCCTGAACTGCTCGCCTGAGACAATGCATATTGATTTTTCCCATGTCGTTTTCTTTTTTTTTCGACTCATCTTCTTTAAGAATTCATTAAACTCTCGGGAATTCTCAAATGAAATAAAAAAAAAAAAAAAAAAAAAATGGACAACCTTTTTTATACAACTAGTATCTGTATCTGTTCAGCAAGTTTTCATTGAAAACCAAAAGGCTGCTCATTAACATGGCTAATATAGAACCTCAAAAAACTGAATTATTTAAAATAGGACCATGTGGCGATACTACATGCACGATATGAAAGCTCTATGCCTTTTGCTTTAACCCATTCCAACATAACTAAATTTTAGACTGGTCAAGATAAAAGTAGATGTAGACGAGTTTCGAGTCGAGACGGTGTTGAATATAACTGTCAAAAACAAAACAAAAAAACAACATTTCTTCACTTTCAACCTTGTTAGACTGAAGTCTTTTCTTGAGGGGATTACAAAGCGGGATTGTGTGGAAATGGGTAAAGAGGAAAATACTTTTAGATGTCACAAGCTGCAATAGTAACCAAAAGGATAATTTCTGTAAAGTTTCAATGAAATCTGATGATTAGTTTCGGAGATGATTTTTTTTTAAAAGGACGTGTTCTTTATTTCTATTCTAATTCCAAGTACCCACAACATAGGGACTTATGTAAACCATATCATAACATGAAGAAATTCGGAGGAGGACCATGTGGGAATGATACATGCAAAATTTGAAACCTTTAGGCCTTACAGATATTAGGAATATATTTTTCCAAGAAATTATAAGCAATAGTTTTTGGTTACCATAGCAACTGGACTTAGCAGCCGACTATGGTTCCTTGAAGTATTTTGTAAGGCCATCATCAAAGAATTATTTCTGTAGTTTGATTGAAATCTGATTGGTAGTTTCTGATAAGATTTGTTCACAGACGGATGGACATCGGATCACAATAGCTTCCCAAAGCATTTCGAGCTTAGGTGAGCTAAAAATGCAAATAAGTGATGTGCCCACTCAGCTGCATGACTTTAACCTTTTACCAAACAAACCCGCATTCTGACACACTGTAGATAGAAAGCGTAGAAAACACTGTGGGAAAAGGAGAAATCACTTGCAACAAGCAATTAATCCTTTTCCAACTTTGTATTCACCCTATTTTGCACGTTTGCTTTAAATTATGTTTAACATCTTTCAATTTGGACCAGTTTAAAAGTTTGTAATCTGGTATTGTTTTAGGCTGACCACATTGAAACTTTTTTTATTTCAGAATGAGTAGAAAACCTAGTGGGAAAAGAAAATGTGTGAATGGAGTTTATACATTTTCGAACACTAATATTGTCACATCATGCAAAATGGTGTTATCAACCAAGCACATTAACCCTTTCCTAATTTCTAAATTTTAGATCTGTCGCAATTCAAAGATTTTGCAGACAAAAATTCAGAGTGGATTTTATTTGAAACATAATAAGTCTGTAAGAGTAGAAAACAAGAGGACCATGATGGTCCTAGATCGCTCACCCGAATAGTCTGATGTTAAAAAAATGCAACCGGAGACAAATAACTATAACCAGTTTCGTGATGATTGAGCCAAAACTGACTTCTATATTGTAAACAAAGAAATTATCATTAAGGCCCCTTTTCCTGTGTTTTCAGGAGATCCTCCCAATAATCAATAGGGTTCATCTTTATGACCTTAGATAATTCTGGCAAAATTTCATGATGATTGAGCCAAGTTTGTTGCCTCTAGAGTGTTAACAAAGAAATTGTCATTAAGGCTCCTTTTCCTGTGTTTTCAAACACAACCCTCCCATAAACAGTAGGGTTCATTCTCATGGCCTAACAATTATTCTGACCAAGTTTCATGAAGATTGGGTCAAAACTGTGGCCCCTAAAGTTTTAACACTTCAATTGTAGATGCCGCACGACAGACATTCAACGATCACAAAAGCTCACCATGAGCACTTTGTGCTCAGGGGAGCTAAAAATGTGGAAAAGGAGAAATAGCTTGTTACAAGCAATTTCTTCTTTTACCATAATGTTAACTCAAGTATAAAACACAGGGATTGAATAGGAAAGGGTTACAGAACCAGGCGGGACTACTAGTAATTTTGTATTCCTCACACCTCTCGTAACAAAAGCCATGTCGAACATGGCCATCCCCCGCCTTAAAAGCTTGATAGTAAACTGAAGCCAGTTAGATTTAGCCACTGCATTTCTTCTCAATTAGTTCGATAATAGCTATTATACTTTTAGAGATATGCCCCGGACAAATCCAAGACTTTAAAACAACAAAGGGCAATAACTCCAAAAGTATGCAAGCAAGAGTTGTGGTTCTTGTGCACTGCACTTCTCCACAACGAGATCTCCCCACCTATGAAGTTTCAAGTTGATAGCTATTATACTTTCAGAGATATGCCACAGACATAATCTTATTCTTTAAAACAACAAAAGCATACTTTCAGAGATATGCCCCGGACAAAATCTTAGTCTTTAAAACAACAAAGGACAATAACTCCAAAATTATGCAAGTAAGAGTTGTGGTTCTTGTGCACTGCACTTCTCCTCAATGAGATCTATTCACCTATGAAGTTTCAAGATGATAGCAATTTTACTTTCAGAGATATGCCCGGACATGTTTAGTGACAGAAGGACGGACGGAGACCATTACTATATCCTTTTGCTGAAACGGCGGGGGATAATAACCATTTTTCTTCGGATAATAACTACTTTTTTCGGATGTCACTTATTCTGGAATATGCTAGAATAGCTACAATAAATATAAACAAACAGATAAAATGGCAGATTTGACCATTTTAGAATTGCCAACCCATTCAAAGTCGGCATAGCTAGAAAAAAGTGGCTATGAAAGACAAGAATCAATTTCTATACTATTATAAAGCAGGAAACTTTCTAATAACTTTCCCGTTTTTTTTTTTTCAATTACTTTCATCATCTGAGACTTGAGTATGATTTGAAAAACATGATTCACACAACCCCACATTTGATGGATTCAGGATAAATAGAGCACAAGCTACTTACTCCTTTCCCTAAACATGTTCTACTATGACACATTTTTCAGGAGTGTGGATTTTTCCACGCCCGACTTGTCTGACCTAGGGTTTTCTACACAAGGACAACTACATCTTTTATGGACACTCTTCAGGGGAGTAGTAAATACCAGGGCAAATATTGGAAAATATTCAAAATAGAACTCGGATGTCAAAGATTTATTATCTCATTTTTCATATTAATGGGTAGAAAATGTATATTCCAGAATTTTCTTCCTTAACCCTCTCCAGGATTTCATGTCACTGTGATTTAATACTTTGGAAAACATTGAGGAAGAAGAAGAAATTGCTCCGTTTCTCACAATATTTCTACCATATAGGACGGCTTCATTTCAAATTTCATCCAATTTTACTGGCCTTCTGCATCCTCTTTCAATTTGGACTAGTCTAAACTAAAAAAAAAAACAGGAAAAGGTTAACGTTTTCTCAAAATACATCAATTCTCTTTTTTTGCAGACAATTTCACTTTGATTCTAGACATGAAAATCATGTCTTACTTGTCTCGGGACAACTGGAAAAAAACTTTTCCCCATACCTCTGCATTTTGAATTTTCTTCAGTAACAAACATCCCCTTAAAATTTAGGCTGGTCTGACAAGTCTGAAATTTTCTTGTCTGGTAATCAATTAACCCAAGGAATGTCAGTATTTGTTGAAAAACACTCAACATGAACATTACATTAATATCATACATTTATTTACACTAATACAAACTTTATAAAAGTTTCAAACAAACAAGCTTTCCAGAAGCTTACACATTTCATTTTTTAACCTCTCCACCTTTTTTTACATTTCAACATAATTTTTATGCAGTTTTACTCCATCAGGATCCATAAGTAGCTATTAAATCCTCTCGCCTTTCCGAAAATATATTGCCTTAACCCTTTCCTGTTTTGTAAAATTTTAGACTTGTCCAAATTCAAAGGTTTTGCAGACGAAAATTGAAAGTGGATTTAATTGGAAAAAAAAAAGAAAAAACAATTCAGCAGGGTAGAAAATATTGTGGAAAAAGAAGAAAATGCTTGTTTCAAGCATTTCTGTTTTTTACTACAAAATTTTCTAAATTATAAAATCACATATTTCTTAATCATTAAATTGAACAGGAAAGCTGTAGAATCAAGGTTTTGGTCACCGGAAGAACATCGTCACAAAATTGTCACATTTTTTCTGACAATATAAAGAATTTGGTTCAATAAGTATAAATAATATTCTAGTGTTGTTCTATTGCATTTTTTATTATCTTAACCCATCAACCAACAATCCACCATTTTGATCTAATAAAGAAATGTTGATTTGAAAAACACTATGAGAAATTGTTTGTAACAAAAGAAAAAATCTCCTTTTATTACAAAGTTTTCTGCCATGAATTGCTATTATCTTCTTGTTTTATGTAATTCAATTGAAGGAATATAGATTTGGAAACCCACGTGAAAAAAGGAGAAATTGCTTTTAACGCATATTTTCTCCTTTTCATAAAATGTTTTCTACCTTGTATGTCTCCAACCTTTAATATTAAAGTATTTAAAACTGTTCTCTGCAACCTCTTTCAATTCGGACAAGTTTTTTCTGGTGATGGGTTATTATATAGCTCAACTGAATAAAATTATCTACCTTCACTTTCTATCACATTTAAACTTGATAAATTCATTAGTGATATTCAAATACAATATGAAATTATTTTATGAGACAATGCCTTCTCTCCTTAGAAATTCAAGAAAAATTTACTAGTTTTTTCCATTTTTTTTTCTGCATTTTCTCTAAAATACTAAACTTTTCACTTACAAGTCAATCACACACACACACACATACATACACACACAGATACTATAGTTACAAATAACACACGAAAACTATTTAATCAATGCCTCAGTGCAAAAAGGTCGCACAAGGGCCTTAAAAGGTGCTTACATTAGTTACAGCCTTCTTACACTGAGCTATCAACATCACTACACACTGTTTTCAATGCCATAGATTTAATAAGCTGATAAAACATTACAAAAAATGGGTTTAACAAATTACCACACAAGCCCTCATTCAATTTCCAAAAACAAAACAAACAAAAAAGAAAAAACATGTGAGAAAAGGAGAAATTGCAATTTTTCATTTTAATTTCAATTCAAATTGCTGTCTGCAACTTCATTCATATGGATCATTTGTAAACTTTGTTGTCTAGTAATTGGTTTATGGGTTATTGGATTAGTGCAAATACGTTGTTAGTGCATATCATCTTTGTCGTTCTAAAACCTGCTAGCTTTAGCTTGGATTCAAGCAGTAGTTACAAGGTGTTACAACGTAGAACGACAACGACGATATACTTTGTGTACTGTGCGACACTTAGCCCATTACAAGAAGACTTTTGTATTGACCCAACCTAAACAAGGTTGAAAATGAAATTTCAGTGTGCTTAAATTGAAAATCACTTGATATGTAAAGTGTAAAATACGTAGAGAAACAGAAATTACTTTTGCATTTTCTCTTGGATCACAGGGTTTTCCTTCCATCTTGTGGTGAGAAATTGCCTTTAAAAAGCAATTTTACATTTTCTCACAATGTTCTTGAAAATTAATTTCTTTTGAGCATCAAAATGCAAGAATGTGTGGTAATGGGTCAAGTTCATTTTGAGGGTTAAATCCTAGATGTAATATGAAGAAAATGGTCTTTTTAAGAAAGATAGACTTTCCAATATTGTCAAAAGCTCCCTTATATCTGAAACTATACAGAATGGTCTCCCTTGTTTCTAACTCTAAATAATAGTCTCTCTTGTATCTTTAACTCTACAGGATGGTTCCCTTCTATCTGTATCTTTATGATGGTTTCTTTCCTTTCTCTACTCATGATATTCCATTCTCCCCTATCTCTGTATTTCATCTGGTTGCTAGGATAAGGGATTGCAAACTCCCTTTTACAGAAGTGATTATTATGATGATAATGTTGATGATCGTAAATGCCTTCCCGGGTCCATGATGATTCAACTGTTTGGCAGTAGTCTGGCTGAGTAAATCTAGTATTAGTAAAGGTGATATATATTCCATGATTTTCATTTCTTTTTCAATAATTTAAACACTAATCACATAACTGTAATTAATTAATAGTATTTCATGATTCAATAAACTGTCTTTTCTTCACTACATAAGGTAATTTTAACTACTTAATCACATTTTTTCAAAATGAAATCACTTCTTTACTTGAACTGGTTGACTTGAAAGTCATTAGAAAAGTAACTTATAAATTTCTTTTTCAGGAAAACATTTATACTAATTGATCACATGAATTTGAATAATGTGTCCAAAGTTTTTTACGCTTTGTGATAAATTTTAGTTCACTGATAATTTGGGGGAAAAAAATCCACACTATACAGTAAATTAAGTCTATAAATGAATATTTTACGCATGCAAGTTAAGTTCACAAGTCAAAAAACAGATCTAAATTAAAGTCCTAATTCACTAGGCAAAAAACAATGTATCAAGGATATATATTTATAAAAAAAATACAACACTTTTCACAAAATCATCTCTCCAACTTGAGAATTCCAGCAAAAATTATTTCCAATTTTATCAATACAACACAATATTTTTGTATTTGGTTCAATATGGCTAGCATCATAGCTCACAGATAATCGACGGATTGCTGACCCTGCCCACTCACTCTGCTGGCTACTTCCACCGACTCTGACAGGAAGTTCCACTTCAATATTAAACAGCATTATTTTGCCAAATTAATGGCCATTACCATGTAACAAAGGGGAAAAATGGATGATTGGCGACCTAAACGTCAAACTTAACTATAGCTTAAATAAGCTGTATTAACTACGCTTAAGTTGCCAAACCAACAAAAATACTTCATATAAATGTGGGTTAAGTTCGCAGCTCAACATTTAATTCCAGTCTAAAAGAATTATTTGATTGGTCGATTGATTCTTAGATTGACAGACGCAATCCTTCAATTGATCAAATATGTCGCCGAGACTCAGTCTTCTTCATCTGTCTCTGCCTCAGCTTGCTCTAGCCATGTCAGCCATTGATTCACCTGTAAATATTAATTAACTATTAAATCCTTTATTCAGAATCCCATTGAAATTTAAGAGCTAAACGGATTGGAAGCAATAGTTGTTGGTCAGTATTTCTTTTACAAGTTATTTCATAATCAATTCTGGCTTGAACTGGATAAGCAGGAGGTGTAGAGCAAGGCCAGATTGCACATATGTGCAGGCTGATCTTTGTCTATACTTCCTGCCAAAACAGAATTATTCCGGGTTCAGTATGACAAGGAATAATTGACCAATCCCTGGTCCCACCCGCTGACTCCGAAAAGAAGTCACGCTTTGATTTTAATCAGCTTTATTTTGCATAGTTTATGGCCAGCAGCATGTGACAAAAAAGTAGAATAGTTGGTTAATGACATAATTGTCGTAACTACAGCTTGAATAAGCTGTAGTTCAGATGTTTAGGTCGTCAAACCAACTAAATAGGTAAACAAAAGTGACGGCCAATGTAGGAGTTCAAAACTGATTTCTGCTCTAAATCAATGATTTCATTAGCCGAATGGTTATTTGATTGACAGCTGCAATTTGTCAATTTTACTGAGTTTTATGATAATTTCAACAGTCTATGAAACAAAGAGACATTTATAATCCTTTACCGACAAATCAAATAATTCAGTCAGACTGAAATTCTTTTCCATTCATGTTTCAACTAACATCAGAAACAAAAACGTCCTCATTCCTCTATTTTACAATTTTTCTGACATATAAACTACCTATAACCACACAATCCTATGTTTTCATGTGCTGAAAAAAATTAGTTATAGGAAACATAACTGGTAATAGAGTAAGTTCTTACGATAGAACATTTCTCCTTTGCTCACAATATTTTATACCATATCTTACAGTTATCTTTCAAAATTAAATCTAATTTGAAAGGCCTTTTTTAGTTAGGACGACTCTAAAACCTTGTTGCCTGTAAATGAATTAAATCCTTCCTTTTTAAGACAACCCACTCTGAAACTTTGTACAACCTTCGCTGGTGTAAAATTCATCATTCTGGGATCTAATGCAGAGTAATCCATACTGAATGAGTTACCTTCCACTTACCTGAAAAAGTGCCTTCCCCTCACCAGGGTCCTGAATGAGTAACTTCCCTCTTACCTGAAAGAGTGCTTTCCCCTCACCAGGGTACTGAATGAGTAACTTTCCTCTTACCTGAAAGAGTGCTTTCCCCTTGCCTGGGTACTGAATGAGTAACTTCCCTCTTACCTGAAAGAGTGCTTTCCCCTTGCCTGGGTACTCGTCATTTACTTCCTCTTTCCACTTGAGGAAAACTTCTTCCTCTACAACCTCCATGTCGTACAAGTTCATGAACAGTCGCAACATCATACCTGGAATACAGGGATTGTATGGCATTAACCCTTTCCTGTTCAATCCCTGGGTTTAACACTACCTGTGATTTTATAATTTAAAAAAATTGTAGAAAAAGAAGAAATTGCTTGTAACTAGAAATTTATTCTTGTCCCACAATATTTTCTACCCTGTAGATTGGTTACTTTTCAAATTGCACTCACTTTTAGTTGTCATCTGCAAATTGTTTCAAATTGGACTAGTCTAAAATTTTGAAAAACTGGAAAGAGTTAAACATCACTTTTGTAAAGTCATAATGACACAGCTATAGACAGTCAAATTGCCACAGCTGGAGCACATAACTATGGATTCCTAGTATTTCTCACACCAGTACTATAACAGCATCCTTTCTGCATCTCCAGAACTTATGGCCAATGTCAGTTTTTATTTTGAATAGTTATGGAAAATAACCTTGAACTTCACAGAATATCTTGAATTTACCATCATCGAGTCTTACAAAAGGAATATGGCCCCAGCACTTATCATTCGAAACCCATGGCCATTTTTCATATGCCAGATATGACCTTGTAAATGGATTTGAACCTTGAACTTGCAGATTACCTTGAACTTGCTGATTACCTTTAGCTTGATACAAACAAAAAGGTCTCGTCAAAAGGAATACATATGTATAATATGAACACCCTGGTAACTACCAACAAAATAATGAAATTTTTTGGCAAACCACTAACAGACAAACTGACAATTGGACAAATAGGGTGCATAGGGCTGTATCAGAGAGTCCTGGCGACTCACTTTTGAGTCTCATACTTTTAACCCATTCCAACACAACAAAATTTTAGACCGATCTTAATTGGAAGAATTTGCAGACAAAAATTTCTAGATGATGGAATTTTTCATTCTTTTGTCTGTTTTGATAGAAATCATTGCGGAAAATGAAGAAATTATTTTTTACAAGCAATTTCTTCATTTTCAACAATGTTTTCCAAAGCCTTTTCTTGAGGAGGGCTTGTGTGGGAATGGCTTAGAATATGTGTATGTTAAATCATTGCACATACCTTTAGGAAAGTTGTGTGAATGACAAAACACCTGGGATGCATACAGACAATGCATTTGTAAATCTGATTTGTCTTGTAGAAACATCACCAACACTCCCTGTAAAATATTAGAGGTTACAAAAATGGCTGGTATCAACTAAACAATCACCATAAAATGTGTTCTATTTCAACCTGAAGTTAGTAATTACAATTTTTAGGGATTAAATAAAGTGAAAAGTGTATACTATTGGTCTATGACAGTGCTATAAAACTTGACTTGACTAGTAGAAAGCAAGTGACTGATTCTTCTCAAAAACCTTCAACTATTTCCGTAAAAAGTAATCTCACAGGTGATTTCTTATTTTACACATTTTTCAACCCATTACCAGACAATAAAATATTAGACAAGTCCAAGTTCAAAGAATTGTCAGGTTAGTGAAATTCAAATATTCCTTTTTTTCATTTTTTGGGAGAAAATATTGTAGATAATGAAGAAATTGCTTATTCCAAGCATCTTCTGCATCTTCTTCATTTTCTACAATGTTTCCAAAGCTTTTTCTAAAGGGCATCAACAAGCCTCATAGTGTCAGAATGGGTCAATAACTTTATTTCTTTTACCGTTTTCTTCAACAATTTAACAGATGAAAAAAAAAGTAAGACTAGTCCAAATTCAAAGATATTGCAGACAATTTTTATTTAATGGAATTAAAAAAAAACACAAAGTGGATAATAAAGAAATTGGTTGTAATAAGCAATTTCTTCATTTTCCATAATGTTTTCCAAAGTTTTTTTTTTAACTGTGTCAAAAGCATTATTGAGTGGGAATGGGTTAAGATTATCTCAATATATTGTTGGCATTAAAATGACCCAGTACCAACAACAAGGGACTAGCCATTATTAGCGAATCCAAAACTTTTACAAGGCATTTTTTCTTTTTAATATGTCATTTTTGTACGATCAAAACATCTAAATATATATTAACCCAAACCTGTTTAATCCCGGGTTTTTACGTCCGTGTGGTTTTGTATTCGAGAAAAAATTGTAGAAAAAGAAGAAATTGCTTGTTACAAGCAATTTCTTCTTTTTCACAATATTTTCTATCCGACTGAATGGTTACTTCTCAAATTAAATCCACTTTAAATTTTAGTCTGCAAATCCTTTCAATTTGGACCAGTCTAAATTTTCGAAAAACAGGAAAGGGCTAATTGCAAAATACGAAAGTCATACCCTATAGAGACGACATACCCCCAGAGATAAATGTTTGTCAATATGTTTGTCATTCATACCTTCATTTTTTCAAGCAACTGTTTCTCTTTTTCTTGTAGACTTTTCTCTGGGTTATTAGTTTGATCACAATCTGGTGATAGGGTACTCTCATTTGTGATATATCGCAAAATGCTGTAAAATGAGCACAAGAGACCAATTAAGAATATGAGAAATACCCAAATCTTACATTTTCTGTATTCAATAACAGGCATTCAAAATATGAAACATACATCTCTCCAAACCTAATTCCATTATTACTTATTCCAAAAAACTAAGTCATTAAATTCTTTTAGTAAAATTTTTTTCTTATTCCCCATTTGAAAGATATCTTCCAGACTTGAAACCTTTCTTTTTTTTAATCCATTATGTCTGTATACAAATGTATTCACCTTGTGTATGAATTTATTTACCTTGAATTTGAATGGATTTATCTTCTATATAAACGTGTTTACCTTGTATGTATATGTATTTACCTTTTACATAAATGTATTATCTTTGTACATATGTGTAACTACCTAGTACATATATCTATCACTTTTACATCTAAATGTAATTACCTTGTAGTCAGCACATGCACAAATCCTGGTCTTTGTTGCAGGTCTGTGCTAACATTGTCCTTGATCCATTTGAACACAACAGTGGCCGTGGGCTCCATCATGATCTGTTTCCACAGCTCAGATTGCACACGGAGCAGCGGGAACATGAAGCTCAGTCCACGCTCCTCTAGTATCTCCATCATACGTTCCTTACTACGGTCCACCTCTGAAAATACAGAACGACTTCTAAAATATCACTATTTGAAGCATGAGAAAAGCACTTTTTATTAACGCTTGCTTAATACTGGAAAGTTGCTTAATACTGGAAAGTTGCTAAGGGATAACATGTCAAGCCCGCTGAATATTTGACCTTCAGCTGTGACCTTGAAGATATATGAGAAATTCATAATGCAAGTAAGCAAGCTAAGAACTCCATTGACATTTATCATTTAGAAGTGAATTAAATGTAATCAAAGAAACAATTTCAATCAGAGAATATAATTTACCTGGTAGCATATTTTGTAGCTCCATTTTACTCTCATTGAAAATATTCACGAGCCAATCTTTGTCTTTCAACTTAAGCATTTGCTGTAAACATATCAGGAATAGCGGATAGTATGTTCCCTGTTCCATGGGCCCCGCAAGCTCCTGTAGTGTGATAATGTTGTCTCCGACAGCATGGGCCGCAAACATGGCTACATAGGTCTTTATAAGGGGGACATCCGTCTCCAAATCAGACATGCTATCCAAAACAGACTTGAATCCCTATTAGGTAAGAGAACATCATTTCAAAATATAGAATTGCAACAAAGTTTTCTAATAGATCTAATTCAAACTAATCCAATTCAAAATAATTATGTAGCAAAGATTATTTTTCTATATGAAACAAGTCATACTTTCTGTGTTGAAAAAAAAATATTACACCTCTGTATGAGTAAATTTTGATTTGATATCAAACATATGAGATCAAGGCACAAAAATGTTTCTTTACTCAAATTTCTTCATTTTCCACAATGTTTTCCCAAAGCTTTTTCCTTGAGGGGCATAAAACGGCATGATTGTGCTGGAATGGGTTAAGACAAACTAATTTCCACCCTGTTCCTATATCATTAAAGACTTTTAGCCCACATATGAGTGCAAATAGCTCTAAGCCACTAGTGAATATAAAGTGCCTCGACACACTTTGCAACTGGTTTAAATGGGGATATAATGCCACTTTTAACAGTCTTTCAGTCATAAAGCAGCGGCTGGAGCACCTTACAATGGATTCTTGGTATTTCTCACACCAGTACTACCAGTACATCTTTTCCCACTTTGGTTTATGATTATCCAACCATTGGTGAGAGACAAATGTGGGAAAGGATATGTGCTGTCGCCAGGGATCAAGCCCATGACATCCCTTGATTGAAGATTAGGAGTATGATGCGCTACCGACTGTGCTATGACGGCAACACTTTGCAACTGGCTCCTCCCAACTTGGCTTGTTTGCCAAGTACCGTATTATTGAGTTTAATCAAGAGCAATAACTCTGCTCAGGGAAAAGACTAGCAGGGGCCCAGTCGCCCATGGCCACTAAATTTTGGGCTGGGCCCCTGAATTTTTGGAGAAAATGCCCATACCTCAAATGTTAAATACATGTATTGTAATTTTGTAGCCTTGGCCCCCAAGTTCAAATTGTTAGTCTTTTTCCCTGATGCTTCTACCAGAGCAATCACTCAGATCTACCCATTACTACACAATCCTGCATTTAGATACCATAGGAAAAAATAGTCTTGGAAAACATTGTGAAAAAAGAATTGCTAACAAGATGATTTTCCCTTTTCTCACAATATTTTCTACATAATGTGGTTTTCACTTTGCAAATTTCATGCACTTTGAATTATGTCTGAACGTGATTTTTACTTGGATCAATCAAGTTTTGTAATGAAGTACAACTTCAGGAATCTAGATTAAAGGCTTTACGGACAAATTTTGACAAAAAAGAAATACGGAGACCTTTGATAAAACAATTTAAAGACCCTTTATCAATGCATTCAGAATAGATTATGGAAAGCTATGAAAAGCTTTGCGGAACAGAAAACAGAAATAAAGTTCAAAATCAATTTTTGCTGGCAATATTATTCTACTTTAAATTGTTGTCTGCTAAACCTTTGACTTTGGACATTTTGCATCATGGTTAAGGGTTAAATAAAGTGTAAACCCTACTTACATCCATAAAGTTTCTAGATGTGGCGAGATTCTCATTTTTCAGTGCAACAATTAACTTCATGGCATTCTCTCTATCAGAATCTACAAGAAGAAAAGAAATACAATTAACCCGTTCCCACTCAGGGTTAGCTCTGGCTTGAAAAAAGTTGTCGCCATCACTTTCGCCAAATTAAAAAAGTTGGGGCCAAATTGAAAAAGTTGGGGCCAAATTGAGGAGTTGGGGTCAAGCTCAATCATTTAACTGCACTGTTATTTTCTTAACTTATATGCTGTTAAATAGATAATGTGCATATTAAACAGGTTTTTAATATGGCAATTCGTTTATTGTTTTGTCTTTGATGAATGTAGCTAAGTCATACACCTACATTGAAACTCTGGTAAACCAATCATGCCTAGAAGCCTGTAACTACAGCTTATCTCAAGCTGTGGTTGCTGGCTCCTGGAGGCAAAAAGGCAATACTAAATATTACATTAAAAGTAAATAAATAAATGAATAATAGATAGATTAATAAAAAAAACACAACTTCTATCCCTCGTTAATAATAATAATAATAATAATCATAATAAAATATTTATGATAATAATAAAATTATATAAGATTTTTTCATCGCCTTCCACTATTAAATATATATTAGTCCTTTCATTTTGGTTATCCGGAAGTGTTTACATTGTTTATTATATGCATTTGTATTACATTTGTCCATATTGTACAATAATGTACCTGGATGTAAAATAAAAGGTATGTTCTGTTCTGTTCTAACTTATATGCTGTTAAATAGATAATGTGCATATTAAACAGGTTTTTAATATGGCAATTCGTTTATTGTTTTGTCTTTGATGAATGTAGCCAAGTCATACACCTACATTGATTTTTACTCATCTTCAGTCAGTGCTTTCAGTCCTTTGATTAGAAAATCGAGACTTTGATGAGAAAAAAAGGGAGAAGGAAATAGTAATTAACCTAGTAAAATTTGCTTGATTTAATAATAAAATAATGTAGACTTCTGTGATTTAAAAAAATCGGTTTAAGGTTGAACATTCTTGGGTACGAATGAACAAAAAAGAAATGGTTCGTCTGCCTTTGGGACAGTATAACTTTTGAAATTTCTGTCAAATTTTGACAAACTACCACTGTTTCTATCAACAGTTCATCAGAATATCCTTCTAATAACCCATAAATAATGATTCAGTGTTTTGGCAAGGAATCGCGGCAGCGGTGCCGAGATTATAAACTGACTGAAACTGTCAGCAGAAATAAACGAAAATATGCCCGAATTCGGCAATTGCATTCATCGGGAAAATGCAAATGGCGGCCAGTTTAATTACACTTTTCTTATAGAAAGCCTATTTATGCGTGATAATTGAGGTCTTCTGATCGATTATATGAAGCCGTCAACTAAGAAGTTCCATCGGATCCTCCATAACACTAAGTCACGCCCACAACACAAAATCAATACGACTCGCCAACCAATGAGCGCATTTTATTAATCTGATTGGCTGTCAATCAGAACTGTAATTAAATTTGGTGATGTGTTAGTCTTGTGTCAGACTCGATGACATAATTGACCCGATATACAAGCCCTTGAGCAATTAGACACGCTTGGCCCTCGGACTTGATTTCCGGAAATTAGTCAAAGTAAAAGTATGTATAAAAAAAACCTTTTTTTTTGGCGCCACGAACTTTCGCCAAATGAAAAAAATTTGCGCCAGAATTTTATTTTTGTCGCATTTGGCGACAATGGCGATCGGCAGCGCGAACCCTGCCACTTGACAAAATTTTAGACTGGTCCAAATTGAAAGAAGATGCAGACGACAATTTCAAGTTGATGGAATTTTAATTTTTTTCACCTTTTTGGGTAGAAAACATTGTGGATAATGAAGAAATTGCTTGATACAAGCAATTTCTTCATTTTCATCAATGTTTTCCAAAGCTTTTTTCTTGAAGGGCGTAAAAAGGAGGGATTGAGTTGGAATGGGTTAAAATGAGCCATTAAAAAAACACTCAAATTTAATACTGTATAAATTGGATATTTTATGCTGACATGAAATAGAGGACCACTAAATACACTGCAACTCCTCTATAACGCTACCGGGCACAGCGCTGACTCCATTATAACGCGGGGTCCGCTTGGCTCCCAAAATTTTGGAGGGGGGGGGGCATTACGGGTTGCAGATGCTGAGATACGATGTTAATGCTGATTTGGCCACGATTTTTTCAACCCGTCTTCGGCCCGCTCGAAGAAAAAGGGTTGCACATAAAAATCGATAATTACCCGAAGCCAGGTAAGTTTTTAACACCTTACGTGGACGGTCCTGGTCATTAATGCATTAATTCAGAGGTAATTTTGCTTTGTTTGATTGATGACACACGTAGTGTTTCAATTTACAAAATCAGTTGATTGTTTTGTCTTACTGTTTGACATTGAGATGATCAATGCCTTAGGTCTTTTATATTATTTAAATCAATAGAGAATAGGCACGCACCTCGGTATCCTTCAGTTACAAACCTTGAAGGTGGTGCGATTAAAATATGAGACTGTTTCACTCTCGGCGTTCTTAATTTTCTTCAGTCCCCGGTAGGACGTGTTCTTAAAGTAATGCGCGAGCGTGATATTAGACAAATTGACTTGAGCCTACTATTTATATCACTTCATAGTTTGCTGGTATCCGGAGCTCGTAGAGGATAGTGGCTTCAAGATAAAAACGCAACAATGTGCTTTGAAAACAATCAGTCGTAGTTGCGACGTTTTCGCTAAATACAGAAAATACGTGAATTTGAATTGTAAATGTCACAATATCGGAAGATTCTCATCTGAAACGGGATAGATAATATAAGTAGATTAAAATAAAATACCGTTATTTTTCCGCATTTCTTTCAATAATCCGAAATTTTAATGCCATTCTGCATGATCAAACTCATGGCAAAAAGCTCGTCGACACATTTGAAGTCAAGGTTTTTCGGGTAGAGTTTATTTCATTCTGAGGGAGGAAAGGTGATCAAAGGTGCCGCCGCCAGATGTTCAGCTATTTATGGGAGAGTTTCCGGAGTTGACACGTGCCAGAAGCGTAGCCCTTGAGAATTCTTGCTGACCGAATTTTTTTACTCTTGTCATTATGTAACCAGACATTTCGTCGTCTCGGATATTTTTCGATTATTTTTACCTTCATTTTTACGATTAAAATTTAGCCGCTACAAAGTTTAATCCAGTTTTGTATACGTGCAACTGGTTGGTTTAAATTCCCGATTCGTAAATGACTAGGTTCAGATAGAGTTCTTTGTCGGTTTATTGTTACCGTATTTTTAAAAATGGTAAAGAAATTAGACCAAGTCCATTACCGCGAAAAAGGTTCGAAGGTCGATCCACGCGACATTTTCTCAACGCTTCAGTAACCCCAGGTGTTCAACAACTCGTCGGTCTCCAAGGAGACGTCGCTATGCGGAATACTTAGATTTTATCCCTTTTGTCTAAGGATGGAAATATTTACGTCCGTGTAAAACGAAATTCAATTAGATTAATGCGGACGACCATCATAATAAAACATGTCTCGGGTAAAAGTTCTAGCTTCATAATATTAAGAGAAAGAGAACCACAATTTATAGACCTGTAGAAATTTACAGATTATTCAATCCTGATAGACAGGGAAGGTAAGGTAAGAAATTAATTCTCCGCACGCTGAATTTCGTCGGTTTCTGCTAAAATCTCGTAACTACATTTGTTGATTTTCATTTCCCGACTAGTTACTTGTATAGAATTAAACTTGTTACAGGAATTTTATCACGAATTATCGGATGTTTAGTTCCGATTCCGACGAATGAAAATTTCATTTACGGCAGGGGGGGGGAACAGCGTTATAGCATAATAACTCCACTTCTTCCGCTGTTTCATTTCTTGGACCCCACCAACAGCGTTATAGTGGAGCTGCAGTGTATTCAATGCAGAAATACCGTAAACATGGATAGATCCAGGAGTGGAAGATTAAAGCAAATTATCCATTCCAGACTATATGTGTGCAGTATAGTGTTTATGAATGTTTCAGTTAGCATATCTTGGTATCAAATTTATCCAGTTCAAAAAGTGCACATTTGGATTGGCACTTTTATAAATTCCATTCAATATGAAAAAAGGTCAGTGATGATAAATATTCTGTGAAAATTTCATCCAAACAAATTTACGAGTTGTGTTAACAAGAAATTTACATGAAGGTTCCCTCATTTTCCATCCTGCATAAAATTGCAAAAGCCGGACCAAATGCAAAAGTCACATCAGGAACATTCAGTGAACATTTCATAACAATCTATCCACTTATGAACAAGAAATGGCCATGCAGATAAAAATGATACAAAGGTATGTCTACTACAGTGCCATATATATAAAAGTAAAATTGATTGTAGCAACTAATTTTATTTCTGTTCTACAAGACATCCTTTTTTCAATTTAAACCCATTCTTAGTTGTCGGCTCTAACTTTTGCACATTTAGACAGACAGAGATGGTACATAAATATGTTCAGCTGTTGTAGCAAATAAAAGGAATTGTTTGCCACAACATTTTTTTTCTATTTAAAATTGCACTCATTTTTCAATTTTAAAATCAATTCAAATTTTTCTATGCAACTGCTTTCAAATAGGAATAATACAAATTTTTGTTGACTGGTAGAGATACCATTTCTGATATCGTGACACATCTGGGCAAGTTTTCATAGTGATAAAAAATGAGCTGGTATAGTAATTAAATGCAAAGCTTTAACTCACCATTCCTGTCAATAGTTGTGGTCATTATCTCTGTAACAAGGGCTGGCATAAATCTGAAAACATTTAAATGACAAGGTTATACAAACAAATCAACCTCCAAAAATATCTTTTTCGATAATTTCCATTAATTCAAAAACCTACTAAAATAAGATTAGTTTAATTCTTAGTTTTCAGGATTTGAGGAAAAAATGACACCTTCATTATTTTCACATTGGTCAAAGAAGTAAAATCATAACAAAGAATGCTAAACAGTTTTACAGTGACTAACTTTTTCGGGGCATTCAAATCTTTCAATGTATTCATTGTCTCCTCAATCTCTCCACCTTGTAGGTATTCTTGGACTGTGTTCGACTGAAAAGTAAAGAAACAAACAATTGAATTCATAAACATCTTGAAAAGCCGAAAAAAAATCATAACCCACATGGTGTGAAACAAGAATTATTGGTCACAGGTGCATGATATATCCTAGTGCTAATCTTTTAACCCATTACCACTCGATAAAATTTTAGACCGGTCCAAATTGAAAGAAGTTGCACATGACAATTCAAAGCTGTTGAAATTTTAAAAACTTTGTCTTTTGGGGAAAAAAACATTGTGGTTAATGAAGAAATTGCTTGTTACAAGCAATTTCTTCATAATTCACAATGTTTTTAAAAAAAAAAATTATATTGAGGGGTGTTTAAAAGCATCACCGTGTGGGAATGGGTTAAATGACCTTGGGCCTTGCACAGACACCAGTACTCTTGGCCAATCCATGATGTATGCAAAGATGTTTTTGTACCCATCCATGATTTGGTAAAATTGCTATTTTACTCCAAACCCAAGGTCCTGGGTAGCCCATGGAGGTGTTTAGAAAATTCCTATGAGTGCCCACAGTGAACATCATTTTTCTATTAACCCTTGTCATGCTGAATAAAATCCGTTTCAAAAAGATACATATAAATCAAAGGACTGTAAGCACTGCAGAATAATAATATTTCTGTAGACAATTAATTTTTATGAACAACTCCTGCTAAACAGGGACAAGCAGGTGGTGTAGACTTGGATAAGACTACACACATGTGCAGGCTGATCTTTGCTATGCCTCCTGCCAAAACAGGAATATTTCAGATTCAGCACAACAAGGGTTATTATTCTGCTGAGTTGTCATTTATATAATAATTCATCATCAAAGAAAGGAGATAAGCAAATCCGCCAACATAAACAATTTTTTTATCAGAGCAGAGGCTTTCTTTTCATCATAATTAAGATTCTTATTCAAACTTCAATAGATTAAGATTTTAAAGTCGCTAAAAAAGAATTTTAAGAATTCTCATTGAGGAAATTATCCCTTTCCTATTCAATCCCTGGTTTTTACATCTATGCAGTTCTATTCTTGAGAAAACATCCTGGAAAAAGAAGAAATTGTTTGAAGTAAGAAATTTCGTCTTTTTCCAATATAAATTTTACTTTAAATTGTTCTTTACAAAACCTTTGAATTCGGACAATTAAAAAAAAAATCAAAACCAGTAGACTTGCCTACATCATGTTTTTTTTTGAAAATAAGTCTTCAAGATATTTCAAAAAACACATTTACCCTTTAAGGCATAATTCCAGGTTTTTATGTCTAAGCGATTATGTACTTCAGAAATCATTGTGGAAAAGAATAAATTGCTTGACACGTGCCAATTTCTTCTTTTCCCACAATATTTTCTGAGCTGGAATTTTCACTTATTTTTAATTGTTCACGTAACTGCTATCAAATTTTTAAGCCCAATTATTATATAAAACAGGAAAGTTTTAAACAGGATTTTTCATCTCAAAGAAAAGAATGCCCCTTTGCACAATGCCTTACCATTGACTTTTTGATTTCCTCTTTACTAGGCTGTTGATGAGCCTTCTTCTTCACAGGGTTTAGTTTTTCTTTCGGTACTTCCTTTATCGTAACTGCAGCCTGGAAAACAAAAGAACAGTACAAAAAATTCTTCCTGAAAAAGAGGCAGAATTATCATGAAAATAACCCTTGATAATATGGATTCCTCTTTTGATAGTGAAGATTTATTTACAATTTCCAATGAATTCCTTCAAATAATATTAGCAATATCATAAAATGTCAGTTTTAGAAAAGCAAAGATGCCAAGATCTCAGTAATGCCTTGGGTTTCTTCCAAAAATAGTCGAGTTAATACATGGGATATCTATCATTAAACCCAAACTTTAGTCTAAACTTGTTTCACAAAAATCATTAATCCTCTTCTTAAGTCAAACAGTATAATGCTGATTTTCATAATACTGTGAACCTTGTCTACCTTAACCCATTATCAGATGGCCAAATTTTAGACTAGTCCAAATTGAAGGGAGTTGCAGACGACAATTTAAAGTTAAAGAAATTTTCGATTTTGTCAACTATCTGTATAGAAAACGGTTTGATAATGAAAAAAAAAAGCAATTTCTTCATTTCACGCTGTTTTCCCAATAGTTTTTTTGAAGGGGTATCAAAAAGCTTCATTGTTTGGAAATGAGTTAGAATGGCAGATGGATGAAGTGTGTACCAGGCAATGACAGCAGTGTCAAATCTCAATGTCGCCGATTTGTTCTGATTTAATGACAGAAAACAAATCTTACAAGATATTTAAACAAAGTATCCTTAAAAAAATACATATATATAGCTTACTTTATGGACTAGTCCTTCATTCATGAAAAATTCATTAATCAAATGCAGTTTAATGACACTCTTAACAGTAATACAGTCATATCACAAATATGATAATGAATTTCAGGCATTTCTCACACCAGTACCACTAGATCCTTTCAGAGATTCCACCAGCTCATCCCATTAAGGTTAAAAATTGTCCAACAATTAGAGGGAGACAAATGTTGTAAAGGATATTGGACCTGGCCAGGATCGAATCTGGGACCCCATAATTATAATTATAAGTCCTAACACTACCAACAACGCCATTGCAGCAGCAAATAATTCATGATAAAGATTTAACCCTTTCCTGTTAAATCCCTGGTTTTCATGTTCTGTGTTTTTTTACCCGAGAAAACATTGAAAAAGCAGAAATTGCTAGTAATAAGCAATTTCTTCATTTTCCACAATTTTTTCTACAATAAAGATCTAAGATTTTGAAATACAGGAAAGATTTAAGATATGACACAAGATTAACTCCTTACCTGCTTAGCCAACAATGGGTTAAGGTTATTAGACTTGGGCTCCATGAAGGACTGACCACCTGTCATCATTGGGGGCCCAGTGACGGGAGCAGCTTGGGCTGACTTTGGCAACATCGTCGGAACACTGGGTCGCAGGGCACCAGTGAATGTACGATTGGGGCGCAAACTGATCTCCTCTTTTGGTAAGGGTGGTGGGGGAACACTGGTGTTGGGGAAGGGTATGGGCATTTGGCCATCCTGCATCATGATCATTGCCTGCGGGTTGTTTGGCGGTAAGGGTTGTTGGGGCTGGAACTGAGGCTGACTGGGTGGTGACTGTTGTTGCTGCTGTTGAAGTCTTGCCAGTCTTGGGGGTAACTGACCTGCATGACACAAAATAATGTAGTTTATTTATTTGGATGGGGTTTAACACAATTTTGAGTCATATCATGGCAACTTGAGCACCTAACAATGGATTCCTGGTATATACCTCGCACTAGTACTACCATTAGAATCTTTCTTAGCCTCCAGCTGCTATCCTGCTTAGGTTAACGATTAGCGAACCACTGATGAGAGACAAATGTAGGGAAGGATATTTGCCACCACTTGGGATCAAACCCACCACATCCCATAATTGAAAAATTGGAGTCTGGTGCACTACCCACTGCGCTATGATGATGGCGGCAAAATAATGTAGAAAAGGCATGAAGAGAATATTTTTTTGTTTTCATTGAAATATGGAAAGAAAAACCTAGTCACACTGTAAGATGCCACGAGGCTGATTCATACAGGTATTTTTTTTATCAGGGGAGGGGGTTCATATTGAAAACATAAACTAAGGGGTCAATGATAGTCCTATATCACTCATCTGATTAATAATGCCATACAGCTTAACTGTGATAGTTTGAAGAAATTTGGTTCCCAATAATATAGGGCTTATTTTGATCGAGAAGTAATAATTTAACCCTTTCCAGGTTAATTCCTGGTTTTTTCGTCCCTGTGATTTCATAATTGAGAAAACATTGTGAAAAAATAAGAAATTGCTTGTAACAAGCAATTTCTTCTTTTTCCACAATGTTTTTTACCCTACTGAATGGTTATTTTTCAAATGAATCAACTTTACATTTTTGTCTGCAAAGGCTTTGAATTTGGACGGGTCTAAAATTTTGCAAAACAGGAAAGGGTTAAAGTGTTTGTAAAGTACAATAATACCATAAGACCACAGTATATGCAACATTTGAGCGATTCAGGGCTAGTGGTTTGGCAAGAGATTTCTGAAATTTTCCTTCTTTATCTCTGTGTTAAACCTAAAAACCCACAGCATAGGGCTAATACTGATCCCAGATATATATTAGGTTTATAGGCACAATATCAGGTGATTCTGTATGTTTGAAAGCACTATGCAATGCGCTTTGGGAAGAAATGATTCTTTGAGATATAATTCTTTACCTCCGTGTAAAATTCAGGAACCCACTACATAGAGATTAAGTTGGTCTCATAGTAATGATTCTATGTATTTTGATAGAGTAATTCTGAACACAAAATTTGAACAGTCTAGCCCTTATGGTTTGGTGGAGAAGAAGATTTTTAAATATTACCTTCTTTTGACTTACTTTGTTTCTTCTGTTGAAATGCTTGCGGTGAAGCATTCTGTTGTTGTCCCTGATTTGGTGAAAGTCTCCCGGCCCCACTCCCTTGTTGTTGTTGTTGCTGTTGAAAGTTGTGTCTCTGTGTCCTAGGTGAGCCACCTGACCCATCACGCTTCTGGTAATTGTTGTAATTATTATACCCTGAAAATATGGAAGAAAATACAATCAGCTGACTAGTCCTAGATTTGATGGATCACTGACCTCTGATAAGGTATTCTAACCGACATATATGCTTTGGACAATTTGAATTTGAAGTTTTGATCTAAACCTGTGACTGTGACACACCAGAGCAACAAATAGAGGTAATATTTTTTTGAACAAGATGTGTTTGTGAAACACTATGCCCCCGAAACAGTTATTCTTTAGAAACAGGTAAGGGTTAAAATTTTGACCTTTACCTTGATGAAATGACCTTCCCCAGTTGCACCTTGTTGAGACCTATCTACATACCAAATATTAGCATTGTAACTTAATCAAGGTCATAGAAGTTATAGGAAAATGTTTAGTTGGCAGGTTAAGTTTTGCAGACAGACAGACAGACAGACAGACACCGGTAAAACACAGACAGACAGACACCGGTAAAACAATATGTCCCCGATCTTATTGATGTGGGGGCATAAAAATACATAATACCTAACACAAACCCTGTGGGTGCATAATTGATTCTTCTAGTTGAGACAATCCATATGAGTACAGACAACGTAGGTTTTCAATGAGAAATAACTATTTAAGAATGGTGTTGCTCTCATTTATCTAAGCCTCTGCGAGATGGTTTATCTGTCAGTAAAGTCGATGAATCTGTCTTGTTACAGAGGAGAATATTGCAGAGACATATGGCATTAATGTACAGATTGAAGAATCAGATGAAGAGGTAAGAAAATGTTTTAATGCAAAAACACTCAATGATATTGAGCCCTCTTATACAATGGAGGACTGTCAGTTTTGCCAATCAGATCATGTCTTTTTAGCTAACCTGAGCAAGAAGTGCTCACGGTGAGCTTTTATGATCATTGAATGTCTGTCGTTGGTCTATTCTATTGTATAACACAGGAAAAGGGGCCTTAATGACAATTTCTTTGTTTACACTCTAGAGACCATCGTGACCTCGGAGCTATCTGAAATTTGTTTCAAATGGAAATCAAATCATGATGATCGTAAACAGTTGTGCCAAATTATTTTGAAATTTGTCTATAGGAGATGTGGCTTGGACATAACTGGAGAGGCCAATACATTATTACACATACGTCACCTTGCTCACACCAAGGGGGCTCAACAAAAATCCTTCTTAATTTTTCAACTTATATACTACATGGTGAAAAAATATCTAAGTTGAAAAAGTGTTATTACTCATTCAAAAATAAACTGGAGCTATCCCCCTTTACTGTATTTATACTAAATATATTCCGAATTTCAGATAAATGCCTTACATAATAACAGAAAAAAAATATCAATTTTTGCATGCATGCAGGTTTCGCTGCTGTCTCTCAGGCTATAACATTACCTCTCTGACCAGCGAAAGCCAAAAGTGGAGTTTGCGGATTTTAGTACTTATTTCTTATTTTAATTACACTTAGAAATGTCTTCTGCAACTTTCGATAGGATCAGTCTGAAATAGTGTAGTCAGATAATGTCTATATTTTGATTCAATCCATGAACCTACCTGTATTATTCTGATTATTTCTGGGTTTGTTACTGTTGTAGTTTGGCACATAGCCATCCATCTGTATCACTCCTGGGCCTGTCCCTAATGTACCTGAATAATGACGATATTGTGGATAATTGACCAATCACAGCTGTCCATCTAGGAATAAACCAACTAATCATATCATTTATTCAGCCCGGACCTGAGCTTATCAACTCTAACATTGGCCGCCATTCTGGTTTACCTTTATTGTTGGTTTGGCGACTAAAACGTCGTAACTACAGCTTATTCAAGCTGTAGTTACGACGTTTAAGTCACCAACCATTTTACTTTTTTGTTACATGCTACTGGCCATAAATTTTGCAAAATAACGCTGTTAAAAATCAAAGCTGAACTTCCTGTGGGAGTTAATGGGTGGGGCTAGGTAATCAGTGGGCCGGGCAAGCGATTTGTCAATTGTCTAAGTGTAAGATACACTTATTTTTCCTTGTGTGAACAATGAAAGCTATTTTAATTTCATGAGTGGCAGAGCCACAAGTGAAAACACAGTTTTTATTGTTCATGAAATGAAAGATTTATAGGTGCTACACAAAAACAATTATTCTATTTCTTTAATGCAAAAAAATATGAAAAATGTTGTCAAAAATCTCTAAAAGCATGTCATTATGTACATGAATTACATGGTAACATGATAACTTCATTAGTGCCCTTGGTCTAGCTTAGATGATGGTCACATAACCTTTCATAATCTATGGAATTCTGAAAAAAAAACTGGTCTTTAAGGGAAGACAACTTTGTTGGAAATGAACAAATTTCCTACTCAAGGGTGGTTAAAATACTGGGTTGTATAGGAACGGGATAACTACCAATACATTTTGTTGATATTTTCTTTTGCAAGTGGAAAAGAAAGGAAAATTAATTTTTGCAAGATATTTCTTCACTTCCAAAATTTTGGTCTTCGTCTTTTTTCTTGAATGACATAAAAAGTGGTTTTGTTTGAAATGGGTATTCTACAAGATTATTCTGTTAATGATTTCTAATAGAAAGCTAAAAAATTCAATAAAGAATTTCAGGATCTTCTCTTTATTAATTCATAATACATACCAAAAGCTGAAATAAGGTAATACTTAAGCCCTTAATGATTCTTTTCATTTTTTCAAATCACCACTAATGTAAGCACCTCCTTTAAAAAAATACAATTGTTACTCACCCATTATCCCTGCGGGTGGAATCCCAAAGAAATCCCCAAAGGACCCTGGGCCCGGACTTGGTTTCCAATGTGCCCCTAAACTGCCGTTCATGGCTGATCTAGAAGCACCTCCTAGTCTGTTCTGTTGAGGTATATACACTCCAGTCTCCTACAAAATATATGACACATTATTTTAACCATGTAGCAAATGGGGGCAAATTTTGGAGAGAATGTTAGTCTAAGATTGGCCCATGGTTACTTTTAATTTTCTGGTTTATAATAAAGCATAGATAGGTCATTAATATTATTTTTTTGGAGGGGGAAGCACAAGGTTTAGAGTTTGGTTGTTTTAATCATTAGCTTGTTAACCACTGTTCAACATTAGATTTTGAGAATACTACATGGTAAAAGACCCTGAAATGAAGCAATATTTGATAATTGACAAATCATCAATGTCATTAAAAAAATCAGCTGACAAAGCCTTTAGATTGGAAGTGTAATGTTGATCTCCCTACATTTACTCTAAGTATTTTCATTTTCTGACAAATTAATTGTTGCAACTAAATCTTGAATAAGCTGGCCTTTGTCCAATTAACACAACAAAATTTTATACTTGTTTAACAACAGTATTTCAGTCATATTGCTGTGGCTGGAGCACTTAATCATGGATTCCTTGAATTTCTCACACCACTACTACCACTACATCCTTTTCCAGCCTCCAGCTGCTCATCCCACTTAGGTTTACAATTATCAACCAATTGGTGAGAGACAAATGTCAGAAAGGATTTTCACTGCGACCAGGGTTCGAACCCAGGACCTCATGACTAGGAGTCCTACGCACTACCACTGTGCTATGGCCGCAGCCCAGGTCCAATTTGAAAGAAGCTGCAGATAATTATTTAAATGTGAAATTTTAAAAATCTCTGTCATTTACGGTAGAAAACATTGTTGATAATGAAGCGGTTACTTGAACAAGCAATGTCTTCATTCTTCGAAATATTTTCTAAAGCTTCTTTTCTTGGGAGGTGCCAAAAAGCATGATTGTAAGGGAAAGTGTTAGTGAGGGCAAATTAATGTTGTAATTAAATCTTGAGTAAGCTGGCCTTAACAATAGGCGAGTCAATAAGTAACCAGCCTGACCTACTTTCGGTCGAGATCGATCTCTTCTTTTTCGATATAGTTGCCCTCCAGAATGAGACATTTAGACCAACTGTGTTCCAGTGCCATCAGTCCAGAACTAAAGAAGTCAGGCTCCTTTCCATTGACCAACTCCTCAACTGCCGCCACGACTTCTTCATGGGACCGGAAATGACGTCCACGGATATCTTTTTTTCAAGTTTGGGAATAGGAAGAAGTCACTGGGAGCTAAGTCTGGAGAATAGGCAGGATGTGGTATTAATTCATACCAATTTCTCTCAACAGCATCCATTGCAACTTTGCAAGTGTGGACTCTTGCGTTATCCTGTTGGAGCAGAACCCCTTTAGAGAGTTTACCTCGGCGTTTTTCACAAATTGCAGTTCTCAGTCGGTCGAGCAAGTTAGCATAGTACGCACCAGTTATTGTACTTTTCTTCTGTAGTAAGTCTAACATGATAACGCCTTTTGTGTCCCAAAATACAGTGGCCATCACCTTGCCAGCAGAAGGTTGTGTCTTGAACTTTTTTGGCCTTAGAGACCCAGGCCCTACCAATTGACGACTCTGAGATTTTTTCTCTGGTTCATAATAATGGACCCAAATCTCATCTATTGTTACAAGACGCAAAAGAAAATCTTCTTCCTTCGACTTAAACCGCTTCAACGAGGCGCTAGATACTGATGCCCTGGTTGCCATTTGGTCGTCGCTAAGGGATTTGGGGACCCAACGAGCTGTTAGCTTGCGCATACCTAAGCGATCGTGCAAGATGGTTGAAACACTATCATGTGATATGCCTAATGCCTTCGCTATTTCTTCCACCTGAATTCTCCTATCAGAGCATACTAGGTCCTGCACCTTTTTACTCATTTCTTCATCGGTGGCATCTAGTGGGCGTCTGGACCTGGTATCATCTTCTAAAGACGTTCTACCACGTTTAAATTCACAGACCCAGAATTTAACCTGAGCATACGATGGTGCAGAAGACTCGTATACATCGACCAACTCGTCATGGATTTCCTTACCCCTTTTCCCTTTCAAATACAAGTACCGAATTACTGCACAGTACTCCAATTTAGAATAAAAACACGCCGTTGCATTACTAGCCATGTTTGACATTCAGTATCTTATCGATAAATGAGCTGATACGGGTGTAATTTTGCCCTGAGGCCTAAAACATGTATTGCAACAAAGTGGAAAAATTGTGGCCGTTTCAGTCAATCAGAAATGGGATAGGCTGGTTATTTATTGACTCACCCTCGTACTATGTTTAAGTTGTACACAATTTGATTTGCATCTCATTTCATATTCTGGACCATGTATTTTACAAAATAATGTTGTTTGATATCTCAGTCAAACTGTCATGTAAAGTGGGCTCTGCTAGCGAACAATCAGTTTTAAACATTATCGAAGTATACTTACATCTGCGGCCTCTTGTCTTATCTGTGTGATTGTTTTTGGACCATGATCCAAAACACTTCTTCTTGGATTCCACTGAAAATGATTGTATTGTTATATTCAGATCATTCACCGGAAAACTTCTTGAATCTAAAAAAGCAGTGTCTCATTGTGGAAATTATTTTTTCACTTTATGAATATGAAATAAATATGTTGACCTTCAAAACTACAAAGTTTGTTTTCTAAATAGTTCACAGTGCTGCTAAATCAATTGTATGGAAGACAGATCTGCCTTTTTTGGTCTGCCAATGGCAAGTATGATGGATGTTAGTCATATGAATATTTTGTACTCTTTCTTGATAGGGTAATAAATTTCATTGCGTTTTGATCATAGCACAGACACCACTATTACAATATTTAATTGAGCTTGTTGTTGGTGTTGTTATCAAGACAATGTAAACTTACTTTATTATCACGTAACTCTATAACGTCCTGTAGCATAAATCTGATCCTTGACGGTAACTCTGAATTGCTAGCAAACCATTTTATTCTAGTAAAATATTGATCCATCCATGCCTGTGAAGGTAGAAATTACATTTCCTCATTTAGGATATGTTTTTGGAATACAACTTTTTGGTTAAAAGTAAGTATTTTGTGGGGAGAATTAATGGAAAGTATGTTTCTTAAAAATCACTACTCAGTAAAAACCAGAAATAACAGAGTTGACAAAAATGTCAGTTTAAAGAAGTAAAAATGAGAATTTGTGAATTGCATTACCTTAGAATCCAGTCAAAGTTTACTTGTCCTCGGGAGCACAGTACAGATAATAGCTTTGTACAGTTCTTATCTTATCAGTATCTATGTTTAACCCATTCCCACAAAACAAAATTTTAGACTGGTCCTAATTGAAAGAAGCTGCAGACGACAATTTCAAGCTAATGGAATTTTATTTTTTTCTTCTCTTTGGGTAGAAAACATTGTGGAAAATGAAGAAATTGCTTGTAACAAGCAATTTCTTCATTTTCCACTATGTTTTCCAAAGCTTTTTTTCCTTAGGAGCGTTTAAAAGAGTCACTGAGAGGGAATGGGTTAAGTGTGACAGTAGGGAACAGGGGTCCCCACGTTGCAAATATTTGGGGGGAGGGGGGAGGTCATACTGTTATCAAGATCTGACAAAGATCTGACATATAAGGGTCAAACAGAAAACAAACCTTGGCTTTGGGTGAGTCAAGACGCCGTCCTACAGTAGTCAAGATCTGACAGAGACATTCCAAATCTTCGGCCATCTCCTGTATGGGGAGATTCTTCTTTTTCTCCAGCAGCTGTTTGATACAGCGATGGAGGATGCCTTCATGGAGCATCTCAAGCTTACCAAGCTCACCTGGAACACACAAAAATCATTTCAACCCATTACTACATGACAAAATGTTAGACTGATCCAAATTGATAGATAATGCCAGTGATAAATCCTAGTTGATGACATTTTTAAATCTTTGTCTTCCGGAATAGAAAACATTAAGAAACTACTTATAACAAGCAACCTCTTCAACAGTTTTCCCATGCATTTTTAATGGGAATAGGATTATCTACACAATTTGTACACATTGGTGGACAAATGTACAAAAAGATATTCGAGGCGGCCAGAGATTGACAACAAATTAAAAGATGTTGCAGACAACAATTTCAAGTGGATGAAACTTTATTATCTTTGCTTTCCAGTTATAAAACATTGCTAATTCTTCATTTTCCATAATTGTTTCCATAACTTTTTATTAAGGGGCATCAATCCTGCTCATGAAAGACCTGAACATCATAATTACACTTTGAATAAATTGTAATTTAATGTTTTACGTTGCAAAACCAACATAAATTTCTGAGGTCAACATAGCCCTTCTGGTCTAAATGTAAACTTTCAATCCATGTGTTAATTTACCCAATTAGATAAAAACTTGCAATGTTCTATCTACATAAACACAGAAGTAATTTTCTTACCAATGAACTTGATGTTTCCCAACATTTTTCTTTTGGCAATGTGGTACTGCTCCAGCTCTTCCTCTGTGAGCTGGGCATCTTTGTCAAAGGCTGAAATGTACAAATAGTGTATAAGCTTTAACCCTATCCTGTTTAGCAAATTTCTAGACCCCTCCAAATTCAAAGGTTTTGCAGACACCTATTAAAAGTGGATTTAATTTGCAAAATAACCATTCAGCAGGGTACAAAATATTGTAGAAAAAGAAGAAATTGCTTGTTACAAGCAATTTCTTCTTTTTCTACAACATTTTCTCAACCATAAAATCACAGGGACGTAAAAACTAGGGATTGAACAGGAAAGGGCTAAAAAAGATGACAAAATTTTAGACTGGTCCAATTTGAAAGAAGTTGCAGACAAGATTTTAAATCACAATAGAATTAGAAAATATGTGCCAAATAAGAGAGATGATAATGTGAGAAAAGGATAAATTGCTTGTTACAAGCAATTTCTCCTTTCCCACAAAGTTTTCAATGACAATATTTCTTCAGGGCGTCAAAAAGTGGTAATGGGATAAATTGTATTGATGAAACAATACTTATTGGGATTCACTGTCTTTCAGTTCACACTTTAATATGTAATCAACACTATTTCCTTCTATCACAATCTTAAGCCATGAAATTTGACTTCACTTTTGGAACTAACTGTAAGACAACTTGATACTTTAAAACAGAGTATTGTTTCGAAAATTTTGAAGAAATAAAGGTAAAACTTTGCTGCTTGCATGCAAGGGAGAAATTCAACTGACAATAACTAAAAATTAGAGTAACATTTGTTACACTCTCTGATTATTTTTTTGTTTTCAGTTTTGTATTATTTTGGTTAGGAAATTAAGTCTATGCAATCAGCAGCAAAAGGCAAATAGAGAAAACACCTGGTTGATAAAATCTGCAAAAACTAAAACACTTTAATCAGTTTAGAATTTATATCATTTTTTGCACAGAATTTGGTTAAGCAAGGGAACAAGACACTAGTAGACATACCATTAGTTGCCTTTGATCTGTTCTCAAATTCATCCTGGCACTTGTTCAGGAGAAGCCGGCGAAAGGTCTAGAAGAAACAAAACACACTTGAAAGGAAATCATGGTAAATTGATACAAAAAGATTGGAAAAGAAAATAATGCTTACTCAAAGATCTAAAGAACATGCAACACTCTAGATATTAACCCTTGTCCTGCTGAATATGTTTCCTCTTTTCACTATACTTGAAAACTTTGACATAGTCAGATCAATCTTGCGATCAAAGATTTTTCTCAATTACAACAACAATGAGCTGGAAGTGTAGGCTAAGATCAGACTGCACGTCTGTGCAGACTGATTTTAGTCTATACACCTGCAAAAGCCATTGTCAAAGCAGGAATATTCGGGGATCAGCACGACATGAGTTAAATTGTGTGATATAATTTTCAAAATGCAAAATTTCATAATCCAAGCACTCAACCCAATGTTGTGGGTCCTCATTGGAAGTGCCTCAATAGGACATTTCCAAATAGTACTCACAAAATATGGTTTGGATAAGGAATTCCAGATTTAGATTTAATATCACTCCCTTTCATCTACAGCTTTTGACATGAAAACTGATAACTGTACAAGAAAGATTGATTGATCGAATGGGATTTGATGCCACTTTTAACAGTACTTCAGTCATATAGTTGCGGCTGGAGCACCTTACAATGGATTCCTGGTATTTCTCACACCAGCACTACCACTACATCCTTTCCTAGCCTCCAGCTGCTATTCCATATAGGTTTACGATTACCATCTCTTGGTAAGAGACAAATGACGGAAAGGATATGTGCCACTGCCCGGGGATCAAACCCATGACATCCCATTATTGAAAATTTGTACTAGAAAGAGTTGAAGATCAATTGATATATGACAAAGAGGTGACTTACGGGGATATTTGAGTCTTTTGGTTCAAAATTGGGTGCGTCTTCACATAGTTGATGGCATAATTTGGCATACAATGAACTATACTTGGGCTCATCAAGAGCTTTATCAAAGATCTGAAAATGAAATCATTCATTAGACCAATGTAGTTTTTGTGTCCCTCTGTCAAATTACATTGTCAGAGGTCAGATTACATAACTTTTAAAGATGGAACGAAAAATTCACTTGATAGACTAGGCTGCTCTACATACTATGGTACATATCATTTAAAGTTTTAAGGAAATATTTATAGTAAACGCAAAGATAACAAGCAGTTTCTTTTTTTAACAATATTTTCTTCCCTACTGAATGGTTAGTTTTCAAATCAATTCCACTTTAAATTTTCGTCTGCAAAACCTTTGAATTTCTGCAGGTCTAAAATTGTACAAAACAGGAAAGGGTTAAGGCTACTTTGAACAGTCATTCAGTTATATCATGACAAAGTTCACATATTCACAAGCTTCCTTGGTATCATCTGTGACCAGTACAGGTTAGGGGCTCAGGTCCACTGCCCATGCCACTGAGCCAAGTAGGACCCCTTTTCTCTGAATACATCAAAACTAACTAGAAATGTTGCAAAGTGGACTATACCCCCACAAGTATTTTGTCAATCAAGTAGCACAGTTGACCTTTGACCTAATGACCTAAGTGACCCAAACTAATAGGGGCCTTCCTTGGATCATTGGCAACAATTGAAGTTTTATGGTTGTAGGTCAATTGGTCCTAAAGTTACAGCACAGAAACAAAAAAGACTACTGACAGATCGACAGACGGACATGATGAAACTACTTTATAGGTGTGGGGGGTGGGTATAATAATTGATATACTTAGGTAGAAAATAATACTTACCAATAAAATGATCCCTTTTAAAATGATTCTTGAGTCTATTCCTACATTGAGAAGTTCTAGACTTAACTTATCAAATTTCTCAGGTGAGAGTTTGTTAAGAATTCTGAAAAAGAAAAATCAATTAAGTAGTCTTTCATCAAATCTGCATTGGGCAGGGGGAGTTATTTTCAAATTAAAATGTCAAATTCCAACATTTTTCATAAATATATTCTAGATGAGAAAAATGGTTCTTAAGTTCTATTTGGTGAGTTATTTTTTGTTGTTGTTGTTTTTTTAATTACCATTGAATTGTTGAATGCAAAAACTTCAAAATTATGCTACAAGCTTGTCATGTTTCAAGTGATTTAGGGTCATTTTTCATTGATGTATCCTATATACTTTAAGACTGACAATTGGAAATTGTACAAATCAATCACTTATTTCATAAAGAAAGGTCACTTTGCATTTAAACCTGACTAAGGTTTTTATGTTCATCTGAACCTTTCAAAATCAGATTTGACCCCCTAGAATTTAACCCATTCCCACCCAGTGATGCCTTTAAACACCCCCAAGGAAAAAACTTTGGAAAACATGGTGGAAAATGAAGAAATTGCTTGTTACAAGCAATTTCTTCATTTTCCACCATGTTTTCTACCCAGAAAGTTGAAAAAACCCAAAATTTCACAAACTTTGAATTGTCGTCTGCAACTTCTATCAATTTGGGCAAATCTAAATTTTGGGTGTCTGGTAATGGGTTAATGGTCAAGGAGTCGGTGACTCTTCAATTTCAAACGCCAGTACAAGACCTGCAACATTTGTCCTGCAAAATAGGACCATCCCAAAACTGCCACATATATTCACCCTGGTCATCCTGCACAAATTGTTCAATCCAACAAGGGGCCAACTGTTTAATGATTCATGAATGTTAAAATGGACACTATAGATATACTTTACACATTCCCTGCTTCTTTAAAACTCACAGGATAAAATCTTGGTAGAACAAGATGGGAAATGCAGGAATTGCTTGTGACAAGTAATTACAGCATTCACACAATGTTTTCTTCACCAGCAGACAAAGATTTTTAACCCATTCCTAAACAATCCCTCCTTTTTAAATTCCTCATGAAAAAAATATTTGGAAAACCTGTTTCAAGCAATTTCTTCATTATCCACAATGTTCTTTTTATCGAAAGATGAAAACATTTAAGTTCCGCCAACTTGAAATCATCTGCAACTTCTTTGGACCAGTCTGAAATTTCATTGTGTAAGAATAGGTTAAAACTGTATCAGCTTAAATCTATAGTCTCAGCTTGTTTCATTTTGGACCAGTCCAACAGTTAATTTGCTGTCCTAATCTTATGACTAGTAAGATCAGCCATGGATAAGATTTCTTTTCGAATTTTTATTTCACTTTCAACTTGAAATCCTCTGATTGTCCTTTACAATATTCGATTGATTGGTCACCTCAAATTTTGTTCAAACTTACCCTCTGACCTTCCTGAATATAATATCATTTCTTTCATCAAGGGTGAGAACATCTCTTTTCACGCTACTTGGAGGAATCCATCGTTTCACTTGAGCTGGGCTAGAGAGAGATCTCCCATCCCTGAAAACAATGGAAAGATTGAATGATTCTTGAGTTATTCTCCAGTAGCTGCTCTTGTTTCACGGTTTCAGTGGACATAGGTTTTACTAATAAACAGCCAGGATCCACAAAATTGCCTTAACCCCTTCCCGTTCTAATACGGGATTTTACGTTCCTGTGATTTTATACTTTAGAAAACATTGTGGAAAAAGAAGAAATTGCTTGTAACAAGCAATTTCTCCATTTTCCACAATATTTTCTACCACATAGGATGGGTTCATTTCAAATAGCATCAAGTCGTCATTGTCGTCTGCAACCTCTTTCAATTCGGACTAGTCTAAAATTTCCAAAAACAGGAAAGGGTTAAGTTAGTCTGATGGTCGCTCTCAAGATCATCTTCAGTACAGAATAGAAGACTGTCTTACTGTCTTAACAGTCTTCTATTCTTTTCTGAAGTTAAGCTCTTCATGCTCATAGGTGCCATCACCAATATCCTTGATCTGCACATGTGTAGAATCATTCTTCAAATTTTTTTAAAAAAAAGTTTCGCATTATTTGGCATAATCTTGTCTTGATTTTTTACGAGACATGCTGACTTAAACCCTTGTCATGATGAACATGTAATATTCCTGTTCAGGCAGGAGATATAGACTAAGATTGGCCTGCACATCATATGTGCAGTCTAATCTTTGCCTACAACACCTGCTTGTCTCATTCAAGCCTGAGTTGTTTAATGATAAATTTTCAAAAGAATTTTTAATCCACATTAAGTGCTTCCAGTGCAATCAGCATCTTTGATTTCAATGCATTTCTGTAGAGGATTATATTCAGCATAATGAGAGTTAATCTAAGCTAGAACAGAAAAGTTATGCTTGCCAAGGCTTGCTTACTAATTCTAGACGTGCCTGAGAAAATCTATTGACTTAACCTTTATTTCCAACCTCTATTTCTTTATTTCTAAAAGAAATTGCAGGAGTGTGGAATTCCATTGCAAGACTGGTCCTACATGTGCTTTTCTACTTGCAGACAAGTATGTTTTTCTAGGACGCTTGTCTGGGGTGAATCTTGGAATGGTAAAAGATAGATCTCAAATAGAATGCATTATGTATTAGAAAATAATTATCATTTTTATATTGAAGGGTAGAGAATATTATGGTTTATGTAGAAAATGCTGGGTTTTAGCATTTCCTCATTTTTAATAATAATATTTTCAGTATCCCCACTGGGTTTTCAAGGGGGTACATGTACCCCTTAGGTTTTGAAATGGGGGTACAAAGAGAATTCTTGGGGTACAGTGCACTCTTTACTTTCAGAGTTACGGGCATGTCATACAAATCTGAACCTTTTACCAAATGACAATGTTTTAGTTATATACTTTATTAATAATCAGTAAATAAGTGCAACACATCATGTGTAAGTTTCAGAAAAATTTAGAGCAACAGATAGCAAACTTTTATTGAAAAGCTGATTTTTTTACAATTCACTTTTTCTTAATTATTGGATTTTGGAAGGGTTGATTTGGATATGAGAGCGATGGCTAAACAACTCTAACAATTTAATTACAAGAGTGGGGATGGCATTTTGGAGCAGGCCATACCAGGCATGTCAGCTCATTGTTAGCTCAAACTGTAATTGAAACGATTCTGGTACAAAAATGTCAAATGGCCTTATTACTGTCCAAAAGTCATCATTTGTGGAGAAATAGAATAAGTTTTGTTATGACATTTTGCAGACAGAAAATTACATAGCTAAAACAAAACTAATGTTAAATAAATGGCTCCATTTTGTCAGAACTCTCGACAGAAACTGATTGCAAAATCAAATTCTTTAGTACAAATTCTTGTCAGTTTCTCGCCAAAAACATGTAAATATCTTGCGTTTTCTTTGAAAAATAGCACAACTTTGGACTTATTTCAAAACAAACTGGCGAGGCCATAATGATCCACATTATACAAACTTTTCCAACTGCTGGTTCCCCCATTCTCTATAGAGATGAAAACAGACTAGAAAGAAGCCATGGTTCCAGTCTCATGAAAGGGAAATAACTTGCTCCCAATGCGATTTTGTACTACTTTGCTTGCAATTTTTTGTGTTTTAGTGCAACTTTTTGTGTTTTTAGGAAAAAATGCGCACATAGACTTTCTCACTTTATATGCTATTAAGTTTAAATAAACACACGTAATGGCATTTTTGTTTCATATATTTTTCTGTATGTTCATGCACCTCTTGGTGTAAGATTTGTAATTGAATCAACGTAATTGTAAGTGAATTGCGTACTATCGTACGTGAATGGGCACCCTGATATTTTCCCATTTCATCAATCTTTTTTTTGAGACAAGTTCTTATCAATTCTGGACAAGTAGAAAATCCCGTCTTACTTGTGCAGGACTAGTGGAGAAAATCTTATTTCAGCACAACTGCTTTAAGGATAAAGATTAATTGTAAACAAGGATTACAACTTTCATAATATTATGAAAAAAATGTGTAAAAAGATTTCTTGTTTATCTTGACTAGTATGTTCATAAAAAAAATGAAAAATTTACAACCATTGGCCATCTGAGAAAACATAATCTAGCCATCAACTTGACAGACAGAATAGTATTAAGATTGTTTCAAGCTAGTATTTTGGAAAATCCCTTAGCCACTTGCTTAAAACACGATCTAATGTATATGTAAAAAATTCCCTGATCATATCTAGTGGCATCAGTAGCAATTTGCAGAATGAGAAAAGACTGACCAGACTGTGGATGCTGAAATTGATGATAGTCATTACTTAGGACATAATATAAAATTGTTGAAACGCCATATGATTTACTGGTTTAAATCTAATTCTTACCGTCCCCCTGCGTGTGGAGAAGCACCACCCGCTCTTGTGTTTCCGTCCAGAATGTTGCTGGTTGTGACAAATCAACAGTGGATACTCAGTGATTTAAAAAAATAAAACAAAAAAATCTGGATTCTATCTGCTTTACATTAAATGTCTTGATTACACCTGCAAAGATAAATCACATCTAAATTAGTATATAGATAATAAATAAGTGATCTGCAACGATTGTATTTTCCGGCCTGTCCCCAGAAAATGAAAAATGTCCCGTTTTCAGACCAAGGAGTAGACCCTTTCAAACAAAGACTGCAGTGTGAATCCATACAAAAACAAACTTTAAGTACAACATAATCACAATTAATAAGGTCAACGATAGTATAATAAACACATCATATTGCTTAGTCTTTTAAAAAAGTTTCGAATCATTTTTTGGATGGTTAAATTTCAAACAATGCGCATTATTTATGCGAACCCCAACCTAGAGAGTTTAAAGGCTAATATCTAAACCCTGGATGTACCTGGAGCAAAATGTTCACACAGAGCGCTTCAATGCCACTTCTATGATGTGTTGGTGTTTTTAATTTCAATTTAAATCAGTTTGAATAGATAAAATACACAAAATGAAACAGTCTTTTTGTCGCACAACTTGTGAGTAATTTTCACTTCCTCTGAAATGGGACTGAGAGGGGATTGTGGGTAATGAATGAAATTCTTAGACTGGTTTGAAAGGTACGTCATGTAATAAGTTGTCTATTAAAAGCAAAGGACTAGAGACCCATTATGAAACAAATACTTACTACCAGACAAGTCATCACAGTTAATTGCCTGCCAACCAATTGGCTTTAATAATAGCTTGAATGCTAGACATATTTATGTTTGCATGTTCCATATAGGCTACACATGTAAGACATTTCGGATCTTGATGGATAATCTAATGTTTATTTCGGAACCATATGGGTCCTCGGTGGATGTGCTAATGACAATAATTTTCGGTGTCCAGAATGTAGCCCACATGAGACCATATAGGTAATATCGGAACCTCATGGATCCTTTATGGCCAAAGTATTGCCCATATTTGTCCAATAAATTTCCCATATGGGACTGTTTCGGTTTGCTACCACTGGTCCCCGGTTCGGCTACACATCCCATCCAATATGAAATCCAACATGGCTCCCATATTTGGCCTGCTGATCCATTTCCATACACTCACTTTCCTACCAAAGGAAGTGGAAGAGCATGTACCTATGAGGCATTTTTATTATGTGCCACAAGGCTACGGAAATCAATTTCGGAAAAAGGAAAAATGTAGGAAGTTGCTAAACGTAAGGCCTCTATGGCTAATCTATATCAGGTGTGACATACGAGTCTGTATGATTAGCTGTCTATTCTGGACGGGAGTTACCTACGTGAGTTTTTTTCCTTGCTGATTAGCACGTGTGTTTGAAACACGTAAGATATGATTCATCATAATTATACCCAATTGTATGTCTTTTAAATAGAAAGCAGACACAGCAATAGCGCAGTGGTAGCGTATAGGAATCATAGTCATTAGGTACTGGGTTTGATCTTCAGTCACGGCAAATATCTAGTCCTACATTTGTCTCTCACCAATGGGCAGATAACCGTTAATCGACGAGGCTCGGAATGGATGTACTGGTAGTATTGGTGTGAGAAATACCAGGAACTCATTGTTGGGTGTTGCAGCCGCCGCAATATAAATGAAATACTCTTAAACGTGGTGTTAAACCCCATTATATCAATCAGTTAAATAGAAAGCATGTTTTTAATATAATAGATAATTATGATCATATTTTATTAGATTAAATGAATTATGTTTAAAGTTTCACCCGAGGTATTTTAAATGACTTTTAAATTCGCGTTTCGATACCAAATAATTACATTAGTAGGGAAGAATTATTATAAGCTACGATTTTTCCAACGAAATGATTTCTGTGAAAAGTTAACCACCCACCGCTCCCCCACAAAAATAATGCTAGTACCAGAGCAGTACTAACTTACAATGGATTTTTTGTCCAATAATGTTTCAAACGCTCCATGCCAATCAATGTAAGAATTGACACCGTTTACATTTCCGCATCTTTTAGTCTTTTTGAGGTTTAAGCTTACTTTTTCATTCCACGAGGATGCTGAGATAAAGATAAAGATAAGAGGGTTCATTAAAAAAGAGAAAAAAATATCATTTAATCGTTTAACTATAATGTAGATAACATCTCTCAGTATTTTCATCGTCACTACCAATTCAAACACAAGATGATTAAGCGCAGTTTACAAAATTGGTATATCAAAAATAACGATAATGTATCACATAGAAACGATTTTACCAAACGGATCTGATGATCAAAACGAAGTTATGATTAATGGTATTAAAAACACTTTTTGGAAATATATTCGCTGGTTTTGCCAGTTGCGATAATTACGATTGGTTGTTTAGGAATCAACAGTCTGATTAATTTGAAATTTGGAAGTTGTTTATTGCATTAATACCGACTATATTACACAAGAACCATATTATACATTCCTACATTCCTAGTTTTGCATAATTTTGGAAAACTGGCTATATTATGACAATTTGTTGCTCTTGTTGTATATAGTAATAGCATTCGTCCATCATTTAGATGTAGCCAAAATTAAGTATACTAAACATTGCTAAAATGATTCGCTTACTGTATCCTTTGGGAGCTTTGTATTTTATATGATTTAAAGGGAGGTATCGATGTTTTTCTCATGTCACAGATTTTAATTGGTTACAATATTCCGAAAAGTAGTTTTGCAAAAATCTGAGGTGTCTTATCAGAAAAAAGCAAGGTATTTCCTTAATAGCCTACGTAGGCTATAAATCTATCTTTAGATTAGTCCGAGACCGTCGCGAAGACTATATGATCATTCACGTGGTGCGAATAACTGTTGTAACCTTGAATTGAGTTTAAAATACATCACACCAACGTCATCGTTACGTCAACAGGAGTAATGTTCGCTAGCCGGTCTTTGAATATGTAAAAATCAATGCAAAACTGTCGTAAGCGTTATTACGAATATAAAAACTTACCGTAGTTTTACCCTTACCCTTTTATGTGACATGAATTAGGACGTTGGTTGTTTCGCTAGTAAATTTGATACCTCCAGTTTACTTTGGGTCATATGCAAATGAGGTCATTCGATCTCTACAGCCGAATTCCATGATATCTATTTAACCTGGAATTCCGCTGAACCTTTCCGATATAGCCACCAAAAGCTACTTTAGGCCTATTAGATTACCACCAAGACAATACCTGACCCAACTTAGAGTATTAAATGTTCGTTTGAGTGTATTTTTCGGCACTTTGTATTTTTTTTCTTATCTAAGTTTGAGAAACATCGATACCTCCCGTTAAGTACTTCAAGCAACCTGCATGCATTCTATTTCATTGATGCCTTACATGATTTATATACAGTAGTACCATAACCATTCGTACCACGAATTCAATAGTTATTGCGTACTCGTACCATACGTTGACCATTTCATACCATAATTTGGTTTTTGTGCTATTTTCGGTTCAATGATTCAAGTTATATAAAAGAAAATTAAGTTTATAATATGAACATAGTTGTTTGACGACTTCAGAGGAAGTAACTTAATGTGTGATATATAAATGGGGAAACCTCTACCCAGAAACACATAGCTTATAGACAATGTCGATCCATTTAAGGTTGAGGATCCTATTCTCTGAATGGATAGGCTTTGAATACAAGTTCTGCACCTTACATTGGCATGGCGACAACTGCCAGATCGGAGTTGCCTTGCCTACGAATTTCCAAGACCAAGACTCGGGATGAGTCTTCTAAGAGGGTCTCTGAATGGATAGGCCTTATCGACCAGCTCTGCACATTACAGGAGCCGCCGTCATAGCGCAGTCGGTAGTGCGTCAGACTCCTAATTTTCAATCATGGGATGTCATGGATTCGATCCCCGGCATTTGCCTCTCACTTATGGGTGGATAACAGTAAACCTAAGTGGGATAGCAGCTGGAGGCTAGGAAAGGATGTAGTGGTAGTAGTGGTGTGAGAAATGCAATGAATTCATTGTTAGGTGCTCCAGCCCTACGATATGGCTGAAATATTGTTAGACGTTGCGTTAAATCCCATTCAATCAAACAATCTGCACATTAAAGTTCGATAAACATTTATTTCCATAAGTTCAAACGTGATACATCTGTAGAATTATTGGAAAAAAGCAACTGCGAATATCGGTTGTTTTGTTCAATTATTGAAAAATACGGCTTCACAAATTACAAAATGTTTCCCGTAATTGTTTGTTTAAACTTTGAAATCTTGACTAACTTGATTACCAAGCATTCCACTCGCAGTAAATATCCTTTCCGACATTTGCTTCCCATAAATGGGCGTATAATCGTAATTCAAAGTGGGTGGGCGTCTGGAGGCCAGGAAAGGATGTAGTGGTAATAGTTGTGTGAGAAATACAATGAATTCATTGTTAGGAGCTCCAGCCCCACGTTATGACTGAAATACTGCTAGAGGTGGCGTCAAACATCAATCAAACGAATCAATAATTAGGGCGATATATGTACAACGAATGTCAAATCTTTTTCTTTTCTTCTTGAGAAGCAAAGTAGACGAAGGCTTTATGTGATACTTTTTTTGAATATACTTTATGTTATACTTTCAATTATAACTTTACATATATAGTAAATGAATTGATATCTTGGCGAACAAAGCCATTTTTTCATGTTATTCTGTTATCTTACTTTATGAATTCAGTGTTTGTGATGCTTGTTTAATTCGTGTAAATGAACAAATGAGCACAATTTCGAATTCTCGGTAAATTATTTTCTATACAAAATTTACATGATGCTCCCCATTAGCCAATTGTTTTGAACAACAAGTCTATGATTAATACATATCTTAACAAAGATTAAGAAGCTTTAAAGGATTCTACAACGAAAATATGCAGATACGGTTACAGAGAACAAAATGAAAGGTCCAACTTAAACTGTCACTTACTAAAATGATAAAGGATCCTTTCATATATCGTCCACTATTTGCATAAGCACTTTGGGAAATTTTGACCAGATCGAAATAACTACATTAGTTTGTTTTGAACAAAAACTGGCCATTTTAAATAAACCGACATCGGCAGATATTACTTTGATCAGTCCGTTTTGATTTTTGACCATATTAGACTCCACTAATACTTGTCGGCCATTCTAATAGTTAATTTACTTGGTGTAATGCGTCATCCTAACAACAAAAGGGGTATCGGGGTCATATCTTTTTTTATAAGTATCGTTAGAATATTCGCCGTCTTAAGCAATTAAGAGTGCAGTGTCTGATACCCCTTTCTTTAAATGTTTCTTCATCCAATGTAATTGGGTCAACTCCACTCCGGAATTACTTCCGGGTGGTTGTACCAACTCCACTCCGGAATTACTTCCGGGTGGTTGTACCCGGGTGGTTGTACCCTAAAGTAGTCCATTAAGAAAATTTGATCTCCTCCTTTTGTCATGCTGTTTTAACGTTTAATCAACAGCAAGTTGCTTGATGTTAGGTTCTGCAGAGTAAGAGATCACTGCTGCATGTCATGCATGTGATTCAAAGCTTTAATCAGGGAACTATTTCCTTGTAGAAACTGACATTTGAAGGTGGTATCCTACAAGACTTTCACTTCCGAGCCTAAACAATTTCATGGGTTGATGTGCAGAATGAAGATTTGCGAAAAACTTTATCCCTAATGATACCATTTTCCTGGCCTGTAATTCAAGATCAAAGACTGCTCTTTACGATGGACCAAGATTTAAGGCCCAACGAAACTTTGGGGAGGAGCTACAGATTGTGAAAGTGGGCCCTTTTTGATCTTTATTTAATGAGGCAAAAACGGACAGGAGTGTAACCAATTAACTACCGGTCTTGGACCGGTACCGCCGTCGACTTTACAAAAACACAGTGTTGCCAGTCTACTATCAGTCGGTTCAAGGGAGATAACGTTTACCCGGAAGTGAGAAACGATGGCATCGATGTCTGAGCCGCTGCATTTAGATAGAGGTTTTTATGTTAATTTATGCTATTTAAGGGGTTTTGTATTCTTACTCGACCTAAACAGAACATGTATAAAATATTGCATTCTTGAAATCATAGTTATATACCCACCACATAATGCTTCTTTAATTGACCAACTCGGCCCATGCTAACTTCGGGCCTAGACCAGGTTAGGGAAAAGCCAGAATCGAGGTATGTAAATCGATTTAAGTACAATACATATATCGAGGTATACGAAATATGCACATTTATGTGACTCAGTGCTCCAGATAAGGTCCGTTTTTTCCGTAATTTACGGACCTAAATTTGCTGGTTACGCATACTTTTCAGCGAATTGCCGTACAAGTTACGGACCGTTAATCATGTGTACGGACATTATTAGGTGTGAACGTGTAAACAAAAGGGAAATTACTCTTGTATCATTTCATGTAACCACTCTGCTATTTCCGATTTTGCCGAAAATCCCGGATATTTTGTTATTGTGTATTCTAATTACCGATCGATTTTCCGTCTCTTTCTGTGACAATGGGAAAACTTTTGTCAACAAGGACGGTACCCGGTATTGAATCTCTTTCTAATTTAATGTCGTGAGCGATGTGAAACCAGGCGTTCCGACTGACTACATCGCAAAATGTTGAGACAGAAAACTTTGACGAGTTCGTCTACGAACAAATCCCTCCCAAAGCCAGAAGAAATCATAAGACAGATTATAGAGGAAATTGTTTGCTCCATCTTGGAGAAACATTTTCTAAGGCATGGTTTAGGGCTTAATACATATATTGATTCACTCACAGCGGTTTCGTTCTTGCCGGTTTGAAACGAGAAATCAGTGGTGATTCTGGATAGAAATGGTTTCTTGCTTAATTGAATGGAATTTGATAAAAATTGAATGGAAAATAAATTAAAAGTTGTGTTGCTGAGTAGAATGTAAAATCGATTCCTGATGATTCATAGAACTTAAGGAAGAGTTCGGGTGTCTACTACGGTAGATACTCGTATTTATAAAATGTCATATTTGATACTAAAAGTATGCTGGTACTGATCCTCATATCAAGTACTGATTTAAAATCATTTGGATCAGTACAGTACTGATGCCTCTTGAAATTATCTGGATCACTGGTGACTAAAGCCCAACTTGTATTACAAAGGCTACCAGTCAACTTGGTCCATCGAATAACTCGGTCTGGTCAACTTTACCCCAATATATAATCTATAGTAAAAATTTTAAATACGTCAGAATTCTTTGAAATATGTTTAAGTTTTTCTTTTCAAATGATGCAGTATTATCTTACTATGTTTATCATTAATAATTTCAAAATACATTGAATCATTGCTGAAATATGTACAACTTGAATGCGTGTTAAATTCCAATTTAACTTTTTATTCGGCAGCTGATACATAAATAAATTTCTCACAACTGAATGTTGATTGAATAGTTTGTATTTATTATATTTATACTTAATAATAATCAATATTAAAATTGATTTTGACATAAAAATAAAATTAGGGCCGAGTTGAAAATGGGCAGAGTTGACCAGTCACTATTGCAAACCTCTTCCTTGGAAAATTTGATGTCCAAATTTAACTGGTATTGTATCCTCTTCACCTCAATTATCGTGCACGTAAGGAAGCTGGAATTCTGTACAAATCAAATTTTTTTTTATCTGACTAGATGGGTTTTTAGATATCTGACGGACATTTGATTCATCTTTTTTTAAAAATTTATATCAAGTTCTAATCTTAACATCCTCAAGAAATTTATCTTCAAAGCTGCCTTGTTGGCCCTCGATAAATTTTGGATTGCTACTGTTTTTATCATCAGTCTTACAAAAAAGGAGCGTCCATGACAACAAAAAGGAAGCTAATGTTTTTTCAATTTTCAATTTGCTTCAACTATCTTTGCTTAACCCTTTACTGTTCAATCCCTGATTTTTACGTCCTTGGTTTTAGTCTTAAGAAAGTATTGTGAAAAAAGAAGAAATTTGCTTGTAACAAGCAATGTCTTCTTTTTCCACAATATTTTCTACCGTCATGACTTTTTGTTTTTCTAGTTAAATCTACTTTAAATTGTCGTCTGCAAATCTTTGAATTCGGACATTTCTAAAATTTTGAAAAACATGAATGGGTTAAAACAACAACCTTTGTATGTTAATTTGATGTAAAAAGTCCACTTCAGAGTTTGGGAATTTTAGGCTAAACCTAACGACACCAGAAAGGGGGCACTGAAAGTAAGCATTCAGTGAAAAATTAGGTCACCAAAGCTCACTGAGGCTCCTTAGGGGGTCACACAAGATAACATAGGTGGGCATGTTAACCCTTGTCATGCTGTATAAATTAACTTACTGAATTGCTGTTAAATCAAAGGGCTGAAAGCACTGATAGAACTTGTTGTTCAAAAATAATTTTACTTTTGGAAATCAGCTTCATTAACAACTCTGGCAGGAAAAATACAAGCAGGAGGTGTAGACTAAGATCAGACTGCATTTATTTGCAGGCTGATCTTGGTCTATACCTCCTGCCAAAACCGGAATATTCCGGGTTCAGCATGACTAGGGTTAAAAGAGATTTGGCAATACCTAGATTTAGGTACATATCTTGATTTCCCTAACCTGTTGATTCTGACCTAGTTCTATTCTGGCCAAGTTTCTGAACCAGACAGCATTAAAAATTGATTTACTTCAAAGAAACCATTTAAAACAAGGTGAACTGGTATGCAGGTTTGCAATCAATTGGTACCCTGTATGGAAAACCTGCCACAATCCAGTAGGCCACCAACTTGTGAATATTGTATATCTATTTCTTACATTGTTTATTTATTTTTTTTTTTTGAGAGAGAGATTGTTGTAATTACGTTACTGATTAGTAGACTTGCATTTTAATGAATTATTTTTATACTTTGCAGATATCAACAGAGCAATTGAGTTACTGGAGGCATTGCAAAAAAGTAAGAATATTTTAGTTTTATAGAAATCCCTCATTAATAAGATGTGTACATTTGTAAATTGCTGTACTTTCAGTGTTGTCGCCAAATTTACCCTTCTAAACTGCTCTGCACAAATTTTCAGGGTATGAAAATTTCTTGAATTTTTACATGCACTGCAAAATGAGGATACATAAGCCTTACATTAATTTCTGTATTCAGATATTTTGAATTCCGCTGGGCTGTCGTATAGAGTTTTAGTTGATGGTATTTAAAAGTACATGTATCTGTCTTTAAGATGTCCTTGTTATCTTTTACTTAAGTAAGAAAATATGATAGGGCATGAAGAATTTGCTTGAAACAAGGAATTCTTTCATTTTCCACAATGCTTACCAAAGCTTTTTTCTTGAAGGGCATAAGAAAGCAGGGTTGTGTGGGTTAAATTAGAAATATACTGTGGCACTACCAACTTTATAAAATGCTTCCCTTTCTTGCCTTCTTGATGATACTAAGCCTCTTCTGTTTCATCTTTTGCTAAAATTTGTACTTTGATTTGTATTTTGTATATTAATATTGTTGTGTATTGAATTATATTAGCCAAGTGAGCTCAATGTTTGAATGCTGTGGGCCCCATCTTGCTCCGCTAAAACACTGCAAAGCTAAATTTAACTCAGTTGTAACAAGCAAATTCCCCTTTGTCACAATGTTTTATGCAATTTTATTTCATTTATTTAGGTGGACAGGTACCTCCCCAGAAGCTTGCAGCTCTACAGAGAGTTTTACAGAGTGACTTCTTGAATGCAGTTCGTGAAGTTTATGAAAGTGTCTATGAAACTGTAGATATTTCTGGTAACCCGGAGGTCAGGGCGAATGCAACTGCAAAGGTAGATCTACATGTACAGAGTCTGAAGAATACTGATAAAGAAGGAATATTATGTTGCAGTTGTGTTATAGATGTTGTATTGGATTCAAGCTGCGTAGGAAATTTAGTCATTTGAATATCCAAATTTTCCTCCAGGGCTTGAATCCAATGCAATATGACTACGACATAATAGCTTTCCATTATTATATACCAAGATTTTTTTCTGTAAAAGAGTAAAAAAAACCAAAACTAACAAAATATGGCTTTAATCAACCTTTTTTAAAAGGTAACAGCGATGTGTAAATGAAAATACAAAATATTTTTAGGAAACAAAATAGGGGGCCATAGGACTCCCCCAGTTGTGAAAATAAGGACCCTTTTTTTTTGAACTGCGGGTCAGATATTTAATGAAGAAAATTTTGTAAGATCGATTGAATGAAGACAGTTCAATGTTTACTGAATAATCAATGGCGATATTGTTACATGTTCCCAAATATGAAATTTATCAAAGCAGATCTATGTAAAATTTTGACCAAGTAAAAAATCAGTTTAGAAGTACCTTACTCGTTCTATTAGTTTACCTTTATAATTCTGTCTTCTGATGAAAATGTGGGTAATTTAAGTAGATCAAAGTTCTTTAAATTTAAGCTTTGTATCGGTAAAATCAGTGCCAAAAGCTTGAACTGAAGACTCTGGCCAGACTGCACAGATATGCATTCTGATCCGAGTCTTTATTTGACACACATATATTATTGTATGAACTATCATGTACAGGCTATTCAGGGAATGTGCTAGCCTTTGTTATTGTGGACCTGGTGACTTAAATGTATTAACCCTCTCCTGAATAATTCCTTGTTTTTATGTCCTTTTGATTTTATACATGAGAAAACATTGTGAGCAAAGAAGAATTTGCTTGTAACAAGCAATTACTTCTCTTCCACAATACTTTCTACCCTACTTAATGGTTATTTTTCAAATTAAACCCACTTTATGAATTTTCGTCTACAAATCTTTGAATTTGGACAGGACTAAATTTTTGCAAAATAGGAAAGGGCCCATCAAATGTAAACATTTACTCTTATTGTATATGTTGATTCACTTTTATGAATCTCTTAAATGATACAAAGTTAATTGTAATATTAATATAATTTTCAATTACGCATGTAATTACCAATATTACATAAAATGTATCACAGAAAAGTTTAGGAATCAAAATTCTGTTTTATCCTTTAGAACCTTGTCTGAAAGGGGTCCTTCAGAGAAATTTCTAAGGGTCAAAACAGGATGTATTCAGAATTTTGACAGTCAAAACTCTGATTTACATGTCAAATATAAACCCTGCTATTGACGATTTATTACAGGCTACGGTTGCAGCATTTGCAGCCAGTGAGGGACATGCACATCCAAGAGTGGTTGAGCTTCCAAAGACAGAGGAAGGGCTAGGTTTCAATGTTATGGGTGGTAAAGAGCAGAGCTCACCCATCTACATCTCAAGAATCATTCCAGGGGGCGTGGCAGATCGACATGGCGGGCTGAAGCGAGGAGATCAGCTCATCTCTGTCAATGGGGTGGTAAGTTGAAATTTTGGGGTTGGGTCTGAAAATCCACTGCCAGACGAGAGAATTTTGGACTGGTCCAAATTAGTAGATGTTGCATGTATTGCAAGTAATAGGTTGGCTGACCTATTACATCTCCTTAAACAGTAATTGTGCAAGCAAATTCTTATTATGAGCTACAAAAACATTTGCAAAAGTAGGAACTCTCTACACCCAAGTTCAACTTGATAATTTTGGAGTTGATGAAAGCCTTTTTAATGTTCTAGAATTGTTTTTGTTCCTTTCCTAAAGATTTTTCAACAAAGCTTCACAATTTTGAGAAAATTTTTTTTTAACTGATAAGCATATATGTGCTGTTCTGCAAAGCTCTTGTAACTTTTAATATGCTAGTCTAAATGTCCAGGTGGTTGACTGCGTCCAGTTCTTTGTTAGGGGCATAATTCTGGAACCTAATGTCTGATTGACTTATTAACCCTTGTCATGCTGAACCCGGAATATTCCGGTTTTGTCAGGAGGTAGAGACTAAGATCAGCCTGCACATAAGTGCAGTCTGATCTTAGTCTACACCCCCTGCTTGTATTTTTTCTGCCAGAGTTGTTAATGAAGCTGATTCCAAAAGAAAAATTGATTTTTTTAACAACAAGTTCTATCAGTGCCTTTAGCCCTTTGATTTTACAGCAATTCAGTAAAGTAATTTATACAGCATGACAAGGGTTAATCATACTTTCTTGATGATCCTCCTACTTCTAGAGTGATGATCCTCTGTCTTTTTTGTGGAGCAACATAAATCATAAATCTCCAACCTACATAAATCCTTTTCTTTGTAGAATGTTGAGGGTGAACACCATGAAAAGGCTGTAGACTTGTTAAAATTAGCACAAGGTAGGTTTAGCTAATACTGTGAAATAATTTAATTGTTAGTTTCGTCTATCAAAAACAAGCGATCTGATTGGTCAAAAAATTTAATTCATACCTCCATGAACAAAATTTTGAGTACGCTGCCATTTTGAATGCTTCCGCACAAAATAGTTCACTACAAAAAGGTATCAAAATTTGTTAAGTTGTTGCATTTTTCGCTCGATGCTATTAAATTATAAGAAATGAAGATAATATTTTTTGTTTTCATAGAGGTATGAACCGAAAAACCTAATCACACAATGTATGAATCCGGTTCGCGTATTCATACAGTGTGATTAGATTTTTCGGTTCATACCTCCATGAAAACAAAAAATATTCTCTTCATCTCTTAAGTAAATTTTATGTTGCCTTTTGGAAAAGAGTATAAAAAATCTAGGCCTCGACCATAGCGCAGTTGGTAGCACGTTAGACTCCTTATCATGGAGTTCCCGGTTAGATCCCCAGTCACGGTAACATCCTTTCCAACATTTATCTCCCACCAATGGGTAGACAAACATAAACCTAAGGGGGATGAGAAGCTGGAGGCTCTGCAAGGATGTAGTGGTAGTACTTCAGTGAGAAATTTAAGAAATCCATGGTTAGGTGCTTCAGCTTCAGCGATATGTCTTGAATACTATCAAAAGTGGCATTAAACCCCATTCAAACAAACAAACAAATGTACAATCTCTATTAATATTTGTTATAAATTTCAACATTGTAGTTAACTTAATATGTGTACTACACTATTTCAAAAACTTACTATTAACAGTTTCAGAAATCGGTCAAAAAAATTTTTATTGGACATTTACACTGCAATCTGAATATAAATCTAGCATGAGAATCAAAAAAAAAAAAAGATTAAATAAAATGAATCTGTTGTGTATGCTTAAGATTTGTCAACATTTTCCCTCTCTATTTTAGGAAAAGTAAGACTGGTTGTGAGATACACTCCACGAGTTTTAGAAGAAATGGAAGCAAGATTTGACAAAACACGAGCATCTAAGAGAAGACAGACACCTTAATCATACATATTTGTACAATAACCCAGATAACAAAATTTGAATTAACCCGAAGTCAGACAAATTTTAGATTTTGTCCAGATTCAAATTATTAACCCATTAATAGGTGGCAAAATTTTAGATTAGTCCAAATTGAAAGAATGTGCAAACAACATCTCATAGCGTATGTAAATTGAATAATAAGCAATATACAGGATGGAAAACATTAAGAAAATGCAAAATTGATCTTAACATGTTTTCAACAGCTAATTATTTTGAAAATGTGGTACCGTGTGGTAATGGGTAATAGTAAGCTATCCTAAAATTGGACATTTACTGGATAGCACTAATACTGAAACATTTCTACACCTTTCTGAATTTCTATGTTAACCCTTGTCATGCTGAACCTGGAATATTCCGGTTGGGGCAGAAGGTATAGACAAAGATCAGCCTGATTATTGAACAACAAGCACTACCAGTGCTTTCAGCCCTTTGATTTTAATTCAATTCTGGTAGGGATGTTATATAGAATGGCTAGGGTTAAGGTTCTATCCACCATAGGCATGCTATTGATTACAGATAAAAAAGGGAGGAGAATGCTAGATAGTTTTTTTTCTTCCTTGCGAATTGAATCACTCTGATAAACTTAACCCCTTACCAGACAACAAAACTTAGACCAATCTAAATTGAAAGAGTTTGCAGATGACACTTCAGATAGTTTTAACAAACATTAAAGAGCTGTGTAGAGAAGTAAATGATGGGAAAGGAAATTTCTCATATTCCAACAGTGTTTTCTATTTTCCTAATCAAATACTGGATTGTGTAGAACCTAGTTAGTTAACCATCTGTTAGTGTTTTGAATTTGTGTATGTCTACAATGTTATATCTTTGAAAATGTTAACCCATTCCCAGACAATGACGCCTTTTGATGCCCATCAAAACAAAAAACATTTGGGAAAGCATAGTGTAAAATGAAGAAACTGCTTGAAACAATCAATTTCTTCATTTTCCACATTGTTTTCTACTCAGAAAATTGAAAAAATCTTAAATTTCATAAACTTTAAATTGCGGTCTGCAATGTCTTTCAATTTGGACCAGACTAAAATTTTCCCATGTGGTAAAAGGTTAAAGTTAAGTAGCTTATTCCCTGGAGCTTGTTTATCATTATATCGGATATCAGAGGGCAGTATTTGAAAAACTAAGACTTGTACAATTGAAATTTGCCCTAGTAGAAGGTTTAACATGCATCTTATCAGAAGTTAATAAGGTTCATACATCATATATCATAGTCTATTATTCTTCAAAATAAATATTTGAAAAGTCTTTTCCATCAAAAAAATGATTGACTTTTGCTTTAACCCCTTCCTGTATAATCACTGTTTTTTACGTCCTTGTGATTTTATACTTAAGAAAACATTGTGGGAAAAGAAGAAATTGCTTTAACAAGCAATTTCTTCTTTTTCCACAATATTTTCTACCCACTTGAATGGTTATTTTATCATTAAATCCTTTTTTATCATTGTCTGCAAAACTTTTGAATTTGGACAGGTCTAAAATTTTGCAAAAACAGGAAAGGGTTAAGTATGTTAAAAATGTATGTTCTATGGAGAAAAAGAAATCATCATTAAATGTCTTGTTTAATATGACTGAATTTATTCAGCCTACCAGCCTAGATATATTCAGCCTGCCAGCCGATATATATTCAGCCTGCCAGCATAAATATATTTAGTCCGCCAGCTATGGTAAAGTAAAGGACATGCATGGAAAATTTGGATCTTTTCATATTTAAGGGCAAAATTTGTTCTTTTGGTATAGTTGACCCGTGAGAGTATTTAACATTTCTTTTACATTTGATTGTCTTCTGTAGTTGGTGTTACCTACATTCCAAGATTTTTCCTCTTCCAAAAGCATTTTGTGTGCAATGTTTATTATAGATATAAAAAACTATTGAATCATGTAATTTATGATATTTTTCATTTAACCCATTCCCCCACAATGAAGCGTTTGGACACCCAATGTGTGAAATGAAGTACATTTGTATTTGCTTGTAACAAGCAATTTCTTCCTTTTACACAATGTTCTCTACCCAGAAAAGTGGAAAATAACATTTCAAAACCTTAAAATTGTTGTCTGCAACTCCTTTCAATTTGGACCAGTCTAAAAGTTTATCGAGTGGGAATGGGTTAAACACATTTTTCCTTTTCATGTCTTACATCCATTTGAAGAACGTAGGTTATGAGAGTTGCTCTAGAAACATTTGACCGCTCACATGAAAATGGACTATATGAAAAGCTTTGATTTTGGTTGGACTTTGTATACACTGAAACATTGCACAAATCCTCATATTAATAATCTGCTTATACTGGTACTTGTTTTTTTTAAAAAAGATTTATGGATGTTTTACAACACATGAAACAAATTAACAAAAGCATTTAAAACAAGTCATAGAGATTTACCATACTTTTACATAGAGACATGAAATATGTTACTTGAATTTTTAAGGCAACATATTTTTTCAGAAATTTTCGAGTGATGTAGAACTCCCAATTTTCTAATGTTCTGTTATTGAAGTGAGGGTACAGTTCTTTATCATCAGATGTTATTGTGGTAAAATAGAAATTGGTTGTTACTTTCTCCTTATTCTGTAATTTTTCTGTTGTATTATTTTACAGAATTGATGGATTTCAACTGTCAGTCAAATAAAATTGATTGACCAGTCAAATCATTCACTTAAACCAGAAATGAATTTTGAACAGTAATGTTAAGCCATTTTGTTGGTTTAGTGTCTTAAACATCATAAGTCCAGCTTATTCTTGCTGCTATTTTGAAGTTTACGCAAATGATTTGCCTTTTATGTCCAAGAGGACAAAGTTTAAAATTAACTCAGAGGTCAGAGGTCAGTGGGCGTGACCAGCAATCGGTCATTAACCCTTGTCATGCTCTGTAAATTACCTTACTGACTTGCTGTCAAATCAAAGGGCTGAAAGCACTGATAGAACTTGTTGTTAAAAAATCAATATTTGTTTTAGAAATCAACTTTATAAACAACTCGCGCAGGATTAGTAAAAGCAGGGGGTATATACTAGGATCAGCCTGCACATAAGTGCAGTCTGATCTTAGTCTATACCTCCTGCCAAAAACTGGAATATTCCAGGTTGAGCATGACAAAGGTTAAGTCATTCTGTATCATAGAGCAACTCTTCTGTTCATTAAGTGTTGTGATTTCCATTTAGCAAGCTGGTGTCATAGTATTTCTCAACATTGTCATTGTATGTACTAGAACGTTTTATTTGTATCATTTTGTAATAAATTTCTGTAATTATTATAACCCAACGTATCTTATATATTTAAACCAAAAGGTTTATTTCTGTCTTTCCAATAGATCAGAAGCCATATATAAGCATTCTTCTTATAATATCCAAGCAGAGGAGGGGTATACTGGTTAACCTCTGTAGGTCCTTCCGTCTATAAACTATATATTATTTTTAGCTCGACTGTTTTCGGAGAAAACCGGAGGTAATGCAATAGCCTTGGTGTCGTTGCAAAAACTTTGACATTTTGCGATATCTCTGGTTTTACTAAAGGCACTCACTTTAAACTGTGCACACTTGTTCACCATCGAAAGAGCAACATTGAGACAAGAATTTTATTCTTTTAATGGGAAAGGATTGGTCATATAGGGTAGAAAACACAGTGAGAAAAGAGTAAATTGCTTGTAACAATTTCTCCTTTTATTACAAAGTTGTCCTAAAGCGTTTCACTTAAAGGAGTAAAAAGTAGAATTTTGTGAGAATAGGTTAAGTGATGAGTCATTTAAATTGTTTGAAATTAAAATATGAGAGTACTATAGCAATAACTATCTTTGGGTTTTTGAATAACTTATTTTGCAGCATGATTTTTTGTATGCAGATGCCTTAATCTAGGCTGTAACATTCTCTACTCTTGTCATGCTGAACCTGGAATATTCCGGTTTTAGCAGGAGGTATAGGCAAAGGTCAGACTGCACATAAGTCTACACCTCCTATCTGTCCTTTTGAAACCAGAGTTGTTTGCGAAATTAATTTTCAAAAGAAGTATTAACAACTGAAGAACAAGTACTACCAGTGCTTTCAGCCCTTTGATTTTTATACAATTCTGAAAAGGATTCATTCAGCATGACAAGGGTTAAGGATAGAGGTTAAAAATCATTGATTGATTGATTTAATTGGGTTAAAGGCCACTTTTAAAAGAATTTCAAACATATTGTGGCGGCTGGAGATCCTAGCCATTGTTTCCCAGTATTTCTCACAGGAGCGCTACCACAACATTCTTTCCGAGCCTCCATCTGCTCATCCCACTTAGGTTTACATTTATCCACCAAATGCTTGGAGAAAATTGTTGGAAAGGATATTCCCCACAGCCTGGGATCAGAGCTGGGACCTGGTTAGTAATAAACCTTGGATGAAAAAGCCACAAAATTCCAATGAAGATTAATTTAGAGTTGCCATCCTTGATTTTGGAGATGATTCTTCAATTTTTTAACCTCTTACCAGATAGCAAAGTTTTAGATTGGTCCAAATTGAAAGGAGTTGCAGATGACAATTAAAAGTCTATTCTTTCATCTTTTGAGTGTAAAACATTGTGGAAAATAACTTTATTTTTAACATTTGTTTCCCATATTGTTTTTGGAAGTCAAAAACCGTCATTATGTGGGAATGAGCTAAGCTATAAGCTTAAAAATCACATTTGTTACAACATCAGGTCTGATTGGCAGATTAAGGAACTTGAAAGCAATCATGTCAAATTAAGTACGAGTAAAAGCATCTGCATTTTCATTTAACCCGTTCCCACTCAATCCCGCTTTTTAAGCATCTTAAGAAGAAAGGTTTGAAAAATTGTGGACAATGAAGAATTTGCTTATAACAAAAATTTCTTCATTGTCCACAATTTTTTCTACCCTACAAGGCAAAGAGTTTCTAAATTCCAGCACCTTGAAATTGTTGTCTGCAACTTCTTTCAATTTTAACCAGTCTATATTTTGTCAATATTGTATTGGGTTAAAGGGTTTATTTTAACTTGTTACAAGCAATTTCTACATTGTCTGTAATGATTTTTATCCAAAAGGACAAAGATTTTCTAAATTCCACCAGCTTGAGATTGTAACCTGCAACTCCTTTCAGTTTGAACCAGTATAAAATTGTGCTGTCTGGTAATGGATTAAAATATATAATCCACATTTAAGCTATTATTTTCCATATCCGAAAGCAGTAACCAATAAGACAAATCCTACTTTCTACCACTCTCTACCGTAACATCCTTGCATCTCCTTGATCTATTTTTAGATCTACAAAGAGGAATACAGTACTTTTTCCAAGAGTATGAAGAAAAAAAAAATGTAATTCCAGTTTATTGTAAATAACTAAATGGTGTAATCTGAGTTACGACAGTAATTCTTGGAAAGTGGGTGTTAATCAGTCCACATATGCAAAAACCTTGAAGTCTCAGAAACTCACTATAAGCTTTTAACCCTTTAACACAGTTCACCCTACTAAGATGATTGTAAAAAATCTGCCATTCAAGAATGGTGATTTAAAAAGGAGCACATAATTCATTCAAAAATGTAATTAGAGCATGTAGAGTTATCCCCCTGTTTGGTATAGATTGCTGCTTTGATAGTGAACATATATAACAAGTTTCAAGTGAGTGTGTTCAGTAACACCATAGATATTTAACCCTTGTCATGCTGATCCCAAAATATTACTGTTCTGGCAGGAGGTTTAGACAAAGATGAGCCTGCACATATGTGCAGTCTGATTTTTGTCTACTTCACCTGCTTATGCCTTTTAAGGAAAATTTGTTTGTATAATAAATTTTCAAAAGAAACATGAGCCATCTGTAAAGGCTTCCAGTGCTTTGATTTAAAAGTATTCCTGTAAACAGTTTTTATTCAGCATGACAGGGGTTAATAAATGTCCAAGTTTTTGAACAACACAGATGAGCTGGCTATAGCTTACCTTAGGTGAGCCCCAGGGTCACTGGCCGGTTTGTTTACACTAGACTTGAAAGCCGTTTGATTTAAGACCATGATTGATAGGAGTTTCATGTCTCACTCAGGTCATACGGATACAATTTAGACTCTTCCAAATGATCTGCTATTTCATCAGGCAAAACTAACAATAGGGTAATTGTTTCTTTCATTCCTCATTTATCTTTGTTCAGTGTAATCCTGTTTTTTTTTGCAACTGACTTTATCTACAAACATAACAGCTAAAGAACAAATTGCTCCTTTTAACCCTTTCTTGTTCAAATACGGGAATTTACGATCCTTTGATTTCATACTAGAGAAAACATCGTGGAAAAAGAAGAAATTGCTTGTAACAAGCAATTTCTCCTTTTTACACAATATTTTCTACCACATAGGATGGTTTCATTTCAATTGGCATCCAGTTTTCATTGTTGTCTGCAAACTCTTTCAATTTAGACTAGTCTTAAATTTCCATAAACGGGAAAGGTTTAATAACAACTTGTGGTTAACCCTTTCCCGTTTTTTTTTAAATCTTAGACTGGTCCAAATTGAAAGAGGTTGCAGACAACATTGATAATTGGATGCAATTTGAAAAGAAACAACCCTTTGTGGTAGAAAATATTGTGGAAAAGGGAGAAATTGATTCCTTGCCAAATTCATTGACATGACCTTCAGTCTGGACCTTGAATTTGGTAGTATCAAATATAACTTTACACACAAATACACTAGTACTCTTCAAAAGGAACAACTGTGCCAAGTTATTTTGAAATCCTTCTATACATGTAGAGGATATGCTGCAGACAAGAATTGACAGATTGAGGATGTCAATTAAAGAAGCGATCGACCAATCAAATCATTCATTTCGCCGGAAGAGACCTTTGAACTCTATCATTGGCCTTTATTAATGCTAAGCATTTTTGGTGGTTTTACGACTTAAGACTTCAGCGCTACAGCTTATTCAAGCTGTAGTTACCACATTTAGGTCACAAACTATATTTTATTTTTTTGTTACTGGCAATAAATTTTGAAAAATAACACCATTTAATATCTAAGTCAAACTTCCTGTTGGAGCTCAGAAGATGGAGTCGGCAATCCATTAATTGGACGCACACACTAAGACACTCACACAATAACAGGTCCACCCTCAAACACATCCATCCAAAAACACAAGCACACACAAAAATAGATAACTCTATGTGCCTGTTGCCATTACATAGCTGAAGCATAAAAAATGATCTCTCATGTGGTTTTGGAACTATCTACCCTTTACTCAGCAAAATAGCTAACTTTAGAAATCCTATTTATATAGTATTTTGAATTCTTTCAACTATGGAAGTAAGAGTAATAGTCAAAAGTAGCTTAAGATTACATTATTTTTTAACAGAAACTCCTTCCAAAGTTTCAATCTGAATAGAAACTGGCCTCAATGTACCTCCCTCAATGATGTCTAGTTTAGCATGAGACAATTTGAAATAAAATATTGGAAACACTATATTTGTTCATAGACTTTCCAATATCTTGCTGACTGTACAGATAATTATGCATGACACTTTGACTCTTCCATTGTCCAAACTCAAGACCACATGTGTGTTGTGTTGTGTGTGTGTATACACACGCCCACATGTGTGTGTTTTATCATCAGTGCTCCCAAAAGTTTATACAAAATGACAGACAAATGGTTACATCATATGGGTATCATATTTTCATTACCCGTTTAATGAAGAAAACAGATAAATATGATAGAGAATCAATAAATAAACCCATCAATCCTAGATAATCAAGCTTGTCAGTGGCATTTCCAACAATTGATGAATCACTTGCCAACCAATTGACCTCCGACATGGTAGATTGACTCAGGTAATATGTTGTAAAATAGGTGGTCAAGGACATCAAATTAAGGGCAAATCTTGAATAAGTTGTAGTTATGGTGTTAATGTTGCCAAACCAACAATGCTTAGAACTGATGTTTGGAGTTAAAAGTTCACAGGTATCAATCAATTATTTAGTTTGTGAATAAATTTTGATCTATAAAGACATAAAAAAGGTTTTTTGGGGGCTTCAGAGACCTGTAGAGGGTCTTACACCTTCATGTACCTTGTATTTTGGTTACAAGCCATTTTCTGTTGTGACAATTGATTATTATTCAACAAAATGGGCCTTTTTTTGGTTTGGTTGGCTAGAATATACTCACTTGTAGTTCTATTGTGGCAAAAGCTTTTAGCTTACAGAGTCGCTCTCAAACACACAAAATCAGTTTTCACATCCCCAAGGGAGAGATAGTTTTTTAAACCCACTGCTACCAAATTACATAGCTGGATAGACTAGTGCTGGCTAGTGTCTGCCAATGAACAGGACACAGCAATAATGGGGCACAAACATGACAAGCACTCTTGCAACTGAGACTGAATTCTGATGACCAAAAATCTGTCATGACAAATGATGATGTAGTAATAAAATGTGTGACCTTTCATGACAAGGACAGCCTGGGAATACCCTTAAAAGATTCAAATAACAAAGTCATATGATCCAGCATTTGGTCAATCAAGGTTGATAATTAAACCAGTCCCGCCGTCGACTTTAACAAAGCCAACAGGTAGATCCCAAAAGACTGCATCATGAGATTGGCTGATTGGCATTTAATGATGTAAACCCAAACATCGAATCTGATTGGTTGATGGATTGTTTGTAAACAATATGGCTGAAGCGGAACGCGGTGTTCCTCATATATTTTACATGAAAGGGATGACATTCCAAGGTTTTTCTCGAACACAATTTTGATTGTTCATGTGAAAAATGTATTAACATTAAAATTGACTACTTTAAAAACGCAAAAGAAATTTTCTATCCTATTGGATGGAAATCCCGCGGCGTATCCAAATTTTTCAACAAAATTTGCTGCGCATGCGTAAGCCTCGTTTTCAATTTTAGTAAGGAAAAACCTAACGGGCCAGGCTTTCCGTGTATGTACCGAAAATCGGTGTATACCTGTCGGCTTTATTAATGTCGACAGTGGTACCAGTCTAGGTTGATAACTTGAGGCTGAATATCAAAATATTTAAAATATCTAGTAAAACATTTTCATTCCTAAGATCTAAAGTAAATATTTTGCCTCTGATCCATGCTGTCTGACTAGGTTCATATACGGTTAACCCATTACCAGACGGCAAAATTTTAGACTGGTCCAAATTGAAAGGACTTACAGATGACAGTTTAAAGCTTGTGAAATTTTAGATATTTTCAACCTTCTTGGTAGAAAACATTGTGCAAAATGAAGAAATTGCTTCTTGATTTGGCAACTTAAATTGTAACTATAGCTTTACCTTTTTTTTTAATTGCTCTTGATCATAAACTTTGAAAACTTATGATGTTTAATATATCAGTCAAATTGACTTGTGGGAGGTTTATCTAGGTCTCCAACATTTTACCTTTTATTTTACACTGACCACATATTTTCAAAAGTTTACTACCCCAGTCTGTCGTATGAGAGGCCAGTAAGCAAGGCCAGTTATTTACAATTGATGGAACCTATGAAATTTAAATAGGAAAGAATCTATGAAAGTTTGAAGAGAATCCCAAAAGAATTGTAATTTCAACAAATTCACAAGAATTCTTTATAGATTCAAAAACCCTCCTTAACATTTAACCTTCAAGACTCAAAATAACAGAGCTGATACTAGTCTAAAATTTTGTTATCCTATTGTTGGTGAATGTAGAAATTAATTTGAAGAAAGGAGCACAATGACATCCAGAGGATTGAGTTTCTCTTTGTGGATTTGTGTTAAATATAAAGGAATATCACAGGAACACTTTATTTAAGTCTTTGAACAACTACAGCGTTTAACAACTTTGCACCTTCTATTGTCTCTGAGTCATTTGTAAGTTCTTTGTTTGGGAACGTTGTTTGTAGTATAAAAGTGACACCAACATATTGTGGTTTTAATCTACAATCTGTCAAGGAGGTTTATCAATCAGAACGTTTTAACCAATAACCAAATTAATTTTTTTTTAGACAGGTTCACGTTGAGAAAGTTGCAGACAACATTTCAGACTATAATCATATAGAAAAATAAAAAGTAAATGGGGTGAAAACATTTTGAGAAAAGGGGAAATTGCTTGTTATAATGTTTTTTCCAAAGCTTTTTTTCTTCAGTGCGAAAAAATGTGGAATTAATATGTAATGGGGTAAGTGAAGAATATAAATAAAATCCAATATCTTGATTTTACACAATGTTTTCTATCCTGAAAGTTGAAAAAAATCTAAAATTTTATGAACTTCAAAATGGAGCTATCTGAAAATTTGTTTCAAATGGCACATCTACTCATGATGCGGAACAACTGTGCCAAGTTATTTTGAAATCCATGCATAATTGAAAGAGACAGGCTCTTAGACACTCTTAATTTTAATGATCAACCATGAGCTGTGAACTTGTCCTTGGAGCTATCCATTTTTTTTCCCAAATGGCACACCTAGTGATAGAGAACAATTGTCCAAAGTTATTTCCAAATATATCCATTAGTTTATCAGGTATGCTCCTGAGATGCTTAATTTCAAAGACGGACAGACAAAATGGAGGTTATATGCTTGCCCTTAGAGCAGCATAAAAATATAACATGGCAAATTTGTCATACAAATAATTCACACGTACCTAGTTATAAACTTGACCTTAGACATAACTTAACAACAATGATGCTTTTTGAAGTCCCTTGAGAAAATAATTGAGAAAACATTGTGTAAAATGAAGAAATTGCTCAAGAAATTTAAAAAATCTAAAATTTGATAAACTTCAAATTGTCACCTACAATTCCTTTCAATTTGGACTAGTCTAAAATTTTGCTGTCTGGTAATGGGTTAAAGTCCCAGTAAAAGACAAGATTGCAAGAAAATACTGTAGTCTTTAAATGAATACATTTATCTATTTGATCATAAAAACCTTTTTAATTAGATGCTCAGCCCAAGCACTTAAAAGCTATGTATCATTCAGAAATAGATGACATGATTATATTTATGCTTTGAAATTCAAAATATTTTGAAACACATTGATTAAATGTTGTTGAAAAGACATGAAAATACGCAGTTTTTTAGAACCTGTTATCTTTTGAACTATTCTGTAGGAGACAAAGTGTTACTTGGACTTTAAGAATGTGAATTTTGTATAAGATGTAAATTCAGGAGAAACAAAACAAGAACCAACAAAGGATACGAGGTTATATGCGATCTAATATCTCCGACTGTATGTGAGTGATTGAACTTTGCTACCAACCTGTAAAAGAACAAATATATACATGTATATAGCGGACAACAGACAGATCACTGGGTATCCCCATTTATTTCCAACAGGTAACTTATCTTTTTATTTACCATTTCCTGTTCTACAAAATTTTACACTGATCCAATTTTAAAGTTTTTACAGACGTCAATTTTAAGCTGATTTCATTTGAAAAAATATCAATCTGTAGGGTAAAAAATATTGTGGAAAAAGTAGAAATTGCTTGAAATTGCTTTTGCCACTATGTTTTCTAAAGTATAAAAACACAGGAACTTCAAAACCAGTGATTGAACAGGAAAGGGTTAAATAGTGTTATTTTGCAAATGAATGGCCAGGAACATGTAACAAACAAGAGTATCACATGCAGATGCCAACACTCGGCTGTTCTAGTGCCTGATAATGGATATATCTTATAAGTCAAAAAGGGGGCATAATTTGTTCAAAAATAAATTTAAGAGTTATCCCTCTTATTGATATAGATTGCTCTTTTTATAGTAAACATGTAGTACGAGTTTCAAGTGAATAGGTTCAGTAATAATAGAAATATAACAAAAAATCAAATTTTTCGGACAACAACGCTGACACAGACCATAACCTGGCCATAGCAATGTCTCCAGTTTTCTCCTAAAACAGTGGTGCTAAAAAGTTAAATTGCTGGTTGGCGACCAGCACATCAAATTTGCAGCTTGAAAAAGCTGTAGTAATGACATTTAAGATTTCACGCCAACACAAATGCTTAACCTTATTGTCAGCTGTGATCTGTCAGTTGGCAAAGACAAAGAGAAATTGCGCACCGATTTTCATCAAACATCTTTCATGACTTAGTCTTGAAGTCTGAAGAGAACCTGAAAACTTTTTCTTTGTAAAACCTATTATCAGATGACAAACAGTAACACTGGTCTGAAAAAATCCTACAGATAATAATTTCTAGCTGAAACAAGATGTGTTTGTAAAACACTATGCCCCCGAAACAAAAATTCTTTGTTTTAGGGAAAAGGATTAAAATTTTGACCTTGATGAAATGACCTTCCCCAGTTGCGCCTTGTTGAGATCTATCTACATACCAAATATTAGCATTTTAACTTAATTGGGGTTGAAGTTATAGGAAATGTTTAGTTGGCAGGTTAAGTTTTTGAGTAACATTTTAGGGAAAAGGATTAAAATTTTGACCATGATGAAATGACCTTCACCAGTTGCGCCTTGTTGAGATGTATCTACATAACAAAAATATAAGCATTGTAACTTAATTAGGGATGAAGTTATAGGAAAATGTTTTTGAGGAAAACGGTTAAAATTTTGACCTTGACCTGGATGAAATGACCTTTCCCAGTTGCCCCTCGTTGAGACCTATCTACATACCAAATATTAGCATTGTAACTTAATTGGGGTTGAAGTTATAGGAAAATGTTTACTTTACAGTATAAGTTTTTGAGTAATGTTTTAGGAAAAAGGGTTAGAATTTTGACCATTACCTTGATGAAATGACCTTCACCAGTTGCGCCTTGTTGAGACCTATCTACATACCAAATATTAGCATTGTAACTTAATTTGGGTTGAAGTTATAGGAAAATGTTTAGTTGGCAGGTTAAGTTTTTGAGTAACTTTTTATGGAAAATGGTTATAATTTTAATTATGATGATATGACCTTCACCAGTTGCACCCTGTTGAGATGTATCTACATACCAAATAGAAGCATTGTAACTTAATTAGGGATGAAGTTATAGGAAAATTTTTACTTGACAAGTTAAGTTTTTGAGTAATGTTTTGGGAAAAAGGGTTAAAATTTTGACCTTGACCTGGATGAAATGACCTTTCCCAGTTGCGCCTCGTTGAGACCTATCTACATACCAAATATTAGCAATGTAACTTAATCAGGGCTGAAATTATAGGAAAATGTTTAGTTGGCAGGTTAAGATTTGTAGACACACAGACAGACAGACGGATACAGTAAAACAATATGCCCCCCATCTATCGATGCGGGGGCATAAAAATTATAGATATCTTTTTGGGAAGAAAAATTTTAGGTAATGAAGAAATTGCTTGTTACATACAATTTCTTCATCATGCACAGTATTTCTACAACACTTTTTTTCCTGAGGGGTATAAGTGTTGGATTCTGTGGGAATAGGTTTAACAATGCAAAGTTAAATGATATGAAAATCAAGATTTGTCTGTGAAACACAATGCCCCCGCAACAGGACTAAATGTTTGACCTTGGTATGTGGCCATGACCTTTTCACATGATCTTGACATGAGGAGATGCGTATTATGGAGATGTATCATCATGCCAAATATGAGCATTGTATCTTAAATAGGTTGGCTGTAATTGGCAATGGTTAAGTTTTGTGCAGACAGACGGACAAAGGTAAAACAATATGCCCCTGATCTTTCAATGCTGGGGCATAAAAATAGGACAAAACAACTATTTGATCTTATAAAGCATCTCAAGTCTCTCAAAAACCCCAAAACCAGCTGACTCATTATTATGTAAGTGCATTATGGGCATAAAAACTTACCTTCTATTACTGATTTTTTCCAGCTAGTAATAATTAGTAACTTTTTTTGTTTCAAAGGAATTGTGTAAGATATTTTCTTTATTACCTTGAGCCATCAGCTAATCTAATCTGTATAGATGTTGTTGGTTTAGAATCGTCTACTTTAACATTCGATGCTGTGTCTTTAGATGAACCACTTGCTGGCGCTGAGGTGGAGGCTACAACATTTGGAACGGGGCTGAAAAAATAGGTCTCTTGTTACAAATTGTACAGAGTTTTACACTACTTTTAACAATTTTTCATTTATGAAACTGTGAAACCTAGCATTCTTGTCAATCACTACAATATTTGTCTACCCTTCAATATAACATTATGATAATTTTCCAGTATAAAATAAGTAATCATTGAGGTCTATTTTGTACCATTCCAAGATTTGCCCTGGTATTTACTTGTCCCAGGAGAAGTAGCCTTCATAAATGTACTTGTCAGTAAGTAGAAAAGTATTTGGTGGATAAGTCCAGCATAGGAAATCCACATAAGTTTTTACCTTCCAAGTGTATGGCCTTCTCCTGTGAAAGCTTTCATGGGTACTTTAGGTTTGATATAATCTTCATGCCGATGGTCCTCCATGTTGAGATTTACCTCCCCTCCTTTTGCCTCACGTATCAATTCTTGTGGAACTTCCCTGTCATGACATAAAAGTGCATGTACTGTTTTACAAATACAAATCAAAATTTATACAATCTTAGTGCTGGTTTATCCTTTTAAAGTTAGTATTTCCAAAAAATGACAAGGGGTGAACTTCCTTTTCTTTTAGCAAAAATTCCTCTTATATTGAGTTTTAGTCTTGACAATTTAAATCTATGTACCTAGTAAACAATATTATTTTGATTATGTTTCAAGTTCCACTATATTACAATAAATTCTTCTGAAATTTTTATCAAAGAAAATGTTTAACCCATTTCAAAACAACGAACTTGGAGTGATCAAAATTGAAAAAAAGGTGTAGATGATAATTTCTAGGTGATGGAATTTAAATATTTTTTGGTCATTTTGGAAAGAAAACATCACAGATAATGAAGAAATTTCTTCATACTAGCAATCTCTTCATTTTCTACAATGTTTTCCAAAGTATTTTTCTTGAGGGGCATAAGTAGGAGAGCTTGTGTTGGAAAGGCTTAATCTTAAATCCAATGGTATCTAATCTATGCAAAAACTAGAAATACATCAGAGATGCTTCACATAATTGCTTGTCACATGATCTTGAGTTGTGAACATGAGCTTTGGATTTTCCCAAAACAGCTGAGCACATGACACTAGTACTATTCAATGAGAACAGCTGTGCAAAGTTATTTTCAAATCCATCTATTAACCGTTGTCATGCTGAACCCGGGATATTCCGGTTTTGGCAGGAGGTGAAGACAAGATCAGCCTGCACATAAGTGCAGTCTGATCTTAGTCTACACCTCCTGTGTTCCCTTTACAAACCAGAGTTGTTCATGAAATCAATTTTCAAAAGATTTATTGACCATTGAATATGTAAAACCAGTGCTTTTGGCTTTTTGATTTTAAGGAAATTCTGAAAGATTTTATTCAGCATGACAAGGGTTAACACGGAAAATATGCTCCAGACAGAAATTGGACACTCACACAAATAGCTCACGCCTCATACATTCAGCTACTCACATACAGACCAGGGGTTGACACTAACTTTGCTTCAATGGGATCCCACAGGAATCCCTACTAATTACTTCAGGGTTTCCTCCAGATAATCAGGGATCCCTCCTTGATATATATTAACTCATTCACATGCAAGCCTGCCCTTCTTAGCCTAACTTGAAAAAAAGCTTTGGAAAACACTATGGAAAATGAAGAAATTGCTTGTTACAAGCAATTTCTTTATTATCCACAATGTTTTCTATAAAAACAAGCAAACAAAAAAAATCAGATGCATTACTTAAAACATTAAGATCTATTGTACCAGAGAAATATTGAAGGATACTGACGGAATCCCTAGCTTGAGATTGCTGGGGTCCCTTCAAATTTTCAGGGATCCTTGGGATCCTGGAACACTGTTAGTGTCAACCCCTGCAAACAGAGGTTGCTCTTATGTGCCTGTTGCCATTACATGGCAGCCTATACAAAACTCTGCAAAAATAATTATGTTGACTTATTGACAATCTCTCTTAACTTATTCCCACTCAATGTAGTTTTTAGATGCCCCTAAGACAAACAATAGGACCATGATGGTCCTAAATAACCTGAATCATTTGCTGTAAAAAAAAAAGTAACTGGAGTCAAATAATGTAAACAAAAAAATCATCACAAAGGCCCCTTTTTCTTGTGTTTTCCAATAGAACCTTCCCATAATCATAAGGGTTAATTCTAATGACCTAACAATTATTCTGGCCAAGTTTCATGAAGTTTGGGTCAAAACTGTGGCCTCTAGAGTGTAAACACTTCAATTGTTGACGCTGCACAACGCACGACAGACATTCAACGATCGCAGAAGCTCATCACGAGCACTTCGTGCTCAGGTGAGCTAAAAAGCTTTGGAAAACACTGTGGAAAATGAAGAAACAAGCAATTTCTTCATTATCTACAATGTTTTATGCCCCAAAGGTAAAATAAATCCAAAATTTGATAACCCTTAAATTGTTGTGTGTCACTTCTTTCAATTTGGACCAGTCTAAAATTTTGCTGTCTAGGAATGAGTTAAATAATGGGTGCCTCTTTTTAAAGTTACAGCTTAAATTTAAGAAGAGAAAGCAAACAAATATGTAATTTTTCAGTCTCTAATGAACTCTTTCCTGTTTAATTCCTGGGTTTTATGTGCCTATGTTTTTATGCAACCTATAAACATCACAACTACAATTTAAATAAGTTGTAGACACGGCATTAAAATTGCCAAACAAACAAAAAAGCTTCACGTAAATGGCAGACAATGTCAGAGTTCAAAACTCACTTCTGGTCTAAATGACTGGTTTCATTGGTCTACTGATTATTTGATTGAAAGCCTTGATTGGTCACTTGTAGACTTACCCATTTTGCACAGACTGTAGAAAAGCCCTATTGGTTGGATCTTTGTAATCTCTCAACTGTCCATCATCAACACTAAACCCATCTTTCCATAACTTTAACACACAGTCTACCTGATAATGAAGGTTTCAAAGGATATGATTAAATTCATTTCAACATAGTTTAATTTTTAGTTTCGTCTATCAGAATCAAGTGTTCGAATTGGTTGAAAAAAATTAGTTATACCTCCATGAACAAAATTTTGAGCAAGCAGCTACTTTGTGTGTGTGCCCACAAAATATAGTTCCATAAAACTGTATCGAAATTCGTAAATTATTTGGGGGTTTTTCTGCTTGATGTTAAGTAATGAAGAGAATATTTGTAACTTGCAATTCCATCATTTACTGCAGTTTTCTCTACCCGCTAAGACAAAAAAAATGTAAAATTTGATTAACTTTAAATTTTTCAAATTGGACCAGTATGACGGTTCTGGTAATGGGTTAAGTGCCACAGCTTTAAATTGAGAAAAAGGTGAAAAGGAGTCTGGAAAAATATAAGGAGTTCACATACGAAATTTCATCAAATTTTGTCAAAGTGTTACTGAGAAATGGCTTTAGACGGATTTAGAGTGGGACATGAAATGCTATCATACATTAGGGCAACTTTTCCAACGACATTTTTTTTGTAAAAAACTTACAAATACTGCATGGTCTACAGCAGGGCTCCGGAAATTTTGAAATGTAAATCCATCCAGGACAATGCCACTCCACTTACACCCCTTGGTGGAAAAAACAAATAGCTATCCCCTCCACTGGCAAAAATGAACACCCTCCACCCTTTTTTTAACCTTTCCTGTATGTAAAAGGTTTCACCATTCATTCATTGGTTGCTTTCTTTTTCAAATTTTCTAATGATAATTATGATCTTCAAAGACTGGACGATAGATGAAAACTATTGACAGATCCTACTTTCATTTTGTTTTTGAAAATTTGGTTTTGTATAAATTGCACTTCCGACAATGTACTGCAGTCCATGAAATTCCAATATCTTGTAGGATTAGATAGACAAATAAATTGCATTATCAAAATTTCAAGGATTTACAGAATAGTTCTGGGATGTACGCCTCCCAAAACGAGTAGTGCCGATTTAATTGTCCTTATCAACACATTCATAACGATTTTCTCTCTACACTAGCGTCTGTTGATGGAAAAACACTGCTGTCACAAAAATGTCAGAGAAGTTCATTCTACCCTTTGGGAGCAAAGAGTTGTGACGTGCATCAAAGAGACAGACGAGACAAACTCGAGCGGGTCGCCTGTATGTTGGACTATTTTCAAAGAGTAGAATTTTTGCATAAAACTCAGTCATTTATTGGTTGTAGTTGATTTGTGATTTTTTATTCAGATGTTTTCCAACCTTGAAGTAAGATTTCATTATTCGTTTTTTCTTTAACTTTATTGACCGTAATATTAATAAGCATCCTTTCGTTTATAATCAAATTATCTGTATTCTGTGGATTTTCACTTATTATTTGAATTTTATTGACGTTAGTTACAATGAATGAAAAACTATAAGACATATCGCTGGTTCTGTGTATAGGTAGTTACAACTGGTTCACTCTTAACCATTGATATATTAACGACGCGACTTTTTTATAAAAATTTCAAGCCCGGTCTCACATGCTTGCTTGTGATAAATCAATTTTAAAAAAGAGTTGAGCCATTCCGATTTTATATGAACGGCAACTGAAGCCTGTTCATGTCTCAATTTATATACTCATCCCATATTAGAGTAAATGAAATTTTCATGAGTAATGGCTATTTGAATTAATGCAGTATTAGATGCTCATTCTGGCAAGACTTCTTTGAACATGTATTAGTCAAATCAATGCACTAACGCAAATAGTGTATAAATTCGAAACCCGAAGTTCGGTCAAGGGGGAGACATTGGCTAACTGCAGATGGGCACTTGCCCGGCCAGCAGGTAAACTATTTATCGATTTTTTGGCACTTTCTTTAATCCCTTAATCTGCAGGTAACTTGTAACCCTTGAACTCTTTCAAGTGGATAATGATAGATGGTGGGCAAGTTTATCAAAAATTCAACATGAAATTTAATGAAGATTTGGGACCGATTTTTGGTGTTATTTCTGGGATACCAATCAGTTTGGCAATAAAAATTTGGTCCAGACTGGCAATTTATCTGTTTTCCAGAGCCCTGGTCTACAGCATCTGATTTATTACTTGAAATTTAAATTTCATTAAATTCTGATTATTACAATGGAAGAAATTAGAGAAAATTGATTCTACATTAAGTTCCCTATTTCTGTGAAGCAACCTTAAATTGAAAAACAGCGTAAATATTCAAATAAGTTCATATATGAATTTTCATCCCACTTGGTCCAAGGATTGTGGAGAAATGGCTTCAGATGGACATGCAGTATAGTGACTATATGCTATTGGGGGAGCAAGAAAATCCGTCGTTTGGTAACGGATTGACTGCTCCTAGTTCCATAACAGAGCACAGAGTGATTACAATCTAAATGCTTAATCTCAATTCCAAACCCTAATCCTCTTCATTGCAACTTTGATAACAGCAAGTCACCATTTAATTGCCACTGATTTTACGCACAAAAATCAGATATAATGAACAAACAGCACCTTTTAATAGCAAATTCATTTTAAATGCAATAAAAGTGCTGATAAATTGGTGATGCAATTAACAGGATGCCACTGTACTATAGATATTTATATGAGGATTGAAGTTTTTCAATCCCAACCATGGACAAATTAAGAACAGAGAATAATGAGCAAATCCATACTAATCTTGTTTTTCAAATCAAGAGTTCTGTGATAAAAAGGAATTAATTTTTACCTACCTAGAATATCCTAAAATCCTATCTAGGTTGTTTTTCAAATCAAGAGTTCAGTGATAAAAGAATTAATTTTTACCTATCTAGAATATCCTAAAATCCTATCTAGGTTGTTTTTCAAATCAAGAGTTCTGTGATGAAAAGGAATTAATTTTTACCTATCTAGAATATCCTAAAATCCTATCTAGGTTGTTTTTCAAGTCAAGAGTTCTGTGATTAAAAGGAATTTATTCTTACCTATCTAGAATATCCTAAAATCCTATCTAGGAGCTGGCAGACAAGTATATTCTAAAATTTTCATTTCAGTCTGGTGAAAGTTAACCCATTCTCATACTTTCCCCCTTATTACACCCCCGACCCCCCCCCCCCCCTACAAGAAAAGGCTTAGGAAAAAGTAGTGAATGGTTTTGAAATACCTTGTTACAATGTTTTCTTTCAAAATGACAAAGAATATTCAGTTTGTTGCAACTTCTTAGATTAAGCTCAGTTTAAAATCCTGTCATCTGGAATTGTGTTAAATGATAATAACACTTATTCAAAGCACATTCACATGCTTATAATACCACTTGTAATGTTTTAAAGGAAAAGACATTTATTTTTACCTGTCTCCTTGCTTCCATACGTGGGGCACCAGACACTACTTCTGAAGGTCCACCCTCTGTGTCACCAAGTCTGTAGCCAGACCCTCGAAATGTTGGATGATTTGGCACAGGTTTACTGTCGTCATGAACTTCCTCAGCACCATGTCTAAATGTATAGAGGATAATCGTTTGTTTCAGTGTAAGATCGATTTATATTTCATTGAGTGAACAACAAAAGCTTTATTTTCATGAGTGGCTTCGCCACTCATGAAAATATAGCTTTTGTTATTCTCGAAATGAAATATCAATCGATCTTACTTGAAAAACAAACGATTGTTCTATTTCTTTAATGCAAAAATTATACAAAACTCAAAAATTTTATGACAAATTTTCTTAAAGCACTTCATTTTGCACGTGATTGCTATGCAACACTTATGATGACATCACTTATTTGGTTCTGCTTAGATAACGTCAGATATAGTGAAATGAACGAAAGCGGGGAATAAGTTTTTGATAATTTCACTGGATAGGCGGTGAGTTTATCAAATGATAATCTACCGTTATTTTCGACAATCCACCTGAAGGCATTAAAGAAAGAGTATTACACGCATCTTCATTGTTTAACCAATTCCCACACAATGACACATTTGATGCCCCCCAAGAAAACCAATCAGGGAAAACATTAAGGAAAATTGTTGCAAGCAATTTCTTCATTTTTCACAAAGCTTTTTCTACCCAGAAAGTTGAAAAAATTCAAAATTCCATAAACTAAAAATTTTCTGCACCTCCTTTCAATTTAAGCCAGTCTAAAATTTTGCCATCTGGTAATGGGTTAATCAGTCTAGTAACTGACGGCTAAAAGCCCCCCCCTCCTATTTTGACAGTATATCATCAAAATGCAATTATTCAAAATGCAATTATTTTTCCCCTGTCAAAACCTTCAATCGCATTTCTTTTGACCTGCAAAAATTACTCCTACTGAAATCAAAATCTGGTATTTATAATGCATTTGATTTATTGGCTGAAACAATGACCCACATGTCATTTAAAGATGGATAGAAAGTGCTTCAAATTTTGAATGATCACCTTGTCTGATCAATAAACCAGTTGACCATTTGTCATCACAATTTACATAAAATGTGACGATGTACAGTAATTATCTATCATATTCTATTTAAAATCCAATCAGTTTTACAAAATGTCTAAAATTTTCAAAATGCCAATACTTGTGATGTCAAAACAGTCACTGATTTTTCTTATCAATCAACACTTGCAGTCATTATCACTAAGGCTAGTTACCTTATTAATTGAAATATTGATGCAGGCAATGCACCTTATCACAGGACCATGTTATATGGTGTGAAAAATACATGCATGTTGTAGCCAATATCTTGTTAAAATCAATCTTGCTGTATCCGATAACATGAGAAGAAAAGTAAATCAAAGTACTGTATGTACTGTAAGCTATCAGAGCATACTTTTGTTATCTTCTTTGTCAAACCTTATCATGATGAAAAAACACGGTTAAAGTAACAAAGGAGTTAACCCATTCCCACAAAATCCCTCCTTTTTACGCCCCTTAAGAAAATAGTTGTGGAAAGCAAAGAAATTGCCTGTTACAAGCAATTTCTTCATTTTCCACATTGTTTTCTACCTAGAGAGATAAATACTTTAGAATTTTCAACAACTTAAAATTGTCCTCTGCAACTTCTTTAATGGCTCTGATCATAGTAATCTTTAACACGGTGTGCTCAAGTGAGCAAAAAATACCTAGGAGATGAACTTGTATGCTGAGTTTACAATATTCTTTAAATACAGTAAAACCCCTCTAATCGACCACTTGCGGTACTTTCAGAAAGTGGTCGTAATAGCGGGGTGGTCGTAATACTGAGGTTTGGTCGTTTGTTGTCAAGTAATTCATATTTATTTTATCTTCGATATTTAAATATAGTAATACTATACATACAAAAAATGAAACTATAAAAACATGTATTACAGCAGAATCTTATGTCATTTTCAAATTTACAATCTTTGATTAGTTTTTACTTTCTCTCTTCTCCATTTTGATCTGATTCAGAAGTCCGACTTCAGATTATCTATACGTAAGAATAATTTCAAAGAAACAAACTGTTTATATCAAATCTTCTTTTATGCGAATAAAAAACACCACTTAAGTTGACATCAAAATTTAATTGCTAATTATCTGTTTGGAACGCCGTAAACAAACTAATCGTAACTTCTTGGATACTTTTTCACGTTATTACGAGTCAAAACCCGTTCACGACATATTCAAATAACAATTAAAAATAATGCAAGGTATTATTTCTAAAAGTGATCGACCAGTTTAATCTTTTGATAGAAATAATGCCTATTATAATAAAGGTCCGATATCACCAAATCAAAAATCCGATATTGTATTGACAATGCATTCGTACACAATTAATCTCGCTCTTATCAAGTGTGAAAATCGGGTGGTCGGTCTCAACGTGTGAAGTTACTGGTCGTTTTAGTGGGGTTCAAAATAGTTTATCAGCTATTGTTGGTACTGAATTTAGTGGTCGTAATTCGGAATAGCGGGGTGCCCATTTTAGAGGGGTTCGCGACCATTGAAATAAAGAACAAAAAAATCCGTTCTGTAAAAATTCGGTCGTAATAGAGGGGTGCCCGTATTTCCGGGGTGGTCGTAAGGAGGGGTTTTACTGTACATAAGAACTACTTTTTATGGCGTAGGAATTTAACGTCTCTAGTGGTTAAGCCTCCAGAGAAAGTTTGCACTCTTTGAACTTTGAGACAACCTCAAGTTTTGCTAGCTAAAAAGGAATTTGGTAGGAACTATGTGATTTACTCATTACAAGCCTTGCCTTTTTCTAACCTATCTCCTTGAACATGGAGTGGCTTGAATAAGTGAATTAACATGAACAATGAAGTCTGTTGGCACTTACACTGTCTAGTTTATACGTATGATATACTCTTTTGTTGTTTGACCCCTCCTGAAACATTTTTTACCCCTAGAATTTTATCGTTATGGGGTTGATGACTTAAGAATTTCAATGACTAGCACAAGCCCTGAAATAAAACTATGCATTTTAGAAATGAAGTTTGTTAACCCATTCCCACACAATCCTACTTTATTACACCAATCAAGAAAAAATCTTTCGAAACAGATGAACTAGCTACACTGCAACTCCTCTACAACGCTACCGGGCACAGCGCTGACTCCATTATAACGCGGGGTCCGCTTGGCTCCCAAAATTTTGGAGGGGGGGGGGCATTTCGGGTTGCAGATGCTGAGATACAAAGTTAATGCTGATTTGGCCGCGATTTTTTCATCCCGTCTTCGGCCCGCTCGAAGAAAAAGGGTTGCACATAAAAATCGATAATTACCCAAAGCCAGGTAAGTTTTTTACACCTTACGTGGACGGTCCTGGTCATTAATGCATTACTTAAGAAGTAATTGCTTTGTTTGATTGATGACACGCGTTGTGTTTCAATTTATAAAATCAGTTTGATTGTTTGGTCTTACTGATTAATATTGAGATGATCAATGCCTTAGGTCTTTTATATTTCTAAAATCAATAGAGAATAGGCACGCACCTCGGTATCCTCCAGTTACAAACCTTGAAGGTGGTGCGATTAAAATATCAGACTGTTTCACTTTCGGCGTTCTTAATTTTCTTCAGTCCTGGGTAGGACGTGTTCTTAAAGTAATGCGAGAGCGTGAAATTAGACAAATTGACTTGAGCCTACTTTTTATTTCACTTCATAGTTTGCTGGTATCCAGAGCTCGTAGAGGATAGTGGCTTCAAGATAAAAACGCAACAATGTGCTTTGAAAACAATCAGTCGTAGTTGCGACGTTTTCGCTAAATACAGAAAATACGTGAATTTGAATTATAAATGTCACAATATCCTAGAAGATTCTCATCCGAAACGGGATGGATGGTATAAGTAGATTAAAATAAAAGACTGTTATTTTTCCGCATTTCTTTCAATAATCCGAAAATTTAATGCCATCCTGTATGATCAAACACTCGGCAAAAAGCTCGTCGACAAATTAGAAGTCAAGGTTTTTCGGGTACAGTTTATTTTAATCTGAGGGAGGAAAGGTGATCAAAGGTGCCGCCGCTAGATGTTCAGCTATTTATGGGAGAGTTTCCGGAGTTGACACGTGCCAGACGCGTACCCCGTGAGAATTCTTGCTGACCGAATTTTTTACTCTTGTCGTTATGAAACCAGACATTCCGCCGTTTCGGATTTTTTTTCGATTAAATATTTTACGATTTAAAGTTAGCGGCTACAAAGTTTAATCCAGTTTTGTATAAGTGCAACTGGTCGGTTTAAATTCTCGATTCGTCAATGACTAGGTTCGGTTAGAGTTCTTTGTCGGTTTATTGTTACCGTATTTTTAACAATGGTAAAGAAATTAGACCAAGTCCATTACCGCGAAAGAGGTTCGAAGGTCGATCCACGCGACATTTTCTCAACGCTTCAGTAACCCCAGGTGTTCAACAACTCGTCGGTCTCCAAGGAGACGTCGCTAGATTTTATCCCTTTTGTATAAGGATGGAAATATTTACGTCCGTGTAAAACTAAATTCAATTAGATTAATGCCGACGACTATCATAATGATAAAACATGTCTCGGGTAAAAGTTCTAACTTCTTAATATTGGGTAAAACAGAACCACAATTTATAGACCTGTAGAAATTTACGGATTATTCAATCCTGATAGACCGGGAAGGTAAGGTTAGAATTTAATTCTCCGCACGCTGGTCCCTGAATTTCGTCGGATTCTGCTTAATTCTCGTAACTACAGTTCTTGTTTTTCATTTCCCGACTAGTAACTTGTATAGAATTTAACTTGTTACCGGAATTTTATCACGAATTATCGGGTGTTTGGTCCCGATTCCGACGATTGAAACTTTCAGTAACGGCGGGGGGGGGGGGGGGGGGGAGGGGGGGGGACAGCGTTTTAGCATAATAACTCCACTTCTTCCGCTGTTTCATTTCTTGGACCCCACCAACAGCGTTATAGTGGAGCTGCAGTGTATAATTCAATAATCTGTTAATTTTCTTCAACACTTTTTTGACTGGTGCACAACAGAGATTGTTTGTTTGTTTGAATGGGGTTTTACGCCGCTTTCAACAATCTTTCAGTTATATAGCAGCGGCTGGAGCACCTAACAATGGATTCCTGGTATTTCTCACACCAGTACGGCCATCACATCCTTTCCTAGCCTCCAGCTGCTATCCCACATAGGTCTACCATTATCGAGCCATTGGTGGGAGACAAATAGTCGGAAAGGGTGAGTGCCACCGTAGGGGATCGAACCCAGGACCTCTAGCACAACAGAGATAATGCCATGACAATATCCCTATGACTTTAAGCCAGTGGATCTAATTATTAATGTAACAGAGGCCAGAAATGGCAACACTGCTTACTTTCTAGCTTCTCTAAATTTACATCATCAATATGATTTTCAACTTGTGAAATTATAAAAAATTATCATACAAGTGTTATTTGCTCTTGTGAGAATCATTATAGTATACTTGTATCCTGTTCATGTTTCATTTAATTTTTACATATACAAGTACATGTATTGATGACATTGCGTCCAACACTGTCCATACAATTCTCCTCAAACATCACACAAAATTACGTCAGATTTCAACCTTGACTCGAATGAAATTCATTCTAAGTAAATGATTAAAGAGTATACATTAAAACATTGCAGAATAATGAATTCAGCAAAAATTACTTACTCTTTAGCAGATTTGAAAAGATCTTCCACAAGATTTTTATTTTTCTTTCTAGGACCTATAATTTGCTGACCACTGAAATAAGAAATACATGTATATCAGTAATAACATACTAGCCTGACAGATATAATCTAAACAAAGTAACTCTTGAAACCACTCATCAAACAACACCCCTCAACCATCGAAACTATACGACTCTGAAGGTATCCAAGATCCATGTTCTTCCCTTTAACCCATTCCCACACAATGATGCCTTTTGACGCCCCAAAGAAAAAAGCTTTGGAAAACATTGTGGAAAATGAAGACATTCCTTGTTACTAGCAATTTCTTCATCATCTACGATGTTTTCGACACAAATAGTGAAAAAAATGAAAAAAATGGTGCAGGGGTCCTGAAAACAACACTGCTGTCGTCTGAGAAGACAACTTTTCTTGTCAGACGTCAAAAATTCTATCAAAGGATTCCAACAGACCACAAAAAATCATATCAAAGGGTTCCATCTGCCTTCAAAGGTTTTCAATGACACGCACCCGAAAGTTCAACCTTGTTATAAATACGCTATGTTTATGTGCAGTAAAATCTGATAATGGGCATTACATTCCACAAACGCTTTAAAATTAGTAGGCAAGGTGTATACAACACCAACTACCAATCAGAATGTGTTATTTGCTATTAATCGAGTGAATCTGGTACTTGGTAGCATCTCCAGTAAATATAGCTGCTGTATTGTTTGACAGTTTCTTATATTCAATTAATCAGTGAAATAAGGATTAATAAACTTGAATTATCAATAATTGGTGCATATTGACTTTAATCAACCCTTTCCCGTTTTTTTTTAATTTTAGACCGGTCCAAATTGAAAGAGGATGCAGACGACAATGAAAATTGGATGCAATTTGAAATGAAACAATCTTATGTGGTAGAAAATATTGTGGGAAAAGGAGAAATTGCTTGTTACAAGCAGTTTCTCCTTTTTCCACTTTGTTTTCTGAGGTATAAATCACAGGGACGTAAAATCCTGGGTTTGTACAGGAAAGGGTTAAGGATTTGATTGATCGTCTTATATATATATATTTTACTGTTCACAACAAAGGACAACTTCTAATGTACGGAGTCTGTCTCGGTCGCTTGCATAGTGTTTTCTAATGCTTTGTTTTCTTCACGAGTAAAATCATTTATATAGTTGAATATATGTTCGACGCATATTATGAAAATTTTTGAACCACCTTAAATAACAGAATTATAGAATTATTACAACAAATCTCTGGCAATACCCTGGCCGTCATGTCATCTGCTTGCTGTGAAAACCTCGCATCTTCAGCTGTGGGTGTGGGTTTCAAAAAATAAGTCGGTATAGAGTCCTAAGTTTGAATGTATCCTTAGTGTGGGGTATTTACCCCTGAACACCCCTCCAAAAAACACACTTTTTTCCCCTTTTACATAAAGCAGAGGTATAGAATATTTATATCCCTGAATAAAGTTAAATTAAGTTCATATGGCCTTTTATTGCATATGCTTTTTTATCCATAGTGTACTGAAAAATACTTGGATGAACTGTTTTGGAAATTGAAAAGGAGAGAAGAAGAAGACTATTATCTCTCTCTCTCTTTATTCCCTACCAACATTTCTTTGTCTTTTGCTCTTATTTGCTGAAAAGTTAACCCACAACAAAATTTAGATTGATCATGGCCAATTGCCCCAAAATTCATTTACCAAGAGGGCCATTGGCCCTAAAGCATTCACCTGAGTCGATGACTATAGAAGTAAAATGGCACAAGTGACCTTATCTTGTCCTATCAAGACTTGTTACTGAAGTCTGGTCTCAGAAATTAAACTAGAAAGACATTCTTATCATGTTTAAGATATCTACGCCAGAAGTATAGTGACTTCATAGAAAGGATGGTTATAACATCAGACCTAGTGACCTACTTTATTCACCATGTAACCCAATATCAAATATGAAATAAATCATGGAAACAAACATGCTAAACAAATAAATAGACCTTTGACACAAAAATAAGGGCTACAGTGAACACAAGGTTTTTCTAAGATTTGACCTTATGACCTAGTTTTTGACCACACAAGAACCATTTTTGAACTCCTCCAAGATATCATGTAATCATACATTCCGACATGAATTCAAGACATTTGAACCAAAAATGTGACCTCTAGAGTTCACACAAGGTTTTTCTCAAGTTTGACCTAGTGACCTGGGTTTTGACCCGTATGAACCATTTTTTAACAAATCCGAAATATCATGTATACAAACATTCTGACCAAGTTTAAAGACCTTTGAGCCAAAAATGTGCCTTCTAGAGTGCACACAAGGTTTTTCTACAATTTGACCTTGTGACCTAGCTTTTGACCCCAAATGGCCTATTTTCAATCTCCTTCAAGATATCATGTAGACAAACATTCTGACATAAATACAAGACATTAGAGCCAAAAAAGTGACCTCTAGAGTGCACACAAGGTTTTCTAAGATTTGACCTTGTGACCTAGTTTTTGACCCCACATGACCCATTTTTGAACTTGTCCCAGGTATCATGTAAACAAACATTCTGACAAAATCAAGACATTTGATTTATAGTTTTATAAGGTCACTTCATGCAAGAGGCATACTGGTATGTTTCCTTGCGTTAAAATGCATACACTTTTTAACATAATTATCAATAAGCTGTTTGGTGAGACAATGCCAGTTGTTTGTGCATTTACTATAAAGACAATAAAAAATCCAATTCTCCTAAACTGAAATCCAACTTTTCTGTGTGGAATCAGTTTTTATTAGAATTAGATTCCTGGAATCCTACTTTTAAAATCCTAGTGAAAGCTCTGAGGTGCATTGACAGATCATGGAAGTCATTAAATAAGAGCACCATATGTAGATGCTAACAATTGGCCGCAGACTCTTTAAAACTTAAGTAGACATGTTTACTTGTTTAGACAAAAAGCAATTGTGTAAACGTCTTGTCACAAGTAATACACATGTGAAATATGAGGTCCGTAAGTACAGTGTTAGTAGAAATACCAGAAAATGTCAAAGTTTTGGACGATGACATTGCTGACGCAGGCAACTTCGGGAGGTCAGAGGTCATTTTATATTTATTCAACTAAATATCTTTAGCAAATACAGATCTTAATAAAACCAGCAAAATGTGTAAACATTTGCAAACACTGAAAACCCCCAGAGCTATAGCAATACCCCATGATTTCTCAAGACAGCTTTTGACAGTTTATCATTTTACCTCCTTTCTGATCCTCCGGCGTAAAAAGCTTGGCCCTCATCGTCACTGCTACTCTCTTCTTCCTCCACTCTCATACTGCCTATCGTAGCAAACCTTAAAATACCATAGATACAATGCTCTTTGGTACATCAAACCCTATTTTGTAGGTACTCTTTGGAACCTCAAAATATGGTTCATTAAGACAACTCCATTGGGTTCTCACAAGAAGAGGAATAACAGAATTAAACAATTTCTTAACTAGATCTCAGCAGTCAGGAAAACCCACTACTAAAACCCTTTACACCCTTAACCCATTCCAACACAGCAAAATTTTAGACTGGTCCAAATTGAAAGAAGCTGCAGACGACTATTTCAAGTTGATGGAATTTTGATTTTTTTTCGTCTTTTTTTATAGAAAACATTGTGGATAATGAAGAAGTTGCTTGATACAAGCAATTTCTTCATTTTCCACAATGTTTTCCAAAGCTTTTTTCTTGAGGGGCGTAAAAAGGAGGGATTGAGTTGGAATCGGTTAACCCACATCATGACTATATGCCAGTCAACAATGTTTCCTCAAACCCAATCTCTAATTTTTTTTCAGACAATTCCTTTTAATTTTGGAAAAGAAGAAAATCATGTCTTACTTGTCTGGGAACAAGTGTTGTCTAGGAACAAGTGAAGAAAAGCTGTATTTCCACACCCCTGAACAATATTCGTATATCCCAAGTCTGGAACACTCTTAGAACACAGTGTCAATTAAAGACCTACTTTAAATGTTTCCTAGCTGAACTCTATTCATAAGTTTTCTTGATTTCTTCCATCTTGCTTCAATCCACCATTAAGAATAATTTCAATGTTGCCTATGAGACGTTGAATTTTCCACTCTTTGTAAGATGGGAGTATATACTTTTCAAAAATATTCAAATTGAGAACAAGTTGACTTCATACCCAGACTGATTTAGCTAATCTTTGGTGCATCAAAACTAACCAATAGCCAACTCATAAACAAGAGAACCAGAATGGTCCTAAATTGCTCCCCTGAGTATGATGGCTCAAGGCTTTATGATATAAACAAAATATCAAAAGCCTACACCTTATTATTTTGGAGAAGTTTTTTTTTAAAGATTTCCTCATTTAATCCTAGGTATATGGAAGATCCTACAATTTAGAGCCCTTGGTCCCTAAAACATGTTCGCCCTAATTACTTTTCACCCTGGGTCTGTTTGTGCTGTTTTTATTGTCCTATTTTTTTTTTATTTAGATCTTATCAATAAATAGATGCACAGATGATAGTATATTTCAAGCCTCTTAAAGTGGAGGGTGATCTTTCATCGCTGCTTCACCCATTATCAGAAGACAAAGTTTCAGACAAATTAAGTTAAGATGAAGACAACATCATTGAAAGAGCATAGATTGAAAATAATGTATGTAATAGTTGAGAATAAGTGTGATGACTAGATGTATGTTTATTATACACATTGCCCTTGAGTTGAGTTGATATGAATTAACAGATCTGCTATAAATTAAAGTATGGCAAATATATAACAGACAGTTGTACATTTTTGAAAAGCAAATGATTGTGAAAGGGGGATAACATAAAAAATTAGGGCCAATGGACCTACTTTTGGGACGAACAGACCCAGGGCGAAAGTATATTTAGGACGAACGGACCCGATACCGCATGAAAGGGTATACAGTCATTTCATAACACAACCATCTCGTACCATAATTTATGTGGTTATTTCGTACCATATGATGGTTATTTCGTACCATGCATTGGTCATTTTGTAACAAAGAATTAGTCATTTTGTACCACAAATAAATGACTCAAACTATTTCATAAAATTTGATAATTGAAATGTTAGTCATTGCTTGCATCGTGTTACGTGTAAGGTAACATCCAATTATGGGAGGGTGATGGACTAGTGCCACTGTCGACTTTAACAAAGCTTTACCTGTCTTGGAGCGTGAGGGATTGTTGATTGCTTTACTATAATTAGATTGGTGTTCGTCTTTAATTGGCCTGTCCTGCTTTTTAACTCCCCAGGGTTTTCACTAGTACCCAGAAGTCAAGAGTCATTGATCCTTGAGCAAAAAATTTCAAGAGTCAAAATGCGATATCCCCCCCCCCAAAAAACCCATATTTTTGAATGTTAATTTATTTATTAATTTATTTTTGCAACCATGCCTCAGATTAATCTCTGTCTCAGATTGGAACATTTCTACAATCTGACAGTATTCTATTTTCAATATAAGATAAATTTTAGGGAAAGTTTAGCATTCATGTACATAGTATGAGTTTGAATCAGTTTTAGGACATCTCAAGAATACTAAGAGGATCAAATCATTCTCAACTTTCATAAAAAGAAGTGCCGATTTTATCAACGAATACTCATGACATTTCTTTAGCAACATTTTCTTTGATTTCATTTTACTTCTTTGATTATATTTTGTGAGGTTTTTTATTAAAGTAATTGCAATTAAGAAAATTCAAGTAGGATTAGAACTCAAAAAAATAGTTTCAACATTAATTTCACAGGTGTCAAGTTACGGTATATTACGATCGCCGATGCATGTAAATCACTCGAGAGTGTTAATTACCAATCAAGCTAGGTGTTATGTTATACAAGATGATGGTGTATTCTTTTTACTATCAATTAACCATTTTTCAATAATTTGGCACACTTATGATGACCCTTGATGCATGGCTGCAAATTTTCGAGCGTCAATATGACGAACAGTGGCAAATATTCGAGCGTCAAAATTGCTTCTTTTTGATTTTCTGTGCGTCAAAACCCGAGGTCTCGGGTCAAAGGAAAACCCTGCTCCCCAAATAAAAATGCTTCAGAAAACATTGTGGAAAATGAAGAAATTGCTGGTGACATTATTACAATGTTTTCCTCTCCAAAGGACAAATATTCTTTTTTAAATTCCATCTTCATAAAATTGTGGTCTGCAACTTTTATTTTGGACCAGTCTAAAATTTTGTTGAGTGGCAATGGGTTAATGGGTTAAATTGTTCTGTAAATGACGATACAAATTAGATGGAGATACTGTTCTGATTCTTTTCTTATTCGCCTCCAATATTTTTCGAAAACAAAATTTAGAATGTGCTAATACTGTATCATTAATATTCCATTTTCCTGATGGACTGTCTTAGTTAATTTTCCCTTGTTAAATGATTTATAGATTAAATAAGCAAATACACAACAAAGATATTTTCTTATCTTATTAATGTTGAAAGCATTTATTTTACCATTCCAATTGTACAAGATTTTTTCCTGAGGATATGATAGGGAATATTCAACATATGGCAGGGCTTTTTTTTATTCTTTAACAGGGGTCTTTAAAAGGCTACTTCCCAATTCAAAAAAGGCTCTTTTTTCGCACTTGTTGCAGAGAAATTTCCCAAAATTACAGCTTATTTTTGCATTATATAGATTTATTTTCTTCGAAATTTGTTTTGTTTAATATTTCTATTCATTTTAATACTGATAAGACCCTAAAATATAGTTATTTATCATTGAATCTTTAAAATGATGCATGAATCTTACATTAATTGCTTTCTTTTATTAAACTTATGTTTCCAAATTCTTCTGAAAACTGCGCAAAAATTTCACAAAACGAACAGGCTAAGGCCTCTTCCAAATTTCTAGAAGAAAAGCCCTGTATGGTACGAATTGACTACAATGTGGTACAAAATGGCCACAGAATGGTACAAAACAACTAATACTATGGTACAAAAAGACCAATACCATGGTAGGAAATGACTGTTCCGAAATGGTTATAGTATGAAATGTCCATAATTCCATGAAAGGCACCCCTGCCGAATGTCTTTTTTCAAGGCAAGTTGCATTTACCTTGATGGTGGGGCATTTTTGGTTGGTTTACTTGGACTGGTTTTTCCTGAATCATGTGGTCCAGGTAGGTCTTGTACTCGATCACTGGTGGCAGGCATGGCTAAATCATCATCATCAGGGTCTCCTTCATAAAAGCTGGCCATGGCAACCTAGAAATAATGACAGAATATCCTTTTTAACACAGCTCAAATACCAAACAAATATAATGAATAAAAGGAAAATTTAAACATGTATAAACAAGTTTTTGTTTTAAACGTCTTAAAGATAATCTGTTCTCAATTTTGAATGTTCATCTCTTACCCCACCCACCTCGAGCCCGTATTAATTTAGCCGGTATGACCATCAAGCTCCTTCATTGAATGGAAGTACTCGAGTAAGCTATATACATATCATACAAACCTCGAGTTTCCACGCTGCTGATTCAAGATAAAACCTCGCCCTGTCCTTGTCGGCACCAGTTATGCCAACAAATTCATCGACCATCTCTTGTTTAGCTTTGTCAGACATTTTGCGTTCTAACCTCTTTTGTGAAGAGTTGTTGAGTTTGTCACATTCATATAAACCAGTATCAACAATCCGGTTAGAACAGCCAAAACTTCAGCCGCAAGAGTCAAACGCTAGTGTCACTAGATCTAGGAAAAGTTGCCTAGACAGTAAAATTGTAATCAATTTATTTATTCGCCTTCTAGTATTTACCAATTTAAGTATTGCCAGAAATACTCAAACTATTGAAAAAATATTTATCATGTCATTTGCCGGTTATGACTGGATCTGATTTTACAGTAGTTTGTGTCACGGTCTTTCTATTTAATAAAACGAAAATTTTAAAATGCTTCAAAACAAAATTTGTTTAAATCTCCATCTTTTAACGAAAAATACCTGACTCCCAACTTTTATCGGTCGAATAATAATACTGGTGACGTAGGGATGACGTAATACATGGCTCATTTTTTACACACAGTAAAACATGAAAGTTTTGATGAGTAGGATTTAAAACATTTTCTGAATGGATTTAAGATGGATTTCATTTGAACGAGAAGCCGGCTTAAAAAGATCGAAACACAAGCTCTGATTCCGTTATCATCTAATGTAAGGATGGCATTGACTTAGGCTTTGTTTTTCAGGCTTCACGACAATACATTCGTGAGAAAATCTTCAACAGATTAGATGACTGGTGGACAAATAATAAATCTAGAAATATCTGATTCGATTAACAAGGTATTCTTTCGTGTTTCAATGTAAAGCCTATGTTTTAGAGGTTCTTATTAAAGTTGCAGACGACAATTAAAAGTGGTTGCAATTTCGGAAATTTGAAATGTAACCAACCTTTTGCGATAGAAATTATTTCGGAAAATGAAGAAATTGCTTATTACAAGCATTTTTTTCTTTTCTACAATGTTTTATTTCGTTTAAAATCACAGGAACGTAAAAACCAGGGGTGTTTTAACATTAAGCCTTAGTTTTAGAGGTTCTTATTAAATTTGCAGACGACAATTAAAAGTGGTTGCAATTTGAAATGTAACCAACCTATGTGAGATAGAAAATATTGTGGAAAAAGAAGAAATTGCTTGTTACTTTTTTTTCATATTTTTTTTCCTCGACGTTTTCTTCGTTTAAAATCGCAGGAACGTAAGAACCGGGGATTATATGTACAGGAAAGGGTTAAATATTATTTCTCATTACGGCATCGGAAATGAAATATTGCTATTCATTTCTAGGGCCTTTATAACCATCACCCCTTCTCGTTGCGACATTCCCTCCGTTTTGATGAACAGATATAGTTACTACAGTTTACATATTTGGTCGAATTGGTATGAAGTTTTTAGAAAAGAAGAACAAACTGTTGGTGACTTGAGATAGAAAAGTTAATCGGGCGCGGCCGTGGAATGCATCTGTTTCACCTTCTGTTCTGTTCTCACGCCATGCCTGATAAAAGTTTCTTTAATATTCATCAATTCACCGAACATCCAGTATTCTCTATGTTTTTTCTCAAATCAATCGAGCTTTCTTAATAGGTCCGAAAAGTACGCAAAATACCATTGGCATTTCATTGGTAAATGTATAGCGACCACTGAGATAATATCACTATTTTATTTGCTTACCAAAGAAATAGGTTACCTGATTAACCTACTGATACACAATATTTTTGTGGGAATGTAATATAATGAAAGAAGTCGAGGAATGAGGGGTCCAGTCCCGGTTCCACAACTAGTCACGGATGTATGTCTTTTGGCAAGGTATTCAAATGTCCATCCTTGCGCTAGTGATACGCAGGAAGCACACGATATCATTCAAAATCCCGTAAAAATAAGTTAAATTAAAATGTATGGCCTTTGATATTCTTATACTAAACATCGGGCCTAATACATGTGTATCATATTTTGGGATGACAGACCAAAAGTTGGTGTTCCTGGTTCGTTTGGCCTGCATTTTTTTCAGTTTACAAATCCCATTCTTTCAAGTAATTGGATATATTCATCAAATACAATGGGTATTCTAAGATTTCAAGATCATTTATAAGAGATCACCCTGTGGGAAAAAAAGAAACGATTTCTTCATTTCCAACGTTTTTTTTTAAAACAAATATTAGTACCAGGTTATACTTATACCTTGCCCTTGCCATGTTTGGACCGAAAAATTCCTGTTTTGCACGCCATATAGACCAGGATCAGCCTGCACAAAGGATACATCACCTGTTTGTCCCATTCAAGCCTGAAGAGTTGTTTGTTAAATGTTATAATTCAAATGGAATATCAAACCACTGCTAGTGCTCCCAACTTTGATTAGCATGATGAGTGTTAATAGTATAAGTAGTTTTGTATCACTCAAGAATGAATACGGTACCAACGCTCTACATTTAATCTATTGCAAAAAAATGAAAAGAAGACTTGTTCAAATTGAGAGAAGTTTTTAAACGGCCGTTAAGTGCCATGTAGATTAGAAAACATTCACAAATAATTATTTCTTCATTTCCCACAATGTTTCAAATGTCACTGTTACATTATGGTATAGGTGCGAAATTGCTTGGTAAAGGGTTGAGCGGAAGTTCCCCCAAAAAAATCGATTACAAAACTTGTCTCTTACGCCCACATCACGTTTTGAAGAATATGGATATGACTTTTAGTAAGATTTTACAAATATTGGCACTGTATATCCCCTGTCTATTTACAGATCGTTATTGAAATTGACCAATCGCGGATGTGAATCAAGGAATCAACCTACCAATCAAATCATTTATTCAGTCCGGACCTCAGCTTTCGACTCCGACATTGGCCGCCATTTTTGGTAACCTTTCTTGTTGGTTTGGCGACTTCAATGTCGTAAACGTTATTGGGAACGTTTGGTGGCCTTACAGACACGAGAATTTAATATTCGGTAGATAATTCAATTACTTTTTGACACTTTGATGAATTTCATAACTTTTCTGTCCAACCATTTCATCTTTTTTATGTTTATATTGATTCGTTGCTTTTTTTAAACAAGAAAAAGTAAAAAATATGGTATACATATTTTTTCGCCTTTTATTAACCCTTGTCATGCTGAACCCGGAATATTCCTGCTTTGGCATGAGGCATTGACAAAGATCAGTAGTA